>CM064863.1:60249450-60799169 GCA_032719365.1 Prinsepia uniflora | reverse complement strand
AAATTCAACACAAAGAATGAATACGAGGCCTAACATGATGAAACTTGGGCCTATGCTCGAAGAATGGATCATTGACGTCATTTGCACTTAGGATGGGAAGCTATTGCTACGTTTTGGGAGTCTATTGAGTCTTGGAATGAATTTAAGCACCACTTGTCCTATATATTCTTACCTCTAAACTAAAACCTTCATAAAGGCCTTATGATCCTTAAGATGGTAAATTTTGAATAGTTGAGTTTATCACTAGAGTAAGCTTATGGTTTTTGTTCATTTGTGCAAGTATGTTTAATTTTTATCTTAAGGTGTTTGTTTGAAATTTTGCAAAAGTACTTTATTTCTATTATGTGAGCATCATTTCTCACATATTTTAAGTGCAAACACTAACCCTTACAAATTGAGTGAATTTATGAGTGCATACCTTTGTGAGTTGATTCATACTTGTTTTATTCGTGTTGAGATCCATTTCACCATGTATACTCATTGTCTTACTTGTTGATACATTTTGTTACCATTTATTAATTCTTGAATTTCATATGCTTAAATGCATTCTAGTGAAAATCTTTTATGCCATGATTATAATAATGAAATTTTGAGACAAATGATTAAGGACATAGTTGTTTTCAATTCTTAATTTAATTTTAGTATTTGCTAGGGACTAGCAAAGTTTAAGAGTGGGGGTATTTGATAGGCCTTGAATTGAGCTTTATTTTGTACTATTTTATACCCTTTATACTTATCTTTTAATGTTTAAATGTCAAAAAATTGGAGAAAATAATTTATTTTGTGAGAAATTTGCATAAATAAATAAAGTTTGGAATTCTGAGCATTTTGACTAAAGAATCGTTGAAATCGAAATTATAACGAAAAAATTAGGGACGAAACAAGGAAGGCCAGCCATTTGCTGAAGCCCAAAAATCCAAAAATTGCAGCCTAGATCCATTAATCATGGCGCAGCCCAAACCCAAAAACCCAGGCCTGCAGCCCAATCTCTCAGCTCAGAAAAACCAGTCCAGCAATCCAGTCGCCTGGCCCAGCCCAGCGCCCCATGCCTTCAGCCTGTGAGCCCAATTCCTTCTCCAACCTAGTGACGTGTTCGACCAGCACTTACTGAATCTCCCATTCGTGGTCCAGCACTCGCCTACCAAATTTAGAAGGCCATACCTTGCGCCTGCAACCCGTCTGGCCCACTACACATGCCCACCTACCAGCTGAACTCCATGTCTTCCTCAACAACTAACGCACTGAATCTGTAACGACCCAAACCGAGAATAATAATATTTTAATGTAAAAAGACTATTTTGCCCCTAAAGGGGGGAAACTTTAACTTTTGACCTGGGAAACAATTTGGACTTTGACCCATGACTATGACGTAGGTCGGGACGTCACGAATCCGTAGACAGGCGGCACGCCCAAATCGGAGTTCGTATGCAGAAGTTATGGTCAATGAAGCGTTTTAGCGGAATTTACGAACCGAGAACAACGGAATAAAATATTAATTTATTACGGGAATCCGTGCCAACCTAATATTTAAATCCAACCAGTGGATTGGTGACAAGTGTCACCCATCCAAGCCTACACTATTCCCATAAAGCAACTTACACTATTTAATCTATTTTTATATTATTTATTTTTCCCTCCATTTGTTTCCAGCCGTAGGATCACTGCCCAGATTGAATCCCAGCCCTCCATTTCTTCTGATTTTTCCTTATTCATGCACGATCTCTGTCTTTCTCCCAAACACACACAAACACACATTCATCCCCCCATCACCCGTGCATTCTTTCTTCCATTTTCTCTCGACCAAGGCGATCAAACCAGCCATCCTCATCATACCAGACGACCACCCACAGCACCACCATCATCTGCTCACCATCACCGTGCAGCACCGGCGACAGCCACCCCATTTCCCTGCCCCGAACGGCCGTCCAAAAACACGACCCGAAACACCAAGGAAACGGGTCCAAGAAGCAAACCGTGACAACCACACCACCTCGACGCGGGGGAAGCTCCAGTCTGCACCGTGAGGACCCCAGGAGCTTAACTGGACGACGGCGCGGCCTGCGGCAGCGACACGGCGGCGGTAAGGTCGAAAACCCGAAAGCCTCGTTTTGATCCCCTGTTTCGAACCAACTTGTTGTGATGCCTAGAAATCGATCTATTGTTTATGGAAATGTCCTAGGGTGAGAGACGAGTTGATCAGGACCGGTTTGGACGACGGACACGGCGTGGATCACCGGAGAAGACGATCGGACGTTGGCCGTGAGTTTCAACGACGAACTGGTGAGTTTTCTCCCGTTTTCTTTCTAGTTTGAGGTTGTAGAACCATAGAACAGACCTAGACGACCCTATAAGGATGAACCCCGTCGAAAATGGTGGCCGGAATTGTACGGTTGAATCGGGTCAAGCCGTGGGTCGACGGCGACCCGGTTCCAGTCAAACGGGTCTGACCCGGTACTGTAGCATGATGACGTCATCATGCTGACGTCACTTCTGACGTTATGATGATGTCATCATGTCAGATATTATCAGACCAGGGACCAATCAGAACATGCCACGTGTCACCTGACAAGTGTCAGTGATGACGTCATGCTGACGTCAGCATGCCGTCACTGTTGACGTCAGCAGTACTGTAGCAGCGTTGACCCACGCGTTGACCAGGCGCGTGGGGGCGCGTGTGAACAATGATCTTGGTGGGGCCAGTACCATTTTCAAGGTTTCGACGATACGGATCCAATGGAGGTGGTTTCGTGCGATCGGAGATCGTTATGTTAGTCAAAATGGGGTTTGAAGCACCGGGAATAGTACCCAGGATGCGATTTTGAGGCGGATCTGTTCTAGGGTCTTGGTATTGATGTTATAGGGTCCTTAAGTAACCCTCAGGAATAATAATACAGGTTTATAGAGATCGTTGAGCAGCAAGAACCGAGTGTGAGTGGGCTGTTTGATTTATAAAAGGCTTGCATGCATAAACTGTTTTACTATTTCCACTGATGAGTCTTATGAACTGTTTATATCTGTTATTACAATGTTTTGGGCATGAGACCCGTCTGGATTATATGTGGATTTTGTTTGGGATGTCCGGGGGACATAGGGTAAACTATACGGTTATTGTACTGTACTTTCCTACCTGTGTATATTGTCTCCTCCAGGGAGGGTCGTTGGCCTGGGTGTACCCTGGAGTAGTCACGGGGCTCTGACTGAGTGGAGTTGACCCCCGTTGGGCTGCTTACTCTCAGGAAGGCATGTTCATATACCTCGGGCAGTGACCGGGATACCGGGAGCTGATGTACCTAGAGAGTCTCGGGTGTGAGACCCTGAGTGGCAACGCGTAGCCTTAGAACCGTGACATCATTTGGGTTGGGTTTTACAGTGCACTGATATGTTAGTTTCACCTTTCGATTATTATTGTGGTTTATTTGTTATGATTTCATTATAATATTATATTTTCACTGCATGCAAGATTTGGAAAACGGAGGGGTAAATCCTTATGATTATTTTATTATCAAATTGATTTCTAAACTGTTATTTTTGGCCCACTCACCCTTTTTATACTGACCCCTCTAGACCCTGACACGGAAATAGAGGAGGAGGACCCGGAGAAGGAGGCAGAGGTTTAGTTTGCCTAGCTGTGCACCTGTATACCCACTTGTGGGTAGGTTGAGCACCGAATAAATGTACTCTGACTAGTGTGCTCACATGTTGTATTTTACTTTCCCTTGTCTGACAGTATCGCTTTAAACACTGTGGTTGTACGTTATCTATCTATTTAAGTCTTCAGTTTTTGTTTAAGGGTAATTTTTATATGTTTAGAGTCATTGTCAGACGGGAGCGGGGCACGTCCCCGGGTGGTCCCAGTGGGATTGGGACGGGTCCTGTCAGCTTGGTATCAGAGCATTAGGATTAGTAGTCAGAGTACTAGGATAGCGGTTTGTACTTTGTACATGGTCGCTTTCGATGTCTTTTAACCTGTTTGCCTCTTAATAGTTGGATATGCCTCCCCGACGTGAACCCCGTGCACGTGTTGACGAGGGCAATGGAGGAAATGGAGACACTGCGAGCATTGAGCGGGCTCAGCACCTGGGTGCTATGCATTTTAGTGGGGGAACCGACCCCAAGGAAGCACACCAGTGGATTGACCGCTGGGATAGGATTTTCGAGGTCATGCACTGTCCTCCGGAGGAGCGTGTCGTACTGGCGACTTTCCTACTGGATGGGAGCGCCTATCGATGGTGGCATAACCTTGTTTTGGCCGGCTGGACTGTTCACACCATTCCATGGGAGACCTTCCGAGAGCGGTTTCTCAACCAGTTCTATCCACGGTCGTTCCGCAATGCCCGTGAGGCGGAGTTTCTGCAACTCCGGCAGGGGGATCAGACTGTAGCAGAGTACGAGGAGACCTTCCTGATGTTGTCTCGCTTTGCTGAGAACTTCGTGATCACCGAGGCAGATCGATGTCGCAGATTTGAGTGGGGCCTGCGACCTGAGATTCAGGCGATGGTGACTGCAACGCCCTTTGCTTCCATGAGGGATCTGACTGATGCGGCGACCAGGGTTGAGAACAGTATGCTGGCTCGTCAGCGAGCTGAGGGGGAGACACGGCGACGTGATCGCCCACACTTGGGATTCTCGGGCCGTCGTGGCTCGAAGGGAGGACATTCTGGTGGATCTTTCATCTTCTGGCAGCCGAGGACGTTCTGGTCAGTTCAGGAGTCCTCAGCGGTCTGGACAGCGTTCTGGAGCTTGGCAGCGGTCGTACTCACCGATGAGCATCTCACCGGGAGGATACTCGGGTCGACCTAGGGAGGTCACATGCTTCGCATGTGGTGAGCCGGGGCACTATGCTTCTGAGTGTCCACTGATTCGAGGCAGTACTACGCCAGCACAGAGCTCAGCATCTCAGACTGACAGCAGCCGGACACGCGGTGTTGTGCGTGGCCGTGATCGAGGAGCTAGAGGACGGGGACGACCTGCAGAGTCTATGGCTCGTGTTTATGCTGTTACCCAGCAGCAGGCCAGATCCATTCCGGGAGTGTTGACAGGTACTGTACATATTTATGGCATGGTTGTTCATGCATTGATGGATTCGGGGGCAACTCATTCTTTTATTTCACCGCGTTGTGCGAGTCTGTTGGGCCGTGAGGTGACCGCACTTGAGCACGAGATGGGAGTGGGGACACCGATGGGTGTGACCTACCAAGTGAACCAGGAGATACGAGCTTGTCCTGTGGAGATTGAGGGAGTCGAATTTCCTGCAGACTTAATTCTGATGAATGTTCACGATTTCGATGTGATACTTGGAGTTGATTGGTTGTCGGAGTACAATTCACTCATCGACTGTAGTAACATGCGGTTGACTTTGAGAGGTTCGGGATTACCGGAAGTGATATTTCAGGGGGAGTGTGGAGACGCATCACCCAAGGTAATATCTGCACTCACAGCTACAAAACTTTTACAGAAGGGGTGTCAGGGTTATCTTGCTTATGTGGTAGAATCTACAGATGAATCTTTGAGTATTGAGGATATTCCGATTGTGCGGGAATTTCCTGATGTCTTTCCAGGAGATTTACCTGGATTACCACCACCCAGGGAGATCGACTTTACGATCGAGTTACTCCCCGGGACTCGACCGATTTCACAAGCACCGTATCGTATGGCACCGGCGGAGCTACGGGAATTGAAAATCCAATTACAGGAACTGGTGGATCTAGGGTTTATCCGACCCAGTACATCAGCATGGGGAGCGCCGGTCTTATTTGTGAAAAAGAAGGAGGGTAGTTTGCGGTTGTGTGTGGATTATCGGCAGTTGAACAAAGCTACGGTAAGGAACCAGTATCCCTTACCCAGGATTGATGATTTGTTCGATCAGTTACGAGGAGCGCGATATTTCTCCAAGATAGATCTGAGGTCAGGATACCATCAACTGAGAATAGCCGAGGGGGATGTTCAGAAAACAGCTTTTCGAACGAGGTATGGGCATTATGAGTTCTTGGTGATTCCCTTCGGACTGACGAATGCACCAGCGACATTCATGGACTTGATGAATCGAGTTTTTCGAGCATACTTGGATAAATTTGTGATCGTGTTTATCGACGACATCTTGGTGTATTCCAAGAGTGTCAGGGCTCATGAGGAGCACTTACGAATGGTATTGGGTAAACTACGACAGGAGCAGCTGTATGCTAAGTTAAGCAAGTGTCAATTCTGGCTAAATAGTATTGGATTCTTGGGTCACGTTATATCACCCGAGGGGATAAGTGTGGATCCTCAGAAAACGGAGGCTGTGACAAATTGGCCAAGACCGACCACGGTGACGGAAGTGCGAAGTTTTGTTGGGTTAGCAGGCTACTATCGGAGATTCGTAGAGGGTTTCTCCCAGATTGCCGCACCATTGACCCGGTTAACCCGGAAAGGGGTGAAGTTTGTATGGGACGATCAGTGTGAACAGAGTTTCCAGGAATTAAAGTTCCGATTAACCACTGCACCTGTCCTTGCATTACCAGACAGCAATGGAGAGTTCGTGGTATATAGTGATGCATCGCTGCAGGGTTTGGGTTGTGTATTTATGCAGAATGGAAAAGTGATTGCTTACGCATCCCGGCAGCTGAAGACGCACGAGTTGAACTACCCTGCTCATGATTTGGAATTCGCAGCGGTGGTTCATGCTCTAAAGATCTGGAGACATCATTTGTTCGGTGTGACATGCCGAATATTCACCGATCACCAGAGTCTTAAACATTTGTTCACTCAGAAGGAACTCAACATGAGACAGCGGAGATGGTTGGAATTGTTGAAGGATTATGATTGTACCATCGAGTACCATCCTGGAAAGGCAAATGTTGTGGCTGATGCACTTAGCAGGAAGTCGGCGGGATCAGTTGCGCATTTAAGATTGGTGTATCTTCCTTTGCTAGTGGAACTTCGGAAGAGCGGAGTTATGTTAGGAATGGACGATCAGGGAGCCTTGTTGGCTAGCTTTCATGTGCGACCCGTGTTGGTCGACAGGATCATCGAGGCTCAACTGCAGGACCAGATATTCTGTGACTACAGAAACGAGGTTGAATCCGGACAGAGACAAGATTTCTCCGTCAGGGGCGATGGAGCATTAGTGAAGCTTGGGAGATTGTGTGTACCTGCGGTACCAGAGTTGAGTAGAGAGATTTTAGACGAGGCCCACAGTTCGGCCTATGCTATGCATCCAGGAGGGACAAAGATGTACCGTACCCTCCGGGACTATTATTGGTGGCCAGGGATGAAGAGGGAGATAGCTGAGTTTGTCAGCAAATGTTTGATCTGTCAGCAGGTCAAGGCAGAACGGCAGCGTCCGTATGGGGCTATGCAGCCACTTCCAATTCCGCAATGGAAGTGGGATCATATTACAATGGACTTTGTCTTCAAGTTACCGAAGACAAGGAGTGGAGTTGATGGAGTCTGGGTAATAGTGGACCGGTTGACTAAATCAGCGCATTTTCTGCCTGTACGTGAGACGTACAAGCTTAACCGTTTGGCCCAGCTATTCATTAATGAGATAATCCGACTACACGGTACCCCAGAGTCGATCGTGTCGGATCGGGATCCGCGTTTCACATGTAGGTTTTGGAGGAGTCTACAGACTACTTTGGGTACGAAATTGCACTTCAATACAACATTCCACCCACAGACCGACGGACAGTCTGAAAGGACAATACAAACTCTCGAGGACGTGATGAGAGCCTGTGTGTTGCAATTCCAGGATTCGTGGGCTGATCGATTGCCATTGTTGGAGTTTGCCTACAATAATAGCTACCATGCGAGTATAGGGATGGCACCCTATGAGGCACTGTATGGTCGATAGTGCAGAACACCGGTATGCTGGATGGAGATCGGAGAAAGAACCGCAGTGGGGCCGGATCTGATGGATATGACCCAGGAGACAGTTCGGGTTATTCGGGAGGGACTGAAGGCGGCCCAGGATCGTCAGAAAAGCTATGCAGACCGACGGATCCGAGATATGGAGTTCGAGGTTGGTGACTTTGTCTTTTTAAAGTTATCGCCGTGGAAAGGGATTCTCCGATTTGGACGACGTGGGAGATTGAGTCCTCGTTATATCGGGCCATATGAGATTGTCGAGAGGATTGGTCCGGTGGCTTACCGTTTAGCACTACCTTCGGAGCTTTCCCGAGTACATGACGTGTTTCATGTATCTATGCTACGGAAGTATCTTCTGGATGACTCTCATGCACTGCCAGAACAACCACTGGAACTGATGACAGATTTGAGTTTCGAGGAACGGCCAGTACAGATTCTGGATAAGAAGGAAAAGGTCTTAAGGAACAAGACGATTTCTTTGGTTAAGGTACTATGGCGGAACCACGAGGTGGAGGAAGCGACATGGGAACCCGAGGAATTGATGAGAGGGCAGTACCCATACTTGTTTGAGTAAATTTCGAGGACGAAATTTCTGTAAGGTGGGTAGGTTGTAACGACCCGAACCGAGAATAATAATATTTTAATGTAAAAAGACTATTTTGCCCCTGAAGGGGGGAAACTTTGACTTTTGACCTGGGAAACAATTTGGACTTTGACCCATGACTATAACGTAGGTCGGGACGTCACGAATCCGTAGACAAGCGGCACGCCGAAATCGAAGTTCGTATGCAGAAGTTATGGTCAAGGAAGCGTTTTAGCGGAATTTACGAACCGAGAACAACGGAATAAAATATTAATTTATTACGGGAATCCGTGCCAGCCTAATATTTAAATCCAACCAGTGGATTGGTGACAAGTGTCACCCATCCAAGCCTACACTATTCCCATAAAGCAACTTACACTATTTAATCTATTTTTATATTATTTATTTTTCCCTCCATTTGTTTCCAGCCGTAGGATCACTGCCCAGATTGAATCCCAGCCCTCCATTTCTTCTGATTTTTCCTTATTCATGCACGATCTCTGTCTTTCTCCCAAACACACACAAACACACATTCATCCCCCCATCACCCGTGCATTCTTTCTTCCATTTTCTCTCGACCAAGGCGATCAAACCAGCCATCCTCATCACACCAGACGACCACCCACAGCACCACCATCATCTGCTCACCATCACCGTGCAGCACCGGCGACAGCCACCCCATTTCCCTGCCCCGAACGGCCGTCCAAAAACACGACCCGAAACACCAAGGAAACGGGTCCAAGAAGCAAACCGTGACAACCACACCACCTCGACGCGGGGGAAGCTCCAGTCTGCACCGTGAGGACCCCAGGAGCTTAACTGGACGACGGCGCGGCCTGCGGCGGCAACACGGCGGCGGTAAGGTCGAAAACCCGAAAGCCCCGTTTTGATCCCCTGTTTCGAACCAACTTGTTGTGATGCCTAGAAATCGATCTATTGTTTATGGAAATGTCCTAGGGTGAGAGACGAGTTGATCAGGACCGGTTTGGACGACGGACATGGCGTGGATCACCGGAGAAGACGATCGGACGTTGGCCGTGAGTTTCAACGACGAACTGGTGAGTTTTCTCCCGTTTTCTTTCTAGTTTGAGGTTGTAGAACCATAGAACAGACCTAGACGACCCTATAGGGATGAACCCCGTCGAAAATGGTGGCCGGAATTGTACGGTTGAATCGGGTCAAGCCGTGGGTCGACGGAGACCTGGTTCTAGTCAAACGGGTCTGACCCGGTACTGTAGCATGATGACATCATCATGCTGACGTCACTTCTGATGTCATGATGACGTCATCCTGTCAGATATTGTCAGACCAAGGACCAATCAGAACATGCCACGTGTCACCTGACAAGTGTCAGTGATGGACGTCAGCAGTAGTGTAGCAGCGTTGACCCACGCGTTGACCAGGCGCGTGGAGGCGCGTGTGAACAGTGATTTTGGTGGGGCCAGTACCATTTTCAAGGTTTCGACGATACAGATCCAATGGAGGTGGTTTTGTGTCGATCGGAGATCGTTATGTTAGTCAAAATGGGGTTTGAAGCACCGGGAATAGTACCCGGGATGCGATTTTGAGGCGGATCTGTTCTAGGGTCTTGGTATTGATATTATATGGTCCTTAAGTAACCCTCAGGAATAATAATACAGGTTTATAGAGATCGTTGAGCAGCAAGGACCGAGTGTGAGTGGGCTGTTTGATTTATAAAAGGCTTGCATGCATAAACCGTTTTACTATTTCCACTGATGAGTCTTATGAACTGTTTATATCTGTTATTACAATGTTTTGGGCATGAGACCCGTCTGGATTATATGTGGATTTTGTTTGGGATGTCCGGGGGACATAGGGTAAACTATACGGTTATTGTACTGTACTTTCCTACCTGTGTATATTGTCTCCTCCAGGGAGGGTCGTTGGCCTGGGTGGACCCTGGAGTAGTCACGGGGCTCTGACTGAGTGGAGTTGACCCCCGTTGGGCTGCTTACTCTCCGGAAGGCATGTTCATATACCTCGGGCAGTGACCGGGATACCGGGAGCTAATGTACCTAGAGAGTCTCGGGTGTGAGACCCTGAGTGGCAACGCGTAGCCTTAGAACCGTGACATCATTTGGGTTGGGTTTTACAGTGCACTGATATGTTAGTTTCACCTTTCGATTATTATTGTGGTTTATTTGTTATGATTTCATTATAATATTATATTTTTACTGCATGCAAGATTTGGAAAACGGAGGGGTAAAACCTTATGATTATTTTATTATCAAATTGATTTCTAAACTGTTATTTTTGGCCCACTCACCCTTGTTTTACTGACCCCTCTAGACCCTGACACGGAAATAGAGGAGGAGGACCCGGAGGAGGAGGCAGAGGTTTAGTTTGCCTAGCTGTGCACCTGTACACCCACTTGTGGGTAGGTTGAGCACCGAATAAATGTACTCTGACTAGTGTGCTCACATGTTGTATTTTACTTTCCCTTGTCTGACAGTATCGCTTTAAACACTGTGGTTGTACGTTATCTATCTATTTAAGTCTTCGGTTTTTGTTTAAGGGTAATTTTTATATGTTTAGAGTCATTGTCAGACGGGAGCGGGGCACGTCCCCGGGTGGTCCCAGTGGGATTGGGACGGGTCCTGTCAGAATCAGTCCACTCTCTTCAACAGGGCCACGCCGAAAGCTGCTCGACCTACTCTGCAGCCAGCTGCCGAGTTCCAGCTCTGATTTCCAGCAGACTTTCCAGTCCAAAATCAGCTTTTCATCGTTTCCTTCATGTAATTTTTTATTGTTTTTGTTTTGTATTTTTTTTAGCTTTCATTGAGACACCACCTCTATAAATAGAGAGGTGATTCTTATTGTTTGGAGTCCTCTCTTAGTCCATTTTTAGTTCATTTTTCTTTATTTTGGAGAGACATTTTGGGACCTTTTTTAGTTTTCTTTTAGAATTTTCCTTTTAAGTTTTCTTTTGAATTTTGTTTTTTGACTTATATTTAGATTTTGTTCTTATATTTTTTTTACTTCTCTTTATATAAATTTTTATGATTTACTTAAGAAAAACCTAAGACTAGGTAATTTTAAGACAATTCGAGAGTTTTTAAGACTGAATTCCTCGTATTCCTTCCTCCAGCTTCACAAGTTTTCTGCCGATATTCGATGATCCTTGTGAAAAGCCATATTTTTCTATTTAAACTCTTGTTATTGTTATTGGTTTTGCTTATAATTTAATATATGTGTTGGTATTTTCTTTCTAACATTTGCATATGTGAGTACGATCTACATGTGTTTTACTTTCTGAATTTCATTTACTTCATACGTTTTGATACTTAACCTTTAATTTAACGCTAAGTGTTGATCAGCTCTTCGGGGCATTTAGAATATGATTAAAGAGATTTAATGTTTTGTCGATGTTCGGCACATTATTAAATCAGCAACTTAAAGTGAATCATATTATAAGTAATAATCCGATGTTCAGTGCATTTATAATATGAAAAATGTATGCATGCAATTGAGACGATGAAGGTAGGATTTCGTGATTGGTTAAAATTGTGCAAAATGTTAGAGTGTTAGTAAATTTTGTGTTTAAAGAAAGTGATTTGTAGGAAATGTGATTATTAATTTAAATTTATTTACATAAAAATGTCGGTTTTGTCTATGAAACTAATTTATGGTTTGTAAATTCTAGTTAGCATGAGCATTTGCATTTCAATTCTCGGTTTATGTAGAATATAGTTTTGGCTACAACTCTTTTCAAAAACCTCCATTTTATTTTTTATTTTTTTAATTTTTTAATTATTTAATTCTTTGATTATTTATTATTATTTTTTTACTAACCATTATGAATGTTCCCTAATTTCTCCAGTTAAGAACAATCTCTATTTACCAATACTACATCTACACAAAAAAAGTTTAGATTGCATATACTTGAATTACGTGTTTATTTTAATGCGTAGTCCAATCATATCACCTTCAAAGGGAAATTTGTAGCGATTCTTCCAGATTTCCAAGCAAGTAGAAGATATGTTGAGTTAGTTATAAAATTATAATTTAATTAAATACAAATAATATTAGCACTTTATTAGAAGATTTTTTACTCAAAATGCTCCTTAACCTCATTTTAAGCTCATTTTACGTATTAAAATGAACCTTGAACCTGAAATAGTTCTAAATGTACCCCTGTAAACTCCTATCTTGTCTCAATAAGCCTAAATTCCACCTTCTTAACAAACCAAACATTAAATTGATAAAATGGTCAATTTGTACACATTAGTATCTGATGTGGTGATTAACATTCACATCAACAAAAAGGGACCAACCTAAAATAATCAAAATATGTCCAATTGTCTCCATACCTGCGTTCTTTTCATTCATTCAAAACATGAACATAAACTCATTGCCTCATTCGTTGCGATATTTTAAAGTTCTAGGGCTTGGAGAAATCCAGCTTTATGCTATTCTGGGATCGATGAATCTTGGCAAAATGATGGTGAATTTCCACCCTTTTAGATGTTCAATTAACTTGGATTCTTAGTTCAAGCCGACACTACAAGAAAATATGCCCTGTCCGTCTAACTTTTGCCCGGCACACCTTGATTCGCCGGTAAATGGGGATTAGCCCGGCTGACAATGAGAGACTCGACGGGCAAACATTGAGCGGGAACACGGGTTCTACTAGCGCGTAAAGGGAAGGCATTTGTCCGGCTGCTGGTCAAACTCTTCCAAGTCAGCTATTAGTAATGGCGAACCCTATTCGTAGGGCCAAGTATTTACGACGGCCCGCGGCGGGAAAAAATTTGGCGCGAAGACGAGTTGGCGCCTATTTTGTTGCCTGGTGGGTCATTAAAGCGGGCTCGACGAACCATGCGTCAGGAAAAAGTCGCATCTGCATTTAGTGCAGATCAGATTCATTTCTTCATCTTCTTCCTCATTCCTCATTAACTCTCTCATTTATTCTCTCTCTCATTTACTCTCACAACCTCTACATAATATCATCATCATTTTATCATTATTTCATCATCACTACTTCACCTAAGGTAAAATTAATGATTTTATTGATTTTTTTTTTGTGATTTTAATATTTATTATAAGCTAAAATAATTTTTTATTTTAGGTAATTTGTGGTTAATTTGAAGGATTACTTATAAAAGGTATGTGTAGCTTTACTTCTCAATTTAATTTTTGTTCAAAAACTTGTATTTAATTATGTTTGAAAATTGTGATATATTGTGGAAAATACTTATAAATCTGAATATTATTGTGTTAGGGAATTGTGGTTTATCCATTAATATAAAGCTAATCAACCTGATTAACTTTGTATATTGAAATTCAATAGAAAACCTTAGACCCCTTTGAGAGTCAGTGAATCAGATTGGTTGACTGGCTCTTGAATTGTCCATTTATCGAGACAGTTTGGGAGTGCACAACTATGTGTTGTATAGTTTGGTGGCTATGTGGTTAGGTTTGGATCGTGAGAAATTTGGTTTATATCCCCTTACTGTTCTCTGAATGCATACTAGATATTAGTTTGAAATATCTATGTCGTGTATTTGGAGAACTGTAAGGTGATGCTACCGAAATTTCCCTCGGTCTAAATTTCGCCTCGTAGGTCACAAACTATACAGCACAGAACGTGCACTCTCGAATGGGATAGGGCCAAATCACCGGAGGCATAAGGAGACGAGCGAGTTTATATGAAGTGATAAATTCTCAAACATTATAATTATCTACTTACATTGATTCTATTTTGTGGAAGTAGGCACAATGGACAGAGAATGGATGCAAATGTTGGATAGATCTTCTGATCAGTATTTGGATGGGATTGACAGCTTCATCGCTTTTGTACAGACTCACTGTAGTGATCCAAGGTGCATATTATGTCCGTGTTGTAAATGTAACAACTGTTGTTGGATGTCGCTGAGTGATGTTCATTTGTATCTGGGACAAAAAGGGATCATATATAACTACACTAATTGGATTTATCATGGGGAACCGAATATTTCTGCATCGACATCGTCAGTTCAAGGGAACCCTCGAGATGATAATCAGTGTGATAATAATCAAATTGTTGAGATATTAACCAATATTTTTCCCCCTGCATCTGATGCTATGTATGCAGATGCCCCTAGGTCTCAACCTGAAGAGTCAGATCTTCATTACGAAAGGTTACTGAAAGATGCTCTGCGCGAATTATACCCTGGTTGTAAATCCTTTTCGGTTCTAGGAGAAGTTGTGGAGTTGATGCACATGAAAGTTGAGTATAATCAAACGAACAAGCATTTTGATCACATGAAGGACATCATCACCCGAATGCTCCCTGAAGATAACAGTCTCCCTAAAGATCATTATAACTCGAAAAAGCTTATGAAGGATCTTGGTTTAGGGTATGTCAAGATTCACGCATGTACTAACAACTGTGTATTGTTTTACGATGAATTCGAGCAACTCGATAAATGTCCTGTGTGCAATGAGCCTAGGTTTCGAACGAATAAGATTCCAAATAAGGTGTTGCGCTATTTTCCACTGAAACCAAGATTACAAAGATTCTTAATGTCTGCTCACACATCTCGTGATATGAGGTGGCATAAAGTTGAACACACTGATGAAGATTCACTAAGGGATCCGGTTGATGGTGATGCATGGAAAGAATTTGATAAGATGTATCCTGATTTTACATTGGAGCCAAAAAATGTTAGATTACGACTTGCTACTGACGGTTTTAATCCTTTTGGAAGTTTTTCAAGACCCTATAGCACTTGGCCGGTAGTTTTAGTTCCGTATAACTTGCCACCTTGGAAATGCATGAAAAAAGAATTCACAATTCTTAGTACGTTAATACAGGGGTCCAAATCACCGAGTAATTCAATCGACATTTATTTGCGGCCTTTGATTGATAAGCTTGTGGATTTATGGGAAAATGATGTCTGAACCTATGACAAGTTTATAGGAGAAATGTTCACACTACGCGCGGCTGTAATGTGGACAATTAATGATTTTCTTGCTTATGGGATGCTCGCGGGATGGAGCACCAAGGGTTATCCTGCTTGTCTAACTTGTGGAACATACACAACATCCTTTTGGCACGCATCTAAGATATGTTATCTGGGTGCGAGACTATTTTTACCCTAGGATCATCGATGGCGTATGCAGTCTGACTCATTCAATGGTAAAACTGAGTTACGGACACGACCAAGAGAGAGGCCCGGCGAAGAGATACTGGACATCTTAAACAGTATTCCCACCTTCATTACAAAAGGTCCAAAACCTGCCGAACAAGAAAACTGGACGAAGAAAAGTATATTTTTTTGGTTGTCGTATTGGTCAAAATTGAAAATTAGGCACATCGCGGATCTCATGCATATTGAGAAGAATGTTGCTGAGAGTCTTGTCGGAACAGTTTTACCTAATGAGGGGAAGTCAAAAGACACCAAAAAAACTCGTCTGGGTATGCAAGAGATGGGCATTCGGCCATATTTGTGACCAAAAATTGTGAACGGTAAATACAACATGGCCTATCCAGGTTATATATTTACGCCAGAAAATAAGAAAATTTCTTTAAGTGGTTGAAAAGTGTGAAATTTCCCAATGGTTATGCAGGAAACATCTCCCGAAATATTAGCACCAATGGCAGCACCCTATCTGGCGTGAAAAGTCACGACTACCATGTTTTATTACAACGACTCATTCTTATTGGCATTCGGCCTTATTTGCATCCTAAAGTTATTGAGACGGTAGTTTACTTATCTCAATTTTTCCAGATACTCTGTGCCAAGCCACTAGCGAAGGTGGACCTCGAAGTAATTAAAGAGGACATTGTCTATATTATGTGTCGACTTGAGCAAATATTCCCACCAGCTTTCTTTGATGTAATGGTTCGCCTACTAATACATCTTCCAAACGAGGCAATCTTAGCCGGCCCAGTTCAATTTCGTTGGATGTACCCAATCGAAAGGTATAAACTATTCCTAATATTGTGACTATGTCCTTAATAAACTGTTTATATTTGAATCACTTTGTTTATGTCGTTGCAGAATGTTAGGTACCTACAAGAGGTACGTCCGCAACAAGACACGTCTGGAAGGCTCTATAGCGGAGGCATACATTGCAAAAGAATCACTTAAATTTTGCGCAATGTACCTTCGAAATGTTGAAACTTCTTTCAACAGGGCCCCGCGAAATGATGATGGTGGTCAACATGAATAGTCCCTATCAGTATTTTCCCAACCCGCAAAACCGTTCGAGACTGGTCCAATCTCAGAGCCTTTTACTGATAGTGACATGGAAGTGGCGCATTGGTTCATATTGAACAATTGTGACGAATTCTGGCCTTCCACGAAGAGCACGAGGCATTGATGAAGGCCCAATATCCTTCTAATTGGGAGGAAATGGACAAACAATTATTTCCACTTTGGTTTTCCAAACATATAAGTCAAATATTGTATCAAATTACTTTTAAGTGAAACAGTGTAACAGTGTGTGTTTTCCTTTCAGATGTCACAGTTTAAAGATGACAACTCGCCCCAAGTTCTGCAAAGAATTGATGCAGCTTGCAATTCGCCTATTTCGAGGAGAAACATACGCTGGTTGTTAAGTCAACGGAGTTAAGTTCGTGTGAGCAGAGCGTGATGACAGGTTGTCTACTCAAAATCGTGGGGTATTTGTGCTGGGGGATGGATTAAATGATGATGCGGGATTTTACGATAAATTATTAAGTGTGGTGAAGGTATTTTATGCGGACCGGAAGATTGTTGTCTTGTTCAAGTGTCATTGGTTTGATACAAACCCAAGTATCCAGAGAAGGATCATCAAAGATCATTTATCTACCTCTGTCAACACAAAAATCCGGTGGTTTGAGAGCGATCCATACATCATCGCTAATACAGCGAAACAAGTCTTCTACGTTGATGATCCAAAAGCTGGTGCTGGTTGGAAAATAGTTAAGACGGTGAAACATAGAAACATTTGGGACTTGGAGGACCGGCACCATGAAGATGGTGGAGAAACGGAAAATGACGATTTTGTTTATCAGGAGGATTCCTCAGCACACACCATAAACGTGGAAGAAGTTCGAACCGACGACCTCACCCCGCCAGTTGCGATTGATGATATTTTTATTGATCTCGGTACCTTAAAACCAATTGAAAGTGACGCGGAGGATACGAGTATTCTGCAAATCTCAGATGTTGAGGGTGATAGGGAAGGGGATAGTGAAACCGACATTGATTAAATGTTGTCTACCCACCATAAGTATGGAATGTATATAAATTACATTGTTGGTTAGTTAATGCATATATTAATGATATTTTTATATGTTACTATGGAATGTATATACATTAAAATAAGATATATGTAATATATAAAAAATATTACAAGGGGATCTTTCCCGGCGCACATCCGCCGGGCCAGGGTGAAGTTGCCCGGCGCATATGGCGGATTCGCCGTGCAAGATCCCTCTATAAAATTTTTCCTTTGGTGTTTTTTTTTTTGAAATTTTACTTATTAATTAATTACATAGGTTCATAGTTGGGCTAGTATATATTCATATGTAATATACGTTAATACTCATGTGTAATTTTTTCCCTTTGTTTTTTTCTTGGGTTTTTGTTTTTGAAATTTTACTTATTAATTTCTTATATATGTTTACATTCCACCTAGTACATATATCTTCATATGTAACATATATTAATGATACTATAATTATTCCCCTCAAGTATAGTTGTTGGGAACTTTTAAATTTTATTTTATAATCAAGGGCTTGCCTGACGCACATCCGTTGCGCGATGTGGGTTGGCCCAGCGCAGCAACGGGATTCGATGTGCAAGACCCCATGTGTAATTTTTTCCCTTTGTTTTTTTCTTGGGTTTTTGTTTTTGAAATTGTACTTATTAATTTCATATATATGTTTACATTCCACCTAGTACATATATCTTCATATGTAACATATATTAATTATACTATAATTATTCCCCTCAAGTATAGTTGTTCGTAACTTTTAAATTTTATTTTATAATCAAAGGCTTGTTTGGCGCACAACCGCCGGGCGATGTGGGTTGGCCCGGCGCATCAAAGGGATTCGCCGTGCAAGACCCCATGTGTAATTTTTTCCCTTTGTTTTTTTTTTTTTTTGGTTTTTGTTTTTGAAATTTTGCTTCTTAATTTCTTATATATGTTTACATTCCACCTAGATCTTCATATGTAACATATATTAATGGTACTATAATTATTCCCCTCAAGAATAGTTGTTGGGAACTTTTAAATTTTATTTTATAATCAAGGGCTTGCCCGGAGCACATCCGCCAGACGATATGGGTTGGCCCGGCGCAGCAACGGGATTCACCGTGCAAGACCCCATGAGTAATTTTTTCCCTTTGTTTTTTTCTTGGGTTGTTGTTTTTGAAATTTTACTTATTAATTTCTTATATATGTTTACATTCCACCTAGTACATATATCTTCATATGTAACATATATTAATTATACTACAATTATTCCCCTCAAGTATAGTTGTTGGGAACTTTTAAATTTTATTTTATAATTAAGGGCTTGCCCGGCGCACATCCGCCGGGTGATGTGGGTTGGCTCGGCGCATAAACGGGATTCGCCGTGCAAGACCCCACGTGTAATTTTTTTCCCTTTGTTTTTTTCTTGGGTTTTTGTTTTTGAAATTTTACTTATTAATTTCTTATATATGTTTACATTCCACCTAGTACATATATCTTCATATGTAACATATATTAATGATACTATAATTATTCCCCTCAAGTATAGTTGGGAACTTTTAAATTTTATTTTATAATCAATGGCTTGCCTGGCGCATATCTACCGGGTGATGTGGGTTGGCCTAGAGCCGCATCGGGATTCGCCGTGCAAGACCCCATGTGTAATTTTTTCCCTTTGTTTTTTTCTTGGGCTTTTGTTTTTGAAATTTTACTTATTAATTTCTTATATATGTTTACATTCCACCTAGTAAATATATCTTCATATGAAATATATATTAATTGTATTATATATTCATATGTAACAAATCTTCGGTCGTTGATCGGAAGCCCTTAAACCCTCCAAACGTCGCCATTTTCGACATGCGAGGTCTATACACACACCATCACCAACGGAACGGTCGGATTTCTCAAATTCACTCGTTACCATTTCGATTAAACGAAAACATGAAGATTAATATTGAAAATTCCTATAAAAGATCTAAGTGTCAATGAATTTGATGGTTTTAGTATTTTCTCTATGTTCTGTTCATGGTTCGAGTGATTCAACCGTCCACATTAATTAGAATGACTCGGAGATCATGTCGGAAAAGTTTCACGGAATTTTGACGTCCCGACAATAGGTTACTGTGCGAAACGAATCGACGATAACAAATCGTCGGCCGTCGATCGGAGGCCCTTAAACCCTCCAAACAGGGCCATTTTTGACAGGTGAGGTTTGTACACACACTATGACTATCTGAACAGTTGGATTTCTCAAATTCACTCGTTACCATTTCGATCGAACGAAAAAATGAAGATTAGTATTGAAAATTCCTATGAAAGTTCTAAGTGTTAATGAATTTGATGAAGATTAGTATAAAAAATTCCTATAGAAGTTCTATGTGTTAATGAATTTGATGGTTTTAGTATTTTCTCTATGTTCTGTTCATGGTTCGAGTGATCCAACCGTCCACATTAATTAGAATGACTTAGAGATCATGTCGGAAAAGTTTCACGGAATTTCGACGTCCCGACAATAGGTTACTGTGTGAAATGAATCAACGGTAACAAATCATCGGTCGTAGATCGGAGGACCTTAAACCCTCCAAACGTCGCCATTTTCGACAGGTGAGGTTTGTACACAAACTATCACTATCTGAACGGTCGGATTTCTCAAATTCACTCGTTACGATTTTGATTGAACCAACAAATGAAAATTAGTATTGAAAATTCCTATAAAAGTTCTAAGTGTTAATGAATTTGATGGTTTTAGTATTTTCTCTATGTTCTGTTCATGTTTCGAGTGATCCAAACGTCCACATTAATTAGAATGACTCTGAGATCGTGTCGAAAAAGTTTCACGGAATTTCGACGTCCCGACAATAGTTTACCGTGCGAAAAAAATCGACGATAACAAATCGTCGGTCGTCGATCAGAGACCCTTAAACCCTCCAAACGTGGCCATTTTGACAGGTGAGGTCTATACACACACTATGACTATCTGAACGGTCGGATTTCTCAAATTCACTCGTTACCACTTTGATCGAACGAAAAAATGAAAATTAGTATTAAAAATTCCTATAAAAGTTCTAAGTGTTAATGAATTTGATGAAGATTAATATTGAAAATTCCTATAAAACTTCTAAGTGTTAATGAATTTGATAGTTTTAGTATTTTCTCTATGTTCTGTTCATGGTTCGAGTGATCCAACCATCCACATTAATTAGAATGAGTCAGAGATCATGTCGGAAAAGTTTCACAGAATTTCAGCGTCCCGACAATAGGTTACCGTGCGAAACGAATCGACAGTAACAAATCGTCGGTCGTCGATCGAAGGACCTTAAACCCTCCAAACGTCGCCATTTTCAACAGGCGAGGTCTATACACACATTACCACTATCTAAACGATCGGATTTCTCAAATTCACTCGTTACCATTTCGATCGAATGAAAAATTGAAGATTAGTATTGAAAATTCCTATAAAAGTTATAAGTGTTAATGAATTTGATGAAGATTAGTATTCAAAATTCCTATAAAAGTTCTAAGTGTTAATGAATTTGATGGTTTTAGTATTTTCTCTATGTTTTGTTCATGGTTCGAGTGATCCAACCGTCCACATTAATTAGAATGACTCAGAGATCATGTCGGAAAACTTTCACGGAATTTCGACGTCTCGACAATAGGTTACCGTGCAAAACGAATCGACGGTAACAAATCGTCGGTCGTCGATCGGAGGACCTTAAACGTTCCAAACGTCGCCATTTTCGACAAGCGAGGTCTGTACACAAACTATCACTATTTGAACGATCGATTTCTCAAATTCACTTGTTACCATTTCGATCGAACGAAAAAGTGAAGATTAGTATTGAAAATTCCTATAAAAGTTCTATGTGTTAATGAATTTGATGGTTTTAGTAATTTCTCTATGTTCTGTTCATGGTTCGAGTGATCCAACCGTCCACATTAATTAGAATGACTCAGAGATCATGTCGGAAAAGTTTCACAGAATTTCGACGTCCCGACCATAGGTTACCGTGCGAAACGAATCGACGGTAACAAATCATCGGTCGTCGATCGAAGGACCTTAAACCCTCCAAACGTCGCCATTTTCAACAAGCGAGGTATGTACACACATTACCACTATGTGAACGATTGGATTTCTCAAACTCACTCGTTACCATTTCGATCGAACGAAAAAATGAAGATTAGTATTGAAAATTCCTATAAAAGTTCTAAGTGTTAATGAATTTGATGGTTTTAGTATTTTCTCTATGTTCTGTTCATGGTTCGAGTGATCCAACCGTCCACATTAATTAGAATGGCTCAGAGATCATGTCGGAAAAGTTTCACAGAATATCGACGTCTCGACAATAGGTTACAGTGCGAAACGAATCGACCGTAACAAACCATCAGTCGTCGATCGAAGGACCTTAAACCCTCCAAACGTCGCCATTTTCAACAGGTGAGGTCTGTACACACATTACCACTATGTGAACGATTGGATTTCTCAAATTCACTCGTTACCATTTCGATCGAACGAAAAATGAAGATTAGTATTGAAAATTCCTATAAAAGTTCTAAGTGTTAATGAATTTGATGGTTTTAGTATTTTCTCTATGTTCTGTTCATGGTTCGAGTTATCCAACCGTCCACATTAATTAGAATGACTCAGAGATCATGTCGGAAAAGTTTCACAGAATTTCGACGTCCCGACAATAAGTTACCGTGCGAAACGAATCGACCGTAACAAACCATCGGTCGTCGATCGAAGGACCTTAAACCCTCCAAACATCTCCATTTTCAACAGGCGAGGTCTGTACACACATTACCACTATGCGAACGATTGGATTTCTCAAATTCACTCGTTACCATTTAGATCGAACGAAAAAATGAAGATTAGTATTGAAAATTCCTATAAAAGTTCTAAGTGTTAATGAATTTGATGGTTTTAGTATTTTCTCTATGTTCTGTTCATGGTTCAAGTGGTCCAACTGTCCACATTAATTAGAATGACTCAAAGATCATGTTGGAAACGTTTCACGGAATTTCGACGTCCCGACAATTGGTTACCATGCGAAACGAATCGACGGTAACAAATCGTCGGTCATCGATCGAAGGACCTTAAACCCTCCAAACGTCGCCATTTTCGACAGGCGAGGTCTGTACACACTATCATTATCCGAACGGTCGGATTTCTCAAATTCACTCGTTAACATTTCAATCGAACGAAAAAATGAAGATTAGTATTGAAAATTCCTATAAAAGTTCTAAGAGTTAATGTATTTGATGAAGATTAGTATTGAAAATTCCTACAAAAGTTCTAACTATTAATGAATTGGATGGTTTCAGTATTTTCTCTATGTTCTGTTCGTGATTCGAGTGATCCAACCGTCCACATTAATTAGAATGACTTAGAGATCATGTCGGAAAAGTATCACGGAATTTCGACGTCCCGACAATAGGTTACCGTGTGAAATGAATCGACGGTAACAAATCGTCGGTCGTCGATCGGAGGACCTTAAACCCTCCAAACGTCGCCATTTTCAACAGGCGAGGTCTGGACACACACTATCACTATCTGAACGGTCAGATTTCTCAAATTCACTCGTTACCATTTCGATCGAACGAAAAAATGATGATTAGTATTGAAAATTCCTATAAACGTTCTAAGTGTTAAGGATTTTGATGGTTTTAGTATTTTCTCTATGTTCTGTTCATGGTTCGAGTGATCCAAACGTCCACATTAATTAGAATGACTCTGAGATCGTGTCGAAAAAGTTTCACGGAATTTCGACGTCCCGACAATTGGTTACCGTGCGAAACGAATCGACGGTAACAAATCGTTGGTCGTTGATCGGAAGCCCTTAAACCCTCCAAAGGTCGCCATTTTCGACGGGCTAGGTCTGTACACACACTATCACTATCTGAACAGTCGGATTTCTCAAATTCATTCGTTACCATTTCGATCGAACAAAAAAATGAAGATAAGTATTGAAAATTCCTATAAAGTTCTAAGTATTAATGAATTTGATGGTTTTAGTATTTTCTCTATGTTCTTTTCATCGTTCGAGTGATCCAACCATCCACATTAATTAGATTGACTCAGAGATCATGTCGGAATAGTTTTTCGGAATTTCGATGTCCTGACAATAGGTTACCGTACGAAACGAATCGATGGTAACAAATTGTCGGTCGTTGATCGGAGGCCCTTAAACCATCCAAACGT
Organism: Prinsepia uniflora; assembly: GCA_032719365.1. Taxonomy (NCBI): domain Eukaryota; kingdom Viridiplantae; phylum Streptophyta; class Magnoliopsida; order Rosales; family Rosaceae; genus Prinsepia; species Prinsepia uniflora. Next base: position 60,775,344 of record CM064863.1, on the reverse strand, counting down.
CGCCATTTTCGACATGCGAGGTCTGTACACACACCATCACTATCTGAACGGTCGGATTTCTCAAATTCACTCATTACCATTTGATCGAACGAAAAAATGAAGATTAGTATTGAACACCTGGCCTGGCGCATTATTTAAGTTGGCTTGGCGAATCTGTACGCCGAGCAAAGTCCATCAGTCACTAGAACAGACGCGACCTTCCCTTTCCTTCTTCCTCTCTTCATTTCGTAAAACCTCCGCCGCACCCCTCTACAAAACCTTCCTTTCTCCGTATCTCCCTCCCTTAATCGCTCATCTCTCTCTCTCAATCGAAGTTTACCCATTCACTCATCATCATCTCTCACTCACCCCTAACCCTATCACAAAAAACCTTAAATACCCACAACCCAAACCCAAAGACCCCAAACCCCCAAATCGGACTATCCTCTCGCTCCTCTCACTCTCAATCGTTCTCTCTCAAGCTACACTCATCTATCCTCAATGTAAGCCCTCACTTTCAATTTTTCATTTTTTTTTAATTTTATTAGTTTTTTGGATTAATTATAAGATTGTTCATTGGATTTGAATGTTTGGAATATGTTGTATTTGGGTTAATTTATAATAAGATTGTTTTTTGGAATATGTTGAATATTTGGTAATTTTCAGAAATTATTGAAAATATTGGAAATTATTGATTTATTGGATGAAAATATTGGAAAATATTTGGTAATTTGACTCCTATTGGAAAATATTTGGTCATTTGACAGTATTATATATTTTGGTAATTTGACATAATTATATATTTTTGGATGAAAATATTGGAAATTATTGATTTATTGGATTGTTGGAAAAAAATTGGGATTTATTGAATTAGTAGATTTTTGGATTTTATTGGAAATTATTGAATTAGTGGATTTTTAGAAAAAAAATTGGGATTTATTGAATTATTAAAATTTTGGAATTTATTGGAAATTATTGAATTAGTGGATTGTTGAAAAATAGTGGAAATTATTGAAATTTTGGATATGTTGGGAAATTAATGGAAATTGCTGTATTGTTGGATATGTTTGGAAATTATTGGAAAATGTTGGATTTTGATACATTTAGAAAATATTGAATTTTTAATATTTTTCAAATGTTTGAAAATTATTAGTAATTTTTGGAAATTATCGATTGTTTATAATTTTTGGGAATTATTGAAAATTAGTTAATTAGTAAATTATTGCATTATTTTTGGAAATTATTAGAAATTAGTGGATTAATGCATATTTTTTGAAAAAATTAGAAATTGTGAGAAATTATTTGATTATTTGGTTATTTGTTTATTTATTTAATTATTTCAATATCTCTATTATTATAAAGTCGGGAGGGTTAATAGACTTCACTAATTTTTTGGATACTTATATCCTTAACAAAAAAATTTAAATGTTAAAAATTAAATAGAATGAGGGTAAGATAGTAAGTTTATATTATTTAATTAAAATATTAAATAGCAGCTGCTCTTTTTTTTGTTCGAAGAAATAGCAACTGCTCTCTCCTCCATGAACTCCCTGCTCCCACGAACTCTCTACTCCCACGAACAACAACTGCTCTCTCCTTCACGAACAGCAACCGCTCCATCGTGCAACAACTACCAAATATATGGGAGATCATCATACAAAGAGAGAGTGAGGCAGTGGCAGTGGCATCGACAAAGGCAGAGGCAAAGCGAGAGAGAAAGAGAGAGCGCGAAGGTGAGAGAGATAGCGAATCTTCATCGCTAGCCAATGCGGTCATCAAATTTCCTATGAGTTTTGTTACTTTCTTCACTTTGTCACTTTCAGAATTGTAACATAGTATTGGAATTTTTTCCTATCTTGATATCTTCTGATTTTTTTTCCCTTTTGTGTTTGTTTCAAATTGGTTGTAGATGCCGCCACAGAATCCCTAGGGAATTGGGTTCTGATTTCGTCAAGGTATTTTTCTTCGGATTTGATATAGATTTCAGATTTCTTATGGGTTTTGTTACTTTCGTCACTTTGTCGCTTTCAGAATTGTAACATAGTATTGGAATTTTTTCTATCTTGATATCTTCTGATTTTTTTCCCTTTTGTGTTTGTTTCAAATTGGTTGTAGATGCCACCACAGAATCCCCTGGGAATTGGGTTCTGATTTCGTCAAGGTATTTTTCTTTTGATTTGATATAGATTCCAGTTTTCTTCAATTAACTGCAAAAGTGCGTTGGTTCTGTTTATTGATTCAAATGTGGGTGAGTGGTCGATAGTTCACCTACTCTGTGCTAATACCGTGAGTCTCTCATTTGATATTGATTTTGGATGTGGTGAATACGTTTTGAAATTTGGGTTTTTGATAATAGCCTCAAATGATGTACAATTGAGGATCCAATTCGTTGCAACATAACCTGCTCATATTTTGTGGGTTCAATTGAGGATCCAGTTCCATCTTCGTCCTTTTTGTTTCTTTCTCCGTAAAATTGTAAATTTTATTATTAGAATGTATGTAATTGTTACCGGGTTTTGTCTTTATGAAGATGTAATTATTAGCTTGATTTGTATGGCATAAAAATGATCGAGGCCATGAATATGAAGAGTTTAAGTTTTCAATTGTCTTCAAGTGCGGGCGACGAAGCTTGGGAGGAATCCAGTGGTACCCTTTGCGGCGGGAGCGGTGGCAACACGGGAAAAGAAAGCAAACTGTAAAGTTACAGTCAAGGAGTTTCTCACTGCCCTGCGGAGGCGGACAATTCAGAGGTTGGTTGATATAAGCCTTTTTGTTTTTTTATTTCAATTTTGCTTGATTTATGGTCTGATTCTATCTCTGACTTTTTTGGGTATTCTTTCTATTTTGATTTTGAAATTGGGTTTTCGAATTGGCCATTTGTGGATTTTTCTTAACTTACGAATTGAGATAATTTTGGTGCTTTGATTTCAACATTTTACTGTTGTTTTGAATCAATTCTTCATGAGTTTAGAGTTAATTTCTCAATGGGCTTGCGAGTTTAGGGTTTCCGAGTTTAATTTATATGAATTAAACTTATGCAGTCAACTGATTCGTTCTATTGTTAGGGCAGTCATATATAGTCTTCATCAATTTGATTCTGGAGCACTACTTAAACTCACACTTCTATCACAGCCAAATTCATATCTAGAAAACATGTCTCGGCCTAGTAAACCTCAACATGCTCAATCTCAACCACCCCTCCAAGGTTGTTCATAGTCTAATTGTTTTGCTGCAATAGTAAGAAGAATTAATGTTCATGGAAGAGGAATATCTGCATGGTCAGTCTAAATGAAGAAATAGTTTTTGCCACCGTTCAATAGTAAGAACAAGCAAATTCCATGGAAGACAAAATCCAAGATCATTCACGATACCTTATGGTTTTTGCATATATATGGTGCTTTGGATGACACTATGTATTTTTTTTACTTAACATATGCTGATTTTGAATGGCTGACATTTGTTGATTTTATACATTGGAACATTTGCTGATTTTTTTACTGAAAATCTGCTGATTGTGGTATATTTTGACTTATTTTTTTTATGCAAAATATGGCAGATTTTGAATGCTTTGCAAGGGAAATGAATGGAGACTATTATGTAATTGGAATCGAAACGAATAATTTCATATGCTTACTATCACAACCATCAAAGTGTTACAAATTAAACAAATTTTTCATTGACCTGATGTTGGTGACAGGTTTCGTCCTAAAAACCGCTTTGATAACCGTGTTTGGTCCTATTCCCGTCTAACAAGTCAACTGAAATTCCAAAAACACCCTTAACACCCGTCAGACAAGGATAGTTGTACTGATTTCCAATCATGCCTCCGCCTCTCGTTTAGCCCCGATCTTCGTGCCACGACCTGGATGGTCATAAAAAACATCAAAGGTGTGAGTAAACAAAAAAAAAACATCATTTGAAAATACATTTAAAAAATGAACTCTTTACCCTCCAGCTTAAAACATGTATGCATAGAGTAAAACATGAGCAACCAAGTTTCAAAACAAACCACGTGCAAACATTTAGACACAATGACAATCCATCATCAATACTCAAGAATAATCACAATGAGTACACATCACTACTCATCAGTGCACAGACATCAATCACATTATCACATTAGCGCTACGCATAGGCAACCACCAAGCCACATTTTTGGGATCAGACACATCTAGGCAAGACCCTCGGGATCAGTCACATCTAGGTGAATACCACATCCCCAGGATAATATGCATCCGAGCAATACCCCAGGCACAGTCGCATCCGAGAAATAGTGTACCATGAAAAAAAAAACCTCTTAAAGCCAATCACTATGCTTTTACAAAATTCTTGACTTAAAACCAAGTCAAAACCATTTCCATCGGGGTCTCAAGCCCAAATCACCGTTTTCATCAAATCCATAAAATCTTGTCTAGAAATCAGTAAATAAATCCATAAAATCATCAAGTAATCATTTCAAATCATTATTCAAACCATTGCAACTCAATTCATGTAATAAATCATATAAAACGTTTAACTATGCATGCATCACAATTGTAAAACAAATGTCCACTCACACACCGTTCATGTAGTCAGATTCCGAGTCGTATGCTCTTCCGTAAATTTTAAGAAACACCCTTCCTGTCAACAATCACTATTAAGGGTCATTATCATTCCCAAATAACCTCGCAATACAATCCCCCATTTACAGGATTCAAATACGTATTAAAAACGTACTGTGAACGGATTTACGTATTTGAATGCGTCAAAATGACCTTTAGGTGTGATTTATGACATGTTATGAGATTCTCAAAAATTACGGAAATGTGTGTAAAGCGGAATTCGGTTATGTGGACGGTGTGTGAGTGAAGTTTCTTTTCCTTAAACTATTATGCATGCATATTTACATGATTCAAACAGTTTTCTATGTGATTTTGATGATATTAGAGTAATTGGGTTTTTATATGGATTTTCCGTGATTTATATTTAATTATTATTTTATTGCACGATTTATGAGGTTCTTGAGATTTCGTTTTCAGATTACGTTTCAATTGTGGCTTTGGATTGAATGTGGTATATGACATGAAATAATAATATATTGGAGAATTTATGATTTCTGGATGATTTTTACGGAAGTTACGTTAATGGCACGTTTTACGAGATTGGTGTCGATTTGTATTTTGGACTTAGGCCCGAGGTTCTAATTGTGGATTTGATATGTGGTATTGAGATGTGATATGAGTATGTGTTTTTTGGTATTGATGACTGTGATTTGGACTTGGGTTGGTTATGTGATGATGCTTGTTAGTTGATTAGTCTCAGACGTCGAGCTTGGTTTCGAATTCTGAGACTAGTATTGTGTTGGCGACTCAGACATCGAGCCAGGTTCTGAATCCTGAGTTGGATTCACTCGGGCGTCAAGTTGGGCTTCGAACCTCGAGTGGTATAGTATGGCCTACTGGTAGTGCGCTTGTGGTATGATGATTGATGTTTTGCTTGTGTTTCAAGGATGGTTTGGATGCAGTTTGATTGTGTATAAGTACTGTGATGACGTTGAGTTGACTATATGTGAATTATGTGGTGGTGTTGGATATGGATTGATTGTGTGTTATTGAGGTGATGATTCCTGATGTATGATGTATGTTTTGGTTATGCCTATTGGTTTGTTAGTCTCAGACGTCGAGCAAGACTCTTTTCTTGAGATTGGCACGACTCAGACGTCGAGCTGGGCTTATTTCCCGAGTCGGGCTCCCACTCGGATGTTGAGCTGGGTTTCTTTCCTATGTGGTACACCTACCAGTAGTGTAGTGGTTTGATGATTGATATTTTGATGATGGTGGATTGATTGTGCGTGATTTCTGTTAGTGTGGTCTGTTATGGTGACTTGTGTGATGCTTATGTTGGATTATGGGTGCTTTGATGGCTAAACGTTTCTTTTGACATGAGAATTCTCTTCTTGTATTTCAAGGATACATGTTGCATTTTGTTTTAAACGAGTTGAAATGATTTATCGTATGCATGCATGGTTTTGGAAAACGGAGGGTAAATGCTGGATTGTTTTCAAATTATGTTTTTAAACATTTCTTTTGTCCACTCACACGTTTTCTTGGTTTTTTAACATTCTAGAGCCGTTGGATGGAATCGAGGCTAAAAAACAGAGACATGAATTAGCGGCATTTGTGAGTATCCCTTGTCTAACAAGGTTTCATGTGTATATATTGATTCTTATTAGACGGGAGCATGACCCAAGTGTGCTTTTCTAGTATTTTTCGAGTGGGGTCTGTCAGTTGGTTTTTGATATGACATTGGCTAAATGATTCATCTTACAAAATCATAATAGAAATCACGTTGGGCTCTGACATGATGTTAATAATCAAAATCATCACAAGCATCCATCTTACAAAGGCTCATGTAAAGCATATTGCACAATTTTTTCATTAAAATTTCATTTCATGCATCACCAGAATTGATCAAAGAATTACAAATTGACAATAATAGCATACCTAACCATCCATCCATTAGGTACATCCTTCCATACATTCAAAACAAACAACTAACTAATCTGTTGATTTTTTTTTCAAATCGCTTTCCAACCTATCAATCTTCGTCAATAATGTAGGGGTATTATAGTTTTAGCTCTCAGACACCTCTTAGAACCAAGCCATTGTCAAAAACCAAAACCACCCAACAGAACATATTAACATAACCAATTAAATAGCTCTTGGTTATATATGAATGAAAAGCATGACCTAGGAATTGGTGAAATGCCAAGGTAATTTCTTTCTCTATATTTTAATCACTTGCTTATGTATGAATTACAAGCATAACAACAAGCCAAAATCCATTTTTTTCCAGAACCAAAATCCAAGATTGAGTTTACAAAGAGAAAAACCAAATGCATTATAACCATTTGCACATGCGAACCCAATTAAAATTAGCATCCATCATGATGCACCTCTAAAATGAAAATCATCCACAAAGTAGAGAAAAATCAAAATACGATAGTTTATATTGAAAATTTTACGCAAGAGCTAAAAACCAAACGGAAGGCAACAACACCTAAAAAGCCAGACCACAAACTAGACCCCATAACAAAGACTAGCAACTACATTGCCAATGGGATTTAAGTAAGCCAATCAAGTTATTTCTTTGTTAGTGCTTAAACAAGCAATGTACAACACAGACAAACTAAGAAACAAATAGAGAGAAAAAAAAAACAGAAGAAAAAGGCATGTGACCTCATCCAAAATTTGTTATGATCTTTCACTCTTTACCATCACAAACATCTATATAATTTTGATCTTTCACACTTCATGTATAATTCTGATCTTTCACCAACCCAAATATTTGATAGATAAACATTCATGTATAATTATGATCTTTCACCATCCAAGCATCTCTACTATCACTTACCATTTTGAAAGAAAAAAAACTATTTTTAAACCAAGTAATAAGCTAATAAGAGAGACTCAACTAATGTAAACAAAACTTCCTGCTTCTAATTTAGGAGATTTTCACGCAAGAGAAAAAATAAAAATTGAACACACCATATATAATGCAACGGCTCATCCTGGAAATTGGGGTGAATTGTAAATAAGTTTGAAAAAGGCTCATCCTGGAGATAACCTGGCTGGTTTTCAGTGGGAAGGGATTGAGAGCTTGAGTTTCACCGTCTCCAACGCTTGACGGCTACATGAACCGAGATGTTATGTTAAGGATCCTCCTCGTGAGTGGGCAGTTCATGTTGTCTTGGATGTCGTCGACTGTTGTGGATGTAGAATTGAAGGCTAGGTATGTGAGGAAGTCCTTTCCAGAAAATAGGGGAAAGGGCAATATCAATTCAATGGAAACAAAGGCGTGAATCATGCCCCACACAGCCTGATGAGTCGGATGATACCCTCCTCGGAGTGGTGGGTCCATAGGGACAGGTTGGCTGAGCTCAATGGTGGAGTTGGGGAATCACGACCAGAATTCCCATTAAACCAAGTGTCTAACCCTAAAATTAAGCACCTAGTTGAGTTTCTGGAGACGAGGAGTTGCATTTCGACGTAAAAATCATGAAAATTGGTGAAGAATTGACTGAGATATGGAATTTGGGTCATAGGTACATGTTTATAGAGAATCAGGTCGACTTGTGAACTAGGCTGGAGGTAGCAGGCAAGTACGCATGTGCCTATGGTTCCAAGGGCATTTTCATATGTTTGAATCATCAGGATATGTGCGAGGCCATATTTGAAACTTTTGAAGTATAGGGAGCTGGGATAAGATGATATGACCCATCTCGGGAAATGCCTCGTCAACCACACTCGGGCTATGCTCCCGTCTGACAAGTACCCTAAAATGTTACAATTGCCCTCAAACCTTGTCAAACAAGGGATGTTCACCTTATTAATCAAACTTCGTCTCTCGTTTAGCCTCGAATTTCGTGCAATAGCCATGGAGGGTTACAAAACACCTCAAAAAACATTTAAAACATATGAATATGCATGCATCAAGAGGATGAATTTACACATTGGCTATTTTTCCAGATGACGTGGGATGCGTCCCCACGCGTCACCAGAAGTGGCTGCATGTGGGCTTCATGCGTGGCCACTGTTCATCATATTCTTCAGGGTGACAGACTCGGTTCTCTGTAAAATGGGTCATTCGACCCGCGAGTCCAACCCAGTTCAAACTTACCATTTTCACGCCTATTTTCTTTGTTTTAACTACCTAATCACTTTTAAACATGCTCAGAAAGACATATGTGATGTTAAAATCCAAAAACCTTACCTCAAAAATGTGCTTGATCTCTTTGTTCTTGCAGTCCATGTTCCACCTCTTTCTCTGCAACTTCCCTTGTCTATAACTCATTCCCTTCTGCCCCAGAATGACCATGGGGACTCAAAAACCATCCTGGTGTCCTTAGTTGAATGTTGAATGACCTCAACAGACCCACTACCAAAATTTGGCTCCACGAGTTTCTCGGCCAACCACGTCTCACTTCGCATTTCTCTTCTAGTTCTTCCTTCCTCATCTCCCCCTTTCATCTCTCCTCCTTCATCTCTTCCTTCAATTTCTCCTCTCTTACTCTCACTCTGGGTTTCCTCCCCGTTTCCATGTTTTTCTTCCTTTCAGTGGAAGCCCATCGACCATACCCCAATTCTTGTTTTCTTTTTCTTTTTTTCCCCATAAACAATTATGTAGACATATATGTACATGGGGTAGGTCAATGGGGGGTAGAATAAGAAGAGAAATGTAGAACCTTCTAGTGGAACCTAGGCCATTCTTTCAAAATGACCAAAATACCCTCCATGTAAAAATTACTGAAATACCCTTAAGGGTTTCTAACCCGGATCAACCTCATCCATTCTCCGATTTTGGTGCGCTGTCTGTGTACGAACTTAGGATACCAAGACCTTTGTAACGGTCTTCTTAGAATTCTCAAAAGATGTACCCATAAAAAAATTAACTATTTGACTCGACTTTATAGGGGTAAAATTTTCCTTTTGCCTAATTTTTCTCAATTTTACTTTTTTCTCGTGATTCGGGCTATTACAACCTACCCTCCTTAAAAAAAATCTTCCTCAAAATTTTAGAACTAAACCATCTTTATGTCCATACTCATATTGGATAAGGTGAACAATCCCATATCATTCGGGGAGGGAAAGGTGAATTGTCTTATATGTGTGGGCACATATCTTCCTGGAACTCCAAAGTTAAGCGAGATTGGGTTGAAGCAATTTCAGGATGAGTGACCTACTGAGAAGTTGCGTGTGAGTTCCTAGAAACAAAACCATGAGGGCTGAGCCCAAAGTGGATAATATCATGCTAGGGGAGGCGGGTAATGACTAAAAGGTACCAGAGCTGGATTCCAACCGGAAGTGTGCCAGCGAGGACGTTGGGCTCCAAGGTGGATGGATTGTAAGACCCGTATCTTGGGAAGAACAGTGAACAATCCCACATTGTCGGGGAGGAAAATGTGAATTGCCCTATATGTGTGGGCACGTATCTTCCTAACACGAGACCTTTTGGGAGCTCACTAGCTTTGATTTTGGTTGGAACTCCAAAGTTAAGCGAAATTGGACTGGAGCAATTCTAGGATGGATGACCCACTGGTAAATTGCACGTGAGTCCCTAAAAACAAAACCGTGAAGGCTGGGCCCAAAGTGGACAATATCGTGCTAGGGGAGTCAGGTCGTGGCATAAGAACTCACTTAAGATTAAGAAACATTGAGAGTACACTTGGGATGTTAGAATCTCGGGATTTGATTTTCCTTGCAATCCGAGAATCAGTTTATGGCTCGGAAGGGGTCGAAGTTTCACCTTTATGATTCTTCAGGATCGGGATGTGGATGGTGACCTCCTAAGGACAGATTCTGTTTGGTTTGTATATCGAGATATTAATTTTGATAGAGTTATTATATATCCCTTGTTTGATAGGCTCTCTGTTTGTGTATAATATAGTTAAGGGTATTTCAGGTACATTGATCAATGTGTTAGACGGGAGCAGGACCACACACGATTATCAAAACATTTTGGAGCGGGTCCTATCATATAAAGACAAATTTCATTAAATAGAAATGCCAAAATTAAACATTCACCCACCATAAATTGGTTGTTCCACTCTGGGTTATTTTTTGTTTCCAAATAATGACTTGGACTAAGAACCCATATTATTTTAGCACCTAAAAGGCTGGAATTTCGCCAAAAGTTTTGCCAAGATTTCACCAAGATTCACCAAGCCTAGATGAGCACATAGGGGGATTTCTCTAAGCGAGTATCGTAGAGGAGGAGACATGGAGTTTGTGTTCGTGTTCTGAATGAATGGAATGAATGCGGGCACAAAAACAATTGACAGAGGTTGATTATTTTAAGATGGTCCCTTTTGCTGATGTGGATGTTAATTCGCCACATTAGATAGTGATGTGTACAAATTAACCATTTTAGCCTTGAATTTAACGATTGATTTGTTAAGAAGACCGAGCATATTAAGACAAGATATGGGTTTTGGGGTGTACACTAGAATTATATCAAATTTAGAGTGCATAAAGAGGCATTTTGGATAAAAATTCAATTCATTTCGGAAGGCACTTTAACATGTACTATGTTATATTATAAGGATTTTCTGATGTTCTAGTTTTGTGATGATTTATTATTTACAAATAATCTTCTGATGTGTTTGTGTTTTAAAAGAAGAATTCCTTCCTTTCCAAAAAGAAAATGTTGGTGAAAAATTGCCTCCCAACAAAAATCGTAGGTTTAGAAATGATAAATAAATATTGGAGAACATGTGGCCCTAAAGAGGAAAATGAAAAAAAAAAGGTAAAATACATGCTCTTAAAGTGAAAAATTTCATTCAGAAAAACTGGAAAGAAAATACAACAAGGAGGAAACATTAAGGAAAGCGGGGAAAATAAAACGTAAACTCCTAGACCCAAAGGAAAAATAAACATAGTTAAGGGGCAAGAAAGACCATCGTTGTTTAAAACAAACACTAAAAAGGATGGAGAGCGATCAATCCAGACTTCTCTGCACATTCTTCGTCAAGCTTGAGAAACTAAGGTATCAGCTACCTTGTTAGTGTTACGAGGAGTCCACAGAAAACGGATTCGCTCGAAGTGGGTACGATGCATGCGGATCTGAGAAAGGATTGGGAAGATTTCCCAATTTCCGCGGTAAATACGGCTAGAACAACACAAAATAAGATCTTTGGAGTCCGACTGTGACGACCCGAAAATTCGAAAAAGGAAATTTTTGAAAAATTGGAAGGAAATGACGATTTTGCCCTTGCTTATGGGGGCAAAAGTTGACTTTTTGTCAAGGACCTTGTTTGGACTTTCCGTAAAGATTGTTGGGTAGGTCCCGAGACGCTGAGTCCGTAGACAGGCGGCATGCGTCGATCAGAGTTCGGACGTGGAAGTTACGAGTTTAGAACTATGAGGGGCATTTTGGTAATTATGTATTGCAGGGGCAAAATGGTAATTTGGTTAGTAATGGCTGATTCAGCCATGTTAATGACACCTGGACATGCTGATATGGATGAGGATTCAGTACCTGGTGACATCTGTCACCATAATTGAAGGATTGGTGGCATTAGTAACCGTCCTAAACACACAAAAACAACCTTGTTGAGTTGAAAAAAAATAGAGAGCTGAAGGATGATCGATCAATTGGCAGGGAAGGAGGGGAGATGAAATTGAGAGAATGGAGAGAAAAAAGGGAGGAAGTCGAGTGAAAACAAGGGAAGAAAGGAGAGGACTTAACCCCTAGACCCAAAGACCCAAAACCCGTGGAAGCTCAAATCTTCCAAAAATTCGAAATTGAATGTATAGGTCGTGATGCTTCAAACTCGGGTTGAATTGAGGCTTCTGGGATCAATTCGACGAGGACTAGATCAAGTGTGACAAAAATTGAGGTTGTTTTGCCTTAGAATAGAAGGGGTGAGGACTTTGGATTTTCGAACTTGAGTCGTGTAATTGGAGGTAAGTAAGGATGAAATTGAGGTTGGAAAAATGTTTAAAAGAGTCCTACGAAGCTATTGGATGGATCAATTGAAGAAAACCAATTGAAAGTGATGAACTTCGAACAATGAACATACCTTGGAAATTCGAAGTTTGGTTGAACATCTTCGAGGGACTGAACCAGGTTGCATCGCAGGACCCATTTGCAGGGGAAACAGGTAGAGGAGACGATGAACAATACCAGGTACTGTAGCAGGCGCGTGGCTCCCAAGCGCAGTCTCTTGCGGCGGCGCGTGGGCAAGATTCTCAAGGTGAGGTCAACACGACTTTTATTCCATACAATGTAACGAACATTTTGACGTTACTTTCGAGTCGATCGGACACCATTTAGATATTATTTCGAGGGTCCGAAGGATTATGTTCCATTTTAAATTCATATTTAATTCCCAGAAAATTATGGGAAGTTAATATGATATTAATTGAGTTATTAGTGACCCTTAATGATGATTGTGGACAGGAGTCGGGATTCCTGGAAAGTATCAAAAATTACGGAAAAACGTGTAGCTTGGAAAGCGGGTCATTTGGACGGTGTGTGAGTGGACATTTGTTTTCTAAATTATGATGCATGCATAGTTAAATGTTTTACATGATTTATTGCATGATTTGATTTGCAATGATTGCTTGATGATTTGATATGATTATTTATTGGATTTATGGATTCTTTAATCGGTTTTTCGGGTACGTTTTACGAGGAAAGTGCAATTGATGTTTTGGGCTAGTCCCAAGTTTTTATAATGATGTTTTGACTTGGATTGTGAGTTAATGATGATTTTATGGAATATTTAATGATTTATGGATATGATTTTACGGATTTACGTGAAATGAGATTTTGGGGCTTGAGACCCTGTTGTAAATGGTTTTGACTTGGTTTTAAAGATAATTTTGAAATAAATATTTTGATTGGATTTATGTTCAGTGCCCCTAGATGCGTAATTCCTGGGTAGACTCCAGATGTGTAATTCTCGGAGTGACTCCGGATGTGTAATTCCCAGAGGGACCGGATGTGTAATTCTCGGTGAGGCTGGATGTGTAATTCCCAGTAGATCTGGATGTGTAATTCCCAGAGACTCTAGATGTGTAATTCCCAAAGGAACCTCCGATGTGTAATTCCTGAATTATATGATTTGTTTTATGATAAAATGGTTTTATGAAATGATTTTCATGTGTTTTGGCTTGGAAGTCTGTGATTCATGTGTTTGACCCTATGCATGCATGGTTTGATGAATTGGAGGGTAAATAATGTATTTTGAAATGTGTTTTAAAATGATATTATTTTTGTCTACTCACACATTTTCTGTTTTTGATGACCCTCCAGGACGTGGCACGAGGATCGGGGCTGGTTAAGAGGCGGAGACTTAAGCAGAAATCAATACAGTCATCCCTTGTCTGATAAGTTTCAGGACTTCAGTTGACTTGTCAGACGGGAGCAGGACTAGGCACGGTCATCAAAGTCCAGTGTGGGACGGGTCCTGTCACCGACTACATGATGACATTCTGGAAACTAAGATTATGAGCAAGTTCCACACCGAGAGAACAACCCAAGCTTCCGCAATGAAGACATTCCTTGTACGCCATGAATCACAAATAGCCTCGCAGAATGCTCCACTCGAATTTCTAATAATGGCTCCAAAACCAGCAGGATCAGCCGAACTTGTCTAAGAGGCATCACAATTGATTTTTATAGCCAAGTACGAGGGAGGGCACCAAGAAGTAGAGCCAACCTGCGAAGTGTTAAGAGGACCAATAGGGGACCGGGGCGAAGCAAAAGAAACCCAAAATGCAGAGACATTCCTAGAAATGGCTTGGATGATACGCGAGGGGTTGAAAGGCCGACCCTCAAATATAAACTTGCATCGATGTTTCCAAATTTCCCAACAAGTAAAAGCAACAACAGAGGCTATCCACCCTCGATTATTACCAACTCCCGTAGAAGGGGATATAATGGTGCTCATTAAGGTCTCGAAGGAAGTCACTTGAGTAATGTCAATTGGGTAACTAAAGAGACCTCCAAACCAAATACATGTCACCCTAAGGCAGAGTAGGAACAGATGCTCAATAGTTTCAGGGTGTTACTTACAAAATGGGCACGTTTGGCAATGGCCCATATGACGACGGAAGAGATTACCCCTAGTAGGGAGGCATCCGCGCAAATATTTCCACATGAAGTTAATGATTCATGGATTTGCCTGCAATTTCCAAATAGTTTTCCAAAGGTCTATCGGAAAGATATTGGAGCTTGAGGCCCTTGAGAAGGTAGGAGGGCACAGGTGTGAGGAGTTGGGCGGAAGCCAGAAGTACCCAAATTTTACACTATACTCACCAGGTCTATAGTGGGGCCAAATGAGGCAGTCTTTGTCCTCAGGATTTCCCAGGGGGATAGAACGAATGGTCTCATAATCCATTGCCGAAATTTTGGGTTCGATAGTCTCCAGCTTCCAAGAGCGGGAGGCAGCGTCAATGAGGGATGACACATGTTGGGATAAGGAGCATACCCGAGGGGAGGAGGAGACTAGCAAGCCATCTGGGGATCCTGGTAACCATCGATTAGTCCAGATTTTGGTATCAGCCCTATTTAAAACTTGCCAATGGGCTCCTTCAAAGATAATGCGCCTACCCTCCAGCAAACTCGTCCAGGCCCAAGAAGCACAGCTACCCCTGCCAGCATCCCATAAATTACCATTAGGAAAATACCTGCTTTTGAGAAGTTGAGCCCAGTAGGAATCCGGCTCACGAATAAGCCTCCAGCATTGCTTTGCCAATAGAGCAAGACTAAGATACTCGAGGTTCCTAAAATCCATACCACCCTCGGCCTTTGTGAGGCCAAGCTCGGCCCAATTGATCCAATGAATTTTTTTTTGGCACTCACACGAACCCCACCAGAAATTTGCTAGGTCAGAATTGATAGCACGACAAACATTCTTTGGGAACTTGAAAACGGCCATCAAATAGCTGAGAATGGCTTGGGCCACTGCCTTAATAAGGACTCTTTCCCGGCCTGAGAGAGAAATTTCTTCTTCCAGCCATTGATTTTTTTCCCAATCCTCTCCCAAAAAAACATTAAAGCTTTTTTTTTATCGACCCCAAATAGTAGGCAAGCTGAGGTATATGCCAGGGTCCTCTGCGATTTCCATTCCCAAGATATTGTTCAGCTCAGATCGTAAAGAAAATGGGGTGTTGGGGCTGAAGAACATGTTAGACTTGTTATAGTTTACAAGTTGGCCCGAGGTAAGACAATAGGCTTGCAAGATTCTGTTGACAACTAAGCAATTCTTTCTTGTAGCCTTCATGAAAAGCAGAGCATCGTCCGCAAATAATAGGTGTGAGAGAATATGCCTCTCTAGACTGAATTTGATACCCTCGAGCATACTAGCAAGCACAGCATGATTAAACATCTAAGATAAGACGTCGCTCACAATGATAAAGAGATATGGGGAAAAAGGATCCCCTTGCCTGATTCCACGGGAGGGGAAAAATTTCTAACCAGGTTAACCATTTACCAGAACCGAGAAGCTGACAGAGGAGACACATATCATGACCAAGTTGACCCAGTGGGGGCTGAAACCCATTTTAAGCATAACCACCCGGAGGAAGTCCCATTTAATACGGTCATAAGCCTTGTTCATATCCAATTTGATACCCATCTCATAAATTTCTGTAGACTTTCGGAGTTTGAGGGCATGTAATGCTTCATGGGCAAGCACAATGTTATCCTGAATCTGACGCTCCGAAATAAAACCACTCTATTGGGGAGTGATGATGGTCAGAAGAAAACACGTCAAACGATTTGCAATCACCTTTGCAATAATTTTGTACGAGTAGTTGCAAAGAGCAATTGGCCGGAATTGAGATATAGCCTTCGGGTTCAGGAACTTAAGGATAAGGGTAATGTGAGACGAGTTGAGGAACTCCAAGGATAGCTTACCTGTAAATGCCATATTGACAATAGCCAACAAATCATCATGAATAGAGTTTCAATAGGTTTGATAGAAAATACCAGGGAAGCCGTCGGGACCCGGGGCTTTTAAGGCCCCCATTTGGAATGTAGCATCATGGATTTCCCCCAGAGTAATAGCACGATTGAAATCGAAGTTTTGTTGGTCACCAATGGAGGGATTAATGAAATTGAGAATGTCTCCCCAATCCCATGCTCCGCTGGAAGTGAAGATATCCGTGAAATAATTATCCATAGCAATCCGGACCGAAGCATCAGATGTAGCCCAGGTGTCCTCGTCAATCCGAATCCGAGTAAGAAGATTTCGGCGTCTTCGTTGTATGGTTGAGAGATGAAAGAAATCCGAGTTGCGGTCGCTAGATTTTAACCACTGAATATGAGAGCGTTGCTGCTAATACTTCTTCTTTAAAGACCAAATGCCCGCAATGCCCCCCTTCAAAGAATCAATAGCAGTAGCATTTTCCGCCCAATTACGTTGAAGCAAATCTAGTATGTTGATCATCATATCAATCCCTTTCTTATTATTGTGATATTTTCCACAACTCCAAGCGATCAACTTCCTGCGACAATTAACTAGTTTGCTCTCCCAAATACGGCCATAAGTAGAAACTGGATTCTTCCAGCACCGGTCAATTAGATCTCTACATTCCGGGTCCTTAGTCCAAAAAGATTCGAAATGGAATACGTGCTTTGTTTTCTGGCTTATGGGGAATTGATCAATGAGGATGGGACAATGGTCAGAGCCCAGCATAGGAAGATTGGTGGCAACCGAACAAGGCCAAGCAATTTGCCAGTGACCGTTAACTAAACCACGGTCTAAATGTTCATGAACCAAGAGCCCCTCACCCCGGACCCCTTTCCAAGTGAAAGCCTGTCCCTTGAAACCCAGATTAGTAAGACTGTGCAAGTTCATAAAATCTAGTAAATAATGTTTCTTGGAAATGGAATCTAGCCTACCCCCACATTTCTCATGGGTCCACATGTAATCATTAAAATCTCCAACAATAACCACAGAATGTTCGAGGAGGAGACCATATTCCCTAGATTGTGCCACATTGAATATTTCTCATCCCGGTAGGGACAGCCATAAATCCAGGGGATGTGGATGTTTTCTCCAGTACACTTGTCCACAATCAGAGTATCAATTAGAAATTTAGAAGAGGAGTAAACAGAAAGATCAACATTTTCATTCCAAAGTAAACATAAACCACCAGCCGTGCCAATAGGTTCGACAAAATGTTGTCCCACATAATTCAGATCTTTGAAGCAGCATTGAAACCTATTACAACTCATCTTTGTTTCCATAAGAAAAATAACAGAAGGAACATAATTTCGGATTAACCTCCGGAGGTTTTTTCCTGTCAAGTCCCCACCGAGGCCCTAATAGTTCCAGCTCAAGAGCTTCATTCTTCCTCAACCACCAAACCTGGTTGGTAGCCCTGAGGGTCCTTATCCCCCTGGTTTGCTTCAAAAGAAGTGGAAGTCACAGGAACATCCACCAGAAAATCAGAATTGTAACCATCCCAATCCAAAAATTCAGCATTTTTCAACACACTGCGTCCAGGCTTTTTCATGGTCTTCAGTAATTTCCCCAGAGGTTTCTTTTTCAGACAAGGCTCCAGGATACTCACATAGAAAAGTTTTGATTTTTTTCCCGCAGAGGGACTTACTTCCCAATGTATCTCACTATCCCTCTTGAGACCCATGGCCGTGAGAGTATTGAGGGCCAAGTCAGATTGGATAGAATTGGTTGGGCTAGGAAATGAAGAGGTATGTGAATGAAAGTTGGAGCTAGAGCTAGCAACGTGGACATGCGGGTTGGATTCGAGAGGATGGTCCAGCTGTTTGTTTGTGAAGGAGTGGCCCGTATTGGTTGAGAGATGAGGGGGTAGTGTGGTCTATGGTGGAAGTGTTTGGGATGTGGCAGGTTGGGTTGGACCCAGGAGAAAGGGCTAGAGGGGTGGATTAGAGCAAGAGGCCCAAGACGGTTGTGTAGCCAGATGAAATAGTTTCAGTGTTGTGAAAACCGGGGGGTCCAAGGGGTTTTTGGGGCTTGGTTCGGTTGGGATGGTATGTGCATTAGAAAGATCAACAGACTGGGACAGGACCATAGTGAGGGGAAAGGCCTCAGCCCAATTTGTGACAAAATGGTCACCATAAGTAATGAGGGCCCCATCCCACTCGAAGTTTTTACTATAGGGAATAGGCCCATGCCTACCAGCAGGCCAAGCACAAAGAGTAGGTCTCTGATTTAATAAAATAATCTCCCTCGACTGATTTTCCATCGCAGTCGTCCTTTCCATTTCGGTGATAGTAGTAGAGATGGGGTTTTGAGAGCCGTTGAGGAGAAAGTTTGAGCTAAGATAGGGAATTTGTTGTGTAAAGTCATCAGGGTAGACTGAGGAATCAGAGGTAGGGGTGGTGAGAGCAGCTTTATCGACCTGTCGATTTCCCGAGATTTTGAGTGTAGTGCCACTATACAGGGGCCCCACGACTCGCTCCCTACCACGAATTGCATGCTTTGAGGACTAGGAAAGGGCGTGAACCGTCGAGCCTGGGTTGGCGACGCTGACAGTTCCAGGTCGGCGATGGACGCCACGAGGGACGATTAGATTTCCCTGAGGGAGGTCATCGCGAATCTGGCGAGCTCCCATCCAATCCCCGTATGCAGGGATGGCTAGTTTTGCAAAGGAGACGAAGGGATACTTGCAGTGTAACGCCCCGAAAATCCAAATAAGGTAAATTTATAAAATAATATGTAAAATGATGTTTTTACCTTTGGAAGGGTGTGGTTAGAAGTTGAATTTTTGTTTGGAATGCTTTTTGTACATTTTTCGAAGACCATTGTGTAGGTCTCGAGACGCTGAGTCCGTAGATAGGTGGCACGTCGAAAATGGATTTGGGATGTGAAAGTTACTGGCCTGCAAAGATCAGGGGTAAATCGGTAAATTGACGACAGAAGGATAAAATGGTCATTTATCGGGAAAAAAGCTGAGTCACCACAGTGATGACTCATGCCTTCAATTGTGGACACATGGCAACATGAGTGATGGCTGAGTGTTTTTACACCGCCCATTTCAAACGGCAGAACAATAATAATGAAAACATGGGTTTTGATTCAAAGTTTCTCTCATTCGAATCAATTAGCAACCATTCACCAGACCTTAAGGAAACTGATGTGTTTGAGAGAATTAAGAGACTGAAATAGGAAGGAAAACACGAGGGACATAGAGAAAAATAGAAACCCAGGATTGAACAATTGGAAAATAAGGTGAAAAATTCGAATTCAAGTTGTGCGCCTTGAGGATTCAAATTGAGACTCGAGTTAGCTTCCTGATACCATTTAGAATCGATCCACATCAAAACCGAAGGTATTCGACATCGTTTCTATCATGACACGAAGCTCCAAGTTCTTCAAAAAAACGAGCTTGAGTTAGAAATAACTTGTGGAATTAATTATGTAGTAATGTTCATGACAACCTCATGATGCTTCTTGTGTCAATTAATTAGAAAAACTAGGATGAATTGGGTGAGATTAGAATTGAAACCCATTCGAAGCTCCCTTGGGAAATTGATGGATTTTAGCTCTGATTGTTAAATCTAAGTATACAGAACTTAAATTAAGATGGATTAGATGTAATTAGGTGAAGAAATTGAAGGAATAAAGGTTGAATTGAGGAAGAATTTACCGGGACAAATCGCGGGTGCACACCGCGTTTATCAGAAAACCGGGTGGAAGGGAAGACACTGTAGCAGTACTGTGCAAGCGCGTGGCTTTCACGCGCAGCCACTTGCGGAGACGCGTGTGGAATTTTCTGAGGAAGTTTCCAACATACTTTTTAATTTTCTCGATGATACGAACCTATTGGCGCTGGTTTCAGGTGAATCGGACATGGATTCGGAGTATTTTCGAGTGCCCGAAGCGTATAGTTTATGTTTAAATAATATTATTAAATTTCGACGATTATGGAATTCGTATGTGGGGTTATGTGATAACCTAGTAACCTTAAATTACTTTGTTTGACAGGCCGGACTATTCCCAGGACTTCGGAAGAGCGATCAACTCGGGATTGAACAATCTGGATGGTATGTGAGTGGACTTTTGTTTTCTAACCAGAATGCATGGATATATGTTTTAAATGTCTTATTATATGATTTGGTATGATTGATACCTTGGTATGATGATTTCTGGATTTTTGGGAATATTATATTGATTTTGGGCACGATTTTCGAGAAAATGTGCAACCGAGGTTTTGAGCGTAGGCTCGGGATTTGAAAATGATGTTTTGACTCGGATTTTGAGTCAGGGATTGATTTGATGGATTTGTAATGCATTTTGGATATATTCTATGGACTTATGTGAAAATGGCAACTCAGATTGCAGTTGCACGAATTTACATGAAAATGATATTTTGGGCCTGAAACCCAATGGATATGTGATTTTGATTGGATTGGTATTTCCATGTGATTAGATGATGATCTTGATGGTTTTTCAGATTTATGAAATTAAACGGGACTCTGGTTTTACGGATTTTGAGGAAACTATATTTTTGGGCTGAGACCCTGTGTTGATAATGATTTGATTTCAAATGCAACTGTTTTCATTGGTTTTCATGGTGGTGGTATGTTGCGGATATTAGGACTTTCAGTTGGGAATATGTTTTCCCCGGAGTGCACCCTGTTTTGTGGATATTAGGGCTTTCGGTTGAGAATGTGTTTTTCCCGGAGTGCACCTGGGAGATAACGCTCGCCTCCGGGATGGGATGTGTTCGCCCGGAGAGGTCACGTAGCACGGTCTGTTGTTATGCGGCTGAGGGAGGATCGACTCAAATCAGAGGTTCTGGTATTATGTGGAGATCGATCAGTGTTGTGTTCACGACGATCTGAAACGTCGGCTGGTGATGTGTTCACATCGACGTGCTAGGATTTTGAGCGGTCCTTGAGCCTATTTGATTTGCACGCGTAACATGAATAACATGACTAATGAGATTGGATATGGAAATGAGTCTCGTGGTTTTATTGAGATTTTTGAATTATAAACATTTGTGCCCTGATGTATTTTACTCATGGTTTATGATATGCATGCATGTTTGTGAAACTGGAGGGTACGAATGTATTTTGGTAAATGTATTTCTAAAAGTTTGTTTTGTCTACTCACACCTTTCATGTTTTATTAACCCTCCAGGCCAGTGCACAGGTGCAGGGTTTGGTAACGAGGCAGAGGAATACGTTGACTGTTGCGCACTCAGACACCTTACAGAGTAAGATTTTGATTCCTATCTATAATATTATCTATGCTCTGTAAAACCGTTGACTAGTCCAGCTTGTCATGTCAATGATCATGTAAAGTTAACTATCCCTTGTCTGACAATGTTTGTTATATATGTAAGGTTACTTTTGGCACTTTAGAGTTATTGTCAGACGGGAGTAGGATCCTTCATGAATATCGAAGGATAACCGGGATGGGTCATGTCAAATTGGTATCAGAGCATTAGGTTGCGGTTTGGGTCTTGCACATTCGTGTGCATATGGTGTTATATTGATATGTTTTTCTTACAGAACATCGCAAGATGCCTCCGAGACGCGAGCCCCGTGCACAACCTGGTGATGAGAAGGGGGGTCCAGACGTAGAGAGAGCTCAACATTTGGGGGCCACTGGGTTTACTGGCCAGATCGACCCAGACGAGGCCTATGAGTGGATTACTCATTTGGAGCGGATTTTCGAGATCATGCGATGCCCACCAGAGGATATGGTTCCATTAGCCACATTTATGCTGAGTAGCAATGCTTATAGATGGTGGAGTGGGTTACAGATGACTGGCTTGGATGCCCGCACCCTGACTTGGGAGGATTTCCGGCACCGCTTTCTGGAATAGTTTTACCCCTGTTCTTTTCGTAACGCTAAGGAAGTTGAGTTTCTACAGCTACAATAGGGGAGCATGTCAGCGGATGATTATGAACAGAAGGTTTTGACCTTATCTAGTTTTGCTCCATTGTATGTGGCGACTGAGGAAGATAAGTGTCGCCGATTTGAGTATGGATTGAGGAGCAAGATACGGGCTACTGTGACCGTGGTATCTTATGCTACACTAAGAGAATTGTCTGACGCTGCCGTTCGAGTTGAGGCGAGTTTACCAGTATGACAGCAGTGCTCGGGCTTTGGTCGGCACCGTGAACGACAGTCTCAAAGATCTACGAGCCAGAGGACTCCGAAGAGAGGTAGTTTCAGTTCTGGATCTTCTAGTGGTGCTCGTTCGAACTTTTGCGATGAGAGGAGTTCACAGGGATTTGGGTTTCGACCTCCAGCGACAGCTCAGTCTAGTGAGACGTTAGTGGGATCAATTGGCCGACAGAGCAGTGGGCCCAACCGGGGCAATGTTCGTGTTTGCTTTTATTGTAGGGAGCCACGTCACTTTAAGAGGGACTGCCCACGTTTGGCCAGTGGTAGTGGTACATGTTAGGGCATTACGGAGTAGGGTCTGAGTATAGCCTCGACCTCAAATGCGACAGGTGGGAGAAGAGTTGGCAGAGCTCGTGGTGGACCGCGAGGACGTGGTCGGACTTCGGGACCACATGCTCAAGTATTTGCAGTAACTCAATAGGAAGCCCGAGCAGCCCCCGGAGTGGTGACAGGTATGCTTACTATTTTTGGTCATAATGCACGTACTTTGATAGACTCGGGAGCTACCCACTCTTTCGTTTCTCGGGAGTATGCCTTGTTGGCAGATAGAGAGATTTCTGCGATCAGTTGTGATATGGGAGTCGATACACCAACTGGAGATTTATATGTAGTGATCCAGGTGATACGTGGTTACCTTGTACTGGTAGGGGATGTTAATCTAATGGCTTATTTGATACTTCGAGAGCTCTATGATTTTGATGTTATCCTTGGGATGGATTGGTTGACAACCCATCATGCCTCTATCGAGTGTTTCGATTGGAAGGTGATCCTTCGGAGCCCAGTATTTCCAGAAGTGATCTTTCAGGATGATCAAAGGATCGTAGCCTCCAAAGTCATATCGGACCTCACGGTAGATAGATTGTTGAGGAGAGGCTGCCAAGGTTATTTGGCTCATGTGTGTCGATGTACGGGATACCCAGTCAAGGCCGGGGATATCCTAATAGTATGTGAGTTCTCAGATGTGTTTCCTGAGGATTTACCAGGATTACCACCGCTTAGGGAGATTGAGTTCACTATCGAATTGATTCCTGGTACACGACCTATTTCCTTGACACCATATCGCATGGAACCAGCCGAGTTAAGGGAATTGAAGGTGCAGTTGCAAGATCTCGGTGATACGGGGTTTATTCGGCCGAGTGTGTCACCATGGGGAGCCCTCGTATTGTTTGTAAGAAAGAAAGAAGGCAGATTGAGATTATGCATGGATTATAGACAACTTAATAAGCTCACAATAAAGAATAAGTACCCTTTACCCCGAATTGATGATTTGTTTGACCAATTAAGGGAAGCTAAGTATTTTTCGAAAATTGACCTCCGTTCTGGTTACCTTAGTTAAGGATTCAAGAAAAGGATATCCCAAAAACAGCCTTCCAGACTCGGTATGGTTATTATGAGTTTCTAGTGATGCCA
The DNA here is from genome assembly GCA_032719365.1 of Prinsepia uniflora. Taxonomy (NCBI): domain Eukaryota; kingdom Viridiplantae; phylum Streptophyta; class Magnoliopsida; order Rosales; family Rosaceae; genus Prinsepia; species Prinsepia uniflora. The sequence continues at coordinate 60,751,340 of CM064863.1, read as the reverse complement.
TTTGGGTTAACTAATGCACCGGCGGCGTTTATGGATTTGATGAAGCGAGTGTTCCGGAAATACCTTGATCAATTTTTTATTGCGTTTATTGATGATATTTTGGTGTATTCATGCAGTAAGAAGGCACATGAGAAGCATCTGAGGCTTGTGCTTGATACGCTGAGGGAGAACCAACTCTTTATCAAACTGAATAAGTGCCAACTCTAGTTAACTAGTGTTGGTTTTCTGGGACATGTGATTGAGGTGGAAGGAATTCGTATTGATCCCCAAAAGATTGAGGCGGTGGTAAACTGGGGGCAACCAAAAACAGTGACCGAAGTGAGGAGTTTTTTGGGGTTGGCCGGTTACTATAGACGTTTCATAGAAGGATTGTAATTGCTTCCCCATTGACTCACTTGACCAGGAAGGGAATTAAGTTCCTTTGGGATGAGAATTGCGAGCGAGGTTTTCAGGAATTGAAGAAAAGGTTGACATCCGCTCCTGTATTGACCATTCCGGATGATAGTGGAGAATTCGAAGTGTACAGTGATGCATCCTTACAAGGATTGGGGTGTGTGTTAATGCAACATGGGAATTTGATTGCCTATGCCTCCAGATAGCTAAAATCGCATGAACGCAACTATCCTACCCATGATTTAGAACTAGCTGCAGTGGTACATGCGCTAAAGATTTGGAGACGTTATTTATATGGTGAGACATGTAGACTTTTTACCTATCATAAGAGTTTGAAGTACTTGTTCACACTGAAGGAATTAAATGTGAGGCAAAGACGATAGTTGGAATTGATTAAGGATTATGATTGTACAAATGAATACCATCCTGGAAAAGCTAATATGGTAGCTAATGCATTGTCGGAAATAAGCACATTCTGTGGCCCATCTGCGGATGATACAGTTGCCCTTATTGGTTGAACTTAGTAGAACTGGCGTTATTTTGGGACTTGATAGCCAAGGTGTTTTGCTAGCTAGTTTCCTGGTGCGACCAATCCTAATTGATCAGATCATTGATGACTAATTCCAATACCCTATCTTATGTATTCTTCGAATTGAAGTGGAAGCAGGGGAACGACAGGAGATGATGGAGCCTTAATAAAGGAAGGACGGTTATATGTACCTGGAGATGCCACATTAAAGAAGGAGATTCTGGAAGAGGCCCATAGTTCGGCATATGCTATGCATCTAGGTGGGACCAAAATGTATCGTACGCTTCGAGAATATTATTGGTGGCCGGGTATGAAACGAGAAATCGCTGAGCATGTTAGTAAGTGTTTGCTTTGTCAGCAGGTAAAGGCTGAGAGGCAAAGACCCTATGGAGCATTGCAACCACTTCCTATCTCGGAATGGAAATGGGATCATATAACGATGGATTTTGTGTTTAAACTTCCAAGGACGCCCAGAGGCCACGATGGAGTTTGGATGATTGTGGATAGGCTCATCAAGTCAGCACATTTCTTACCTGTAAACAAAGACTTTCAGATGACACAGTATGCCAGATTATTCTTTAATGAGATTATATGATTACACGACACTCCTGCCTCTATTGTCTCGGATCATGATCCACAATTTACATCCCGATTCGGGCAGAGTTTACAGGAAGATTTTGGGACAAGATTGCATTTTAGTACGGCTTTCCATCCTCAGACCGTAGGGCAGTTGGAACGGACCATCCAAACCTTGGAAGATATGATGACAACATGTGTTTTATAATTCCAAGGTACTTGGGAGCAATGTTCGAAAAGGCGGGCTAGGCGGAAGTCTACCGCCGCGAATAAAGGGTATTTGTTTGCTCTAGGCGGCTGGAGAATTAGGCGGCTCCTATTCGGCCTGGGCGAAGCTTGGGCGGTCCTGGGCGGGCTGGGCGGCTGAGGCGGGCTGGGCGGTTTAATGCTAAAAAAAAATTCACAATATTCATTCATAATTATTCATCAGTCCTATGAGTATGAACAATCCTCATTCAATCATTCTTGCAATCCATAATTCCATATGAACCACAAAATGAAAAATTCAAAATCAGCTACCATCAATAATCCAATAATCACAAGTTCATAAATTCAAAATCAGCTACCATCAATAATCCAACAATCCTCACTCAAATTCATAAATCACAAGTTCAAAACATAACCCAATAATCAAATATCAATTTCAAAACATTACCCAAACATTCATCAGTCCTATACTCAAATTCAAAGTTCAAAACTCAAACATAAACAACCTAAATTCAATATTACATTAATACATTCATCGATTCACGACAACACGACTTTGGGCCCTTTGGGGGTGACTGGGTGAGACCGTGAGACTCCCAAACGACCAAACCCGAATAGGCGAATACGAAATACCCGATACACAAATTGCACACTACTCACTACACAGAGACTCAGAGTCTACCCAAAGGCCAAAGGTCCCAAACCCAACCCAATACTCATTACCTGATGGCTGATTGAAAGGGCTGTGGTCTGCCCAATACTCTTTGCGAAGTCGAAGTCTGCGGCGTCTACCTCGCCTAGCCACCACGACGCGTCGACGTCGACTCCGATCCAATCAGATCTCCACACTTCCGCAGGCGAACACTCGAACGCGAACTCGACCTCGAACATTTGAAGTTGCACTCTCAATCTCAGGTATTAGTCTGAAATCTGAATCCACTTCGATGACCGTCTCTCTCGAGTCAAGACTGGAGTCTGGAGATGAGATCGAAACTCAAAACTCCGCTGGTTCTCTGACTCATCTCATCTCTGTCTCTCGTTCACTCGCTCACTCCCTTACTGTCTTTGTTCTCTGTCTCTCACACTCAAGATGAAGAGTGGGAGGGATGGGAAGGGAGATGGAAAGCAGAGGTGAAGAACTTTGTTGAATAAATTGGATTCGGTCTCTATTCTTCGTCTCTGTTCTCACTCTCAGAGACTCAGTCTCTCGATCTCATGGTGGACTCGACGAGGCTCGACCTCTTGGTCTTGGGACTGAGATAAGGATGGCTTTAATGAAATGGAATGAAATGAATGGATTGAATGAATTGATTAATTGAATGGTTGAATGAATTGATTAATTGAATACAAATGGATAAGGCTTGCATTGGCAGTCAACAAAAATGAATGAGAATTGAGAAATGAATTAAACATTGAAATATTGAATACAAATGAAGCATTACTAGTGATCCAGTGGATGTGAATTGTGAATTAAGTTTAACAATAAAGTGAGAAATGAATTAAACATTGAATACAAGTTGAGCATTACTAGTGGGCAGTGGCTATTGGTTAATGGTCAAGTGGTTAGTGTTTAATGGTTATGTCTATTAGGAATTTAGGCTATTACTAATTTGTTAATCTAATTTGCTATTAGCCAGTGGCTGCTATTTTGGCCAGTGGCTATTGGCCTATTGCTAATTTTCTATTGCTAATTTGGTCAGGGGCTAATTTGCTATTGCTAATTTGGTATTTCTAATTTGCTATTGCTAATTTTCTAGTGGTCATTGCTAATTTGAATTTGATAGTGAAATGTTTGATATAAATTAGTTTTTTTTTAAAAAAATTTTCTATGCCTCTATGGACTATGCTATATGTTTGAAATTTTGAATTGTAGGTTTTAGTGTTTTACATAAATGGCTACACCTTCCGAAGTAAATGTAGAACCTAATGTAACGCCTGAAATCGAAAGATCATTGAAACGGAATAGTGGTGATATTGGATGGGAGTTTGCACTTTTGGCAAATCCTACGAACTTTGATAAGGTGAAGTGCAAGTTATGTGGTAAGTGTATGAGCGGTGGAATCAATAGGATAAAACAACACATAGCCCACATCAAGGGAAATGCAGCTTCATGTTTAAAGTCTTTGGATGATGATAATTAAGGTGTAAAGCAGCTTTAGAAGAAGCCAAGGTCAAGAAAAGACAAAAGAATATACTTGAAGAGGAAGTGAGGCAAGAAGTTAGAATTCAAGAAGAAGATGAGGAAGTTGAAATTGGTGGTCCAAAAAGATTGAAACGTTATCTAAGGCCTATGGATAAGTTTGCAAACACTATCAATTCTGGATCTTCAATGGATGGAAATAAGACATTTCGACAACAAAATATCAATGATGCACTTTGGAAGGAAAGAACACATTATGTGCATCAATATTTGGCTCAATGGGTGTATGAATCCAGTCTTCCTTTCCATGCCATTGAGAATGATAGCTTCAAAAGATTTGTGGAAGCGGTAGGTCAATTTGGTCCAGGTTACCAACCTCCAAGTCAATACCAATTGAGGGAGCCATTATTGAAGGAAGAAGTTGAGAGAACTAGAAAGTTAATTATCACACAAGAAAAAGAGTGGGCTAAGCATGGTTGCTCAATCATGACCAATGCTTGGAGTGACCAAAAAAGAAGAAGTATCATGTGTTTGTGTATAAATTGCAAGGAAGGCACAACTTTTCTTTCTTCTAAGGAAGTTTCGGGGGAATCACACACGGGCTTATATATATTTGAGTATGTGGACAAGTGCATTGATGATATTGGACCACAAAACGTAACTCAAGTGGTGACGGACAATGCATCTAACAATATGGCGGTGGCAGAGTTATTGAAGTTGAAGAGGCCAAACATTTTTTGGACTTCATGTGCCACTCACACTTTGAATCTTATGCTCCAAGGAATTGGTAACCTACCTAAGTTCAAAGGAGTCATTGAGAAGGCAAAAGACATCACCATCTTCATTTATGCCCATCATAAAACATTGGACTTAATGAGGAAGTTCACAAAGAAAAGAGACATAGTAAGGCCGGGAGTAACTAGATTTGCAACTTCTTTCCTAACTTTGCAAAGCTTGGTAGAGAAGTTGAAGGCAATGGTTACAGGTGATGCATGGGGGCAAATCAAGCTTTCCAAAAGTGAAAAGGGAAAAGCTTCGTATAACACAATTTTGAGTATGAATTTTTGGAATGGTGCAACACTTTGTTTGAAAGTTTTTGGTCCTCTATTTAAAGTGCTTCGACTTGTTGACGGGGATAAAAGGCAATCAATGGAATTTTTGTATGGAGAGCTACATGAAGCAAGGAATGAGATTAAAAAGGCTTTCAAACAGCAAGAGGTGAACTATAGTCCAATCCTTGATATTGTTGATGCAAAAGGTCGTGATAGACTTGATGTTCCATTACATAAGGCGGCCTACCTCTTGAATCCTTATTACTTCTTCAAAGATGATAGCATAGTTGAAGATCCAATTGTCTTGGAAGAGATGTTTGATTGTGTTGAGAAGTTCTTCCTCAATGACATTGATAAGCAAGATATTGTGATGAATGAAGAATTTGATAAGTACAAGAAAAAAGAAGGTGGGTTTGGAAAACCTTTGGCCTATGTTGCAATAATTAGAAATGATTTCGATCCGGGTACGAACATTCACAATTCATAATTTCTTTTTTAATTGTCATTCCTACATAGTTTTTTCCAATTGGGGTTTTCATTAATTAAGAATATTATGCCTTTGTAGTTCAATGGTGGTCTTTGTACGGAGGTGGTGTGCCTACATTGCAAAAAATGGCTCAAAGGATTCTCTCTTTAACTACAAGTTCATCCGGATGTGAGAGAAATTGGAGCATTTTTGAGGGGGTAAGTAAGTAGTTAAAGACTATGGTATAAAAGCATGTATTTATTATTTAATATGCTCAAGCTCACTTATTAGTTTGTTACATACTTACAATTCAATGTTTTCTAATAGTTTTCAAATTTGTATTCAATGTAGAACCATACAAAGAAAAGGAATAGACTAGAAGCAACAAGGTTGAACAATCTAGTTTATGTCCAATTCAATGCCAAGATCATGAATAAGAAAAAACGAGGGGGAGAGAAAGATATAGATGTACTAATTTCTAGTGAAGCTAGTAATGCTCAAGAATGGATTGTTCATGGTGGTGATATTGATGAACTTGACTCCACCCCCGATGATGAAATAAGAGAGCTTAATGAAGGAATTTTGGAATCCAATGAGGACATCCAAGGTGAGGAAAATGAAGATGTATATGAGTTTGAGTCTGATACGGAAAAAGTATTGGAGGAATATGAAGAAGAAGAGTTAGAGCCTTAGAGGTTGTTCATGTAATATAGTTATATAAGTATGTAATGTATATACTCTTTATGAAGTATATACTCCTTTTGAAACTTTCATTTTGAACATGTATATGCTTTTTATGAAGTATATGATCCTTATGAAGTGTAATAGTGTATACTCTTTATGAAGTATATAAATTTTTATATATAATTATATATGCTCATTTATTTATTTAATTTTTCCCCTTAAAAAAAACCGCCTAGGCACTAGGCACCTCCCAGCCGCCTTGGGAGCGGCTAGCGCCGTTTTGAACATTGCTTGGGAGTCACATTTATCATTGATGGAATTCGCCTATAACCATAGTTACCAAGTAAGTATTGGGATGGCGCCTTACGAAGCTTATATGAGCGGTAGTGCAGAACCCTTTTGTGTTGGACTGAAGTGGGCGAAAGACAACTGTCTAAATCCGAATTGGTAGATTTGACGACGGAGAAAGTTAAACTCATCCGAGATAGACAAAAGACAGTCTAGGATAGACAAAAGACAGTCTAGGATAGACAAAAGAGCTATGTGGACTGTCGGATTAGAGATCATGAATTTACAGTCAAAGATTGGGTCTTTCTGAAGTTATCTCCTTGGAAAGGTATAGTGCGATTTGGCAGGTGTAGGAAATTGAGCCCCCGTTTCATCGGGCCATATGAGATTGTTGAGAGGATTGGCCGGGTAGCATACAGATTAGCACTACCTCCAGAGCTTTCCACGGTCCATGATGTATTCCATGTATCGATGCTACAGAAATATGTGTATGATGAATCTCATGTACTAGAAGAGAACCCCATTGAGCTCAGAGAAGACTTAGGCTTTAAGGAACAACCCGTATGGATTTTGGATTGAAAGGATAAGGTGCTTCGTTGAAAGACTATTCCCCTACTAAAGGTACTCTAGAGAAATCAGATAGTGGAGGAGGCCACTAAGGAACCCGAGACACAGATGCGAGAGCAGTATCCGTATTTGTTTCACTGAAATTTCGGGGACAAAATTTCTTAAGGGGCAAAGGTTGTAATGCCCTAGAAATCCAAATAATGTAAATTTATAAAATAATATGTAAAATGACGTTTTTACCCTTAAAGGGGTGTGGTTAGAAGTTGACTTTTGGTTTGGAATATTTTTTGTACATTTTCTGAGGACCATTGTGTAGGTCTCGAGACTCTGAGTCCGTAGACAAGTGGCACATCAAAAATGGAGCTCGGATGTGAAAGTTACGGGCCTGCAAAGATCAGGTGTAAATCGGTAAATTGACGACCAAAGGGTAAAATGGTCATTTATCGGGAAAAAGGCTGAGTCACCACAGTGATGACTCATGCCTTCAATTGTGGACACATGGCAACGTGAGTGATGAATGAGTGTCTTTACACCACCCATTTCAAACGGTAGAACAATAATAATGAAAACAGGGGTTTTGATTCAAAGTTTCTCTCATTCGAATCAATTAGCAACCATTCACCAGACCTTAAGGAAACTGATGTGTTTGAGAGAATTACGAGACTGAGATAGGAAGGAAAACACGAGGTACAGAGAAAAAATAGAAACCCAAGATGGAACAATTGAAAAATATGGTGAAAAATTCGAATTCAAGTTGTGCGCCTTGAGGATTCAAATTGAGACTCGAGTTAGCTTCCTGAGACCATTTAGAATCGATCCACATAAAAACCGAAGGTATTCGACATCGTTTCGATCAAGACACAAAGCTCCAAGTTCTTCAAAAAATTGAGCTTGAGTTCGAACGATTTGAGGTAAGTGCTTGTGGAATTAATTATGTAGTAATGTTCATGAAAACCTCACAGAGTAGGATTTTGATCCCTATCTGTAATATTACCTATGCTCTGTAAGACCGTTGACTAGTCAAACTTGTGATGTCAATGATCATGTAAAGTTAACTATCCCTTGTCTGACAATGTTTGTTATATATGTAAGGTAACTTTTGGCACTTTAGAGTTATTATCAGACGGGAGCAGGATCCTTCACGAATATCGAAGGATAATCGAGATGGGTCATGTCAAATTGGTATCAGAGCATTAGGTTGCGGTTTGAGTCTTGCACATTTGTGTGCATGTGGTGTTATATTGATATGTTTTTCTTACAGAACATCGCAATATGCCTCCGAGATGCGAGCCCCGTGCATAACTTGGTGATGAGATGAGGGGTCCAGATGTGGAGAGAGCTTAAAGTTTGGAGGCCACTGGGTTTACTGGCCAGACCGACCCAAACGAGGCCTATGAGTGGATTACTCATTTGGAGCGGATTTTCGAGATCATGTGATGCCCACCGGGGGATATGGTTCCATTAGCCACATTTATGCTAAGTAGCAATGCTTATAGATGGTGGCGTGGGTTACAGGCGACTGGCTTAGATGCCCGCACCCTGACTTGGGAGGATTTCCGACACCGCTTTCTGGATCAGTTTTTTCCCCGTTTTTGTCGTAATGCTAAGGAGGTTGAGTTTCTACAGCTGCAACATGGGAGCATGTCAGTGGCTGATTATGAACAGAAGTTTTTGACCTTATCCAGTATTGCTCCATTGTATTTGGCGACTAAGGAAGATAAGTGTCGCCGATTTGAGTATGGATTGAGGAGCGAGATACGGGCTGTTGTGACCGTGGTATCTTATGCTACACTAAGAGAATTGTCTGATGCTGCCGTGCGAGTTTAGGTGAGTTGGCCAGTACGACAGCAGTACTTGGGCGTTGGTCAGCACCATGAGTTACAGTCTCAGGGATTTACGAGCCAGAGGACTCCAAACAGAGGTAGTTACAATTCTGGATCATCTAGTGGTGCTCGTTCGAACTTTAATGATGGGAGGAGTTCACAGAGATTTGGGTTTCGACCTCCAGTGACAGCTCAGTCTAGTGAGGCGTCAGTGGGATCAACTTGCCGATAGATCAGTGGGCCTAACCGGGGCAATGTTCCTATTTGCTTTTATTGTAGGGAGCCGAGTCACTTCAAAAGGGACTGCCCACGTTTGGCCAGTGGTAGTGGTACAGGTTGGGGCACTACGGAGTAGGGTCTGAGTACAGCCTCGACCTCAGATGCGACAGGTGGGAGATGTAACGACCCGTCCCGAATTCTGGGATTAGATTAGCAACTAATCTTGATTAGTGAGGTTGATCGGTGATTAGTAGGGCAAAATCAGACAAAATGTGCAAAATGACTGTTTTGCCCCTGGTCGTGGGCAAAATGTTGACTTTTTGATCGGGCGGTCAATTGGACTTTGACCGATGACTGTGACGTAGTTCAGAACGTCACAAGTTCATAGACATGTGGCACGTTCGATTCCGACATTTGAGAAAGAAGTTATGACGTTCGGAAGTCGAGGGGTATTTTGGTAATTTTGTGGAAAAGGGGTCAAATGTTGACTTTTGACCCGGGAGGTCCAATGGATGAGGGCCAAGGACTGTTACGTAGAGCGAGTCGATACGAATCCATAGACAGGTGGCATGCCGAAATCGGAGATTCGACGACGAAGTTATGATCACGGAAGTAAACTCAATTAACTGAGATTCGGATTAAAATAATATTATAATAATAAAATCGGATTTCTTTAATCAAATCAATTTGGACCCTTGGATGAGTGACAAGTGTCACTCATCCCCTACATTCCCTAAAACCAGGATCCTTGTTGGCCATTGGATTATTTAATCCATTTCTCTCCTGAAGTCCTCACCATTCATTTTAAACCTCAAACTCAATCTGGGCCCTTGATCTCATCTTCCCTTTTATTCTTAAACCATCAGAATATCATTCTCTCATTTTCATTCTTCCAAACCGTGGACAACTCCCACTCTCTACACAAACACCTCTCAATCATCATCCATTGCTTATGACCCGTGAATGAAAGTTGGAGAGGATGTTGAGACGAACCCAATGGTGGCCACGACAAGGACCGTCATGCACGGTGGCCGGAATTTCGGAAGGTAAACCGTGAGATTCAAATTTTGGGTTTATGATTTTGATGGTTTTGATCGATTCTAGGCTTAGGATGATGTTCTTTGAGTACTCACGAGCTTGTAGGTGCAATTTGGGACAGATTTGGGTTGGAGGTGGTCGGATTGATGATTGGAAATCTGGCCGAAACTTTGAATGGCAGTAACTTAAAATTCAGGTACTTTCTAAAATTTCTGGGTTGATATTTGGAATCCTTGGCACGAGTAGAGGGATTTACATAGGTAGAACGTCGAATTTGGTTGAGAAACGAGTGAGATATCGAAGTTTGAAGTTTGAGGCATCAATGGAGTTTTCCGGCGAGAAATTCCAGCGAGTTGACTCGGTCGCAAGCGAGTTGACTCGTTGACCGGCAAGTTGACTCGTTGACTCTGACCCGTTGACTTTTGACCGTTGACTTACTGTCATGATGACGTCAGCGTTGACTTTTTGGTCAACTTTTAACTAGAATTTTGACCCGCGCGTGGGGGCGCGTGTGAGCATATTTTTAAGTGGGACCAGGACCATTTTAAAGGTTTCGACGATCCGGATCCAATGGCGGTGGTTTTGGGTCGATCAGAGATCGTTAAGTTGGTCAAATCTAGGTTTTTCACCTCGGGAAATGTGTACGGGACACGTTGACTTTTCTGGGAAATTTTAGGGTTCTTAATATGGACTTGTATAGGTTAGTAGTAACCTTTGGGTGTGATTTGGACAGGTTTGGAAGTCCCGGTGATAGTGGTATGGCCCGAGAAGGCCTAAGGCACGCGTATCGAGGCGCAACGTTTGAACGGTCTGTGAGTGGACTTTGATTTTATAAATTCTATGCATGCTTAACTGTTTTATATGGATTATGATTGTGATTGTATGATGTTGATTTGGATATTGGTAAATTATATGGTTTCACATATTTCGAGGCGATTTACGTGCTTGCACTTAAATCGAGGTTTTTTCGGTTTTGCACGGATTTTCCATGTTTATGGTCTTGGATATAATATGATGAAATGGTTTTGAAATTGGAAAGATGAACTCGGGCTTGAGGCCCAATTGTTTTGGAAACCTCGGACTTGGAGTCCATTTGAGTTATATAATCGGGCCAGGGGCCCAGTTGATTTACGAATCCGGGACGTGGGCCCAGTGGTTTATAAAATCGGGCCGTGGGCCCAGCGGTTTGTAAAATCGGGCATGAGGCCCATTTGGGTTATAAATGTGATGTCGGGTCTGGGACCCTATGTTAATAAATATGATTTCGGGTTAGGGACCCTAAATGGAATTGTAATGTTTATGGAGATTTCAGGCAAGGGCCCATTGTAATATTGTGAAATGATTTAATAAAACTGTTTTCCATATACCATCTGGATACGAGGATATATGATGGTCTCCTCCAGGTGTCTGGGACACTGGGGAAGTCACGGTGCATTGCCTGCGAGGGGTCATCGTACAGAGTTACCAGACCGTATAATGACTCAAGAGCAGGATTGTTATAATTGACGTCTGGGACGTCAGACATCTATGATGTCAAAGATATTGACCCGGAGAGACCTCGGGCAGCACGCGTCGCTTATTATACCGTGAGATATGACGTCTGGGACGTCAAGCGTCTGGGACGCTGGAGATGGTAATGTGGTAAATATGGATTAATGAATCTATGAAATGGATTTTCGGTTGGATTTGTGTTTATGTGGTACAAATGGATTATTGGTTATTGAAATGGTATTTCGGGTCGGGAACCCTAAATGGTTTGGGATTTGTGGATTTATGTTTATGGCTTTGGGCGGTGGCCCATATGGTTTTAATATGTCTGGATGTGGTATTCCACAGTTTTGGGCTGAGTTCCCACACTTGGTTTTTAGTGAAGGTTTTTGGGCTAAGGCCCTAATGGCTTGGTTGAGCAAACGTTTTGGTTACTGGTTTTTGTGGCATGCATACGTTTTTATTGGAGGGCATAAATGTCTTATAAATGTGTTTAATGAACTTAATGATTTTCGTCCACTCACAGCTTTTATTGGTTTTAATGCCCTTCAGGTTGATACGAATGCGACTGCAGCAGAGACTGGGACATTGCACACCTCCTCCATCGATCCTTGCGCACTCTGGAAGCCCCGTTTGGGCAGTGACTTTTGGTTATCACTTGTCTGACACCCCTTGTTGGATGGGAGCAGGGCACATTCCACGGAAATCCCGGGGGGGGGGGGGGGGATTGGGATGGGTCCTGTCAGGAGAGGAGTTGGTAGAGCTCGTGGTGGACCGCGAGGACGTGGTCGGACTTCGGGACCACATGCTCGAGTATTTGTAGTAACTCAAAAGGAAGCCCGAGCAGCCCCCGGAGTTGTGAAATGTCAGGACCCACCCCGGTTCCACCCCGAAAATCGAGGTAAATCCTGCTCCCTTCTGACACCCCGACACTAAACCGAAATAAACTCACGTAAACCACCAAATTATACAGTCAGACGCAGGAGAAACTGTAAACATCCCGAAGTCAAAGTTTTACAGAGCATAGTACTAAACAAATTAAAACAAGTTTATCCACAAGTACACGCACAACGGAAAACTTTAAGCACTCCGGGGTCACTCTCGAGTACTCTATGCCTCCGACGCTGCCTCGACGTCACAACCCCGCGCTAGCTCCACGACCTGGAGGGCAGTTTAAAAACAGAAGGTGTGAGTGGACCATAAATAAGAAAAAAATTTCCGAAAAACCATTTCATAATAAAACCAGGGTTTTAGCCCTCCGTTTTGAAATCACATACATAACCCAGTTACTAAAAACAATTATAAATCACGTAAAGATCATCATAAAAACATTTGCAGAATCATTATAAAAACAGTTATAGAAATCATGTCATAAGCACCATGAAACTGTATCATAAAACGTAAGTTTCAACCAATCATTATCCGATCAAACCTGCTGGACCTATCCGAGTATTTAAACTCCCGAGTCTTTAAACTCAATCCAGGCCTCAATAATATCTGAGTCTTTAAACTCCCGAGTCTTTAAACTCAATCCGGGCTCGTCCCCCGTCAAATATAATCCGGGTCTTTAAACCCAATAGCCAGATCCAACAAATCCAATCCAAACCATTTTGAAACCATTTCGAAATTTATATCCAAACCCGAATCCGAAATCACCGGTCTGATGCCATTCCGGCATCCAAAACCGTCATTCCGAACCCAAATCTGGAATTCCACTTTTCAACCTTAAAACCAAATCTCGATTCTCAAAATCCGATTTTAAAACCAAAAACCTTGATCCTCAAAATCATGTTTCAAAATCCATTTATAATCATTGAAAATCGCCTATCATTTGAAAACCCCAAGTCATGGCATCAAAATCGTAAACAGAGTATTTCTCGTAAAACGTGCGGAAAACCGTACTTTCTCGAAAAATGTGCAATGATGTAAAACCAACACCACATATTCAACAATCATGGAATCACATGTAAAACAATAAAAAAAGTAATTAAAAGAAGTTATGCATGTTCAAGTTAAGAGAAAGGGTCCACTCACAGTACCGAGCCCTCAATCGCATCCCGAACGTCCTGTACCTTCTTCAGCTTCCTCGGGAAATCCCGAACCTGTCAACCATCACCTAAGAACGTTACTAACACATCTACGAAGGTCCACCTCATTTTCCCCAAAAATGCCCGGGTCCTAAACGTAACGAACCGGAACCCTAAACCTTCACCTTCGCGGAACTAACCTCAAACGACGTCTGATTAACCCAAAACCTATTCCAATGGACTCGTCACAACACCTAGACCAAAAACCATGTTGACCGTTTTCCCAAACACCGCCGCAAGCGCCCCCACGCGCCGCCCAAAGTGGCTGCGCGTGGGCCTCACGCTCCTGCTACAGTGTCATCGTCAACCTCAGTCTCAACGGTCCAGACCGGTCCAGCCAACCCGAACCGGCGTGACCGGTTCTCCACCAACCCTCCACCATTTTCCTCCTTTTTTTCACCATCTTCAACGTCCAATCCTAAGCTACCCATTCCCCTACTCCAAACACTTCGACACCGTCCCTAACCCTCGACTCGAGCTCGAAACCAAAACCTAAACTGTCCCCTGTTTCACACTCCGGCCAACAAGGTAACCCCCCGTCACAACAACCGCCTTAGACGACTCCTAGAACCTCCCTGAGTCTCACCTAACTCACCAAAATCCTAGACTCGCACTCAAAACCCACGACTCGCCGTTTGAAATTCACGGCCAAAACAGAGCAAAACTACGGGAAAAAGGAATTACCTGCCGTCGATCACCGCCGTGCTCACCGTCGCACTCCCTGAAGTCCACAGAGTCCTCCCCAGCTTCCTTTCACGTCCAATTGAACTAACACACGGCCACACTACCACCACGATCTCCCACATTTTCTCAGTTTTTCCTGGTCTTCCCCGTGAGCTCTCACACTCCTCAACACTAACACGACACCTCCTAACCTCCTCACCTCACTCATTATCTCTCTCACAATCCCTAGTCACTCTCCACCCACCAGACACACCAACACTCACGACCACCATCCAATTTCCCCAATCTCTCAGTCTCTGTTCCTCTCTGGTTCGAACACACACGAACACTCAGCCCAAAATAATTGGACCTTGCACCCTAGAAGCCTCTAGCCAAGCCCCACGTGTCACAATCCTCCCCATTCTCTCAAAAATGTCCCAATCTCAACCGTCCACTTGTCCCAATCTGTTGCACAATCCCCAATGTGCAGAAGACCAAAATGCCCTTCTTTGACTCCAAAATTACAATAATGCCACTACCTTCCTAGACCCATAACTCAAACATCCTAACTCCGATGAATACGTACCGCCTGTCATCGAACTCAGGACGACAAGATCTACCTAATGGTCCTAGGTCAACGTGTAAAAACCCAGTAGTACGGAAAGTCAACTTTTTCCCCTATTTTAGCCAAATTATGAAATTACCCTCAACCTTCCGAACATCATATCTTCCTCCTCGGATGTCGGAATTGGGCGTGCCACCTGTCTACGGATTCGTGACGTCCCGAACTACGTCACGGTCATCGATCAAAGTCTATTTGACAGACCGAACTAAAAGTCAACAATTTGCCCGAACTAGGGGCAAAATCGTCATTCTACGCTACCGGACCTATCGTAACCGACTAACCACCAATTAAGCTCACTAATCTCATCTTAATCACTGTCTTAACCCTAATTTACGGGACGGGTCGTTACATGAAATGTATGCTTACTATTTTTGGCCATAATGCACGTACTTTGATAGACCCGGGAACTACCTACTCTTTCGTTTCTCAGGAGTATGCCTTGTTGGCAGATAGAGAGATTTCTACGATCGGTTGTGATATGGGAGTCGGTACACCGACTAGAGATTTATATGTTGTGAACCAGGTGATACGAGGTTACCTTGTACTGGTAGGGGATGTTAATCTAATCGCTGATTTGTTACTTCTAGAGCTCTATTATTTTGATGTTATCCTTGGGATGGATTGGTTGACAACCCATCATGCCTCTATCGAGTGTTTCGATCAGAAGGTGATCCTTCAGAGCCAAGGATTTCCAGATGTGATCTTTCAGGGAGATCAGAGGATCGTACCCTCAAGAGTCATATCGGCCCTCACGACGGATAGATTATTGAGAAGAGGCTACCAGGGTTATTTGGCTCATGTGATCGATGTACGGGATACCCAGTCAAGGCCGAGGATATCCGAATATCATGTGAGTTCTCAGATGTGTTTCTTGAGGATTTACTAGGATTACCACAGCGTAGGGAGATTGAGTTCACTATCGAATTGATTCCTGGTACACGACCTATTTCCTTGACACCATATCGCATGGCACCAGCCAAGTTAAGGAAATTGAAGGTGCAATTACAAGATCTCGGTGATACGGGGTTTATTCGGCCGAGTGTGTCACCATGGGGAGCCCCTGTATTGTTTGTAAGAAAGAAAGAAGACAGCTTGAGATTATGCATGGATTATAGACAACTTAATAAGGTCATGATAAAGAATAAGTACCCTTTACTTCGTATTGATGATTTGTTTGACCAACTAAGGGGAGCTAAGTATTTTTCGAAAATTGACCTCCGTTCTGTTTACCATCAGTTGAGGATTCGAGAAAAGGATATCCCAAAAACAGCCTTTCGGACTCGGTATGGTCATTATGAGTTTCTAGTGATTCCATTTGGGTTAACTAATGCACTAGCGGCGTTTATGGATTTGATGAAGCGAATGTTCCGGAAATACCTTGATTAATTTGTCATTGCATTTATTGATGATATTTTGGTGTATTCAAGCAATAAGAAGGCACATGAGATGCACCTGAGGCTTGTGCTTTATACGCTGATGGAGAACCAGCTCTTTGCCAAACTGAGTAAGTGCCAATTCTGGTTAACTAGTGTTGGTTTTCTATGACATGTGATTTCTGTGGAAGGAATTCGTGTTGATACCCAGAAGATTTAGGCGATCGCAAACTGGGAGCAGCCGAAAACAGTGACCGAAGTGAGGAGTTTTTTGGGGTTGGCCGGTTACTACAGACGTTTCGTAGAAGGATTTTCTATAATTGCTGCCTCATTGACTCACTTGACCAGCAAGGGAATTAAGTTCCTTTGGGATGAGAATTGCGAGCGAAGTTTTCAGTAATTGAAGAAAAGGTTGACATCCGCTCCTGTATTGACCCTTCCGGATGATAGTGGAGAATTCAAAGTGTATAGTGATGCATCCTTACAAGGATTAGGGTGTGTGTTAATGCAACATGGGAAGGTGATTGCCTATGCCTCCCAACAGCTAAAACTGCATGAACGCAACTATCCTACCCATGATTTAGATCTAGCTGCAGTGGTACATGCCCTAAAGATTTGGAGACATTATTTATATGGTTAGACATGTAGACTTTTTACCGATCATAAGAGTTTGAAGTACTTGTTCACACAGAAGGAATTAAATTTGAGGCAAAGACAATGGTTGGAACTGATTAAGGATTATGACTGTACGATTGAATACCATCCTGGAAAAGCTAATGTGGTAGCTGATGCAATGAGTCGGAAATCAGCACATTCTGTGGCCCATCTGCGGATGATACATTTGCCCTTATTAGTTGAACTCTGTAGAACTGGCGTTAATTTGGGACTTGATAGCCAAGGTGTTTTTCTAGCTAGTTTCGAGGTGCAACCAATCCTAATTGATCGGAGTATTGATGCCCAATTCCAAGACCTTATCTTACGTATTCTTCGAATTGAAGTGGAAGCAGGGGAACGTGAGGATTATACAGTTAGAGATTATGGAGCCTTAATAAAGGAAGGACGGTTATATGTACTTGGAGATGTCACATTAAAGAAGGAGATTCTGGATGGGGCCCATAGTTCGGCGTATGCTATGCATCCAAGTGGGACCAAAATGTATCGTACGCTTCGAGAACATTATTGGTGGCCTGGTATGAAACGGGAAATCGCTGAACATGTTAGTAAGTATTTGATATGTCAGCATGTAAATGTTGTGAGGCAAAGACCCTATAGAGCATTGCAACTACTTTCTATCCCGGAATGGAAATGGGATCATATAACGATGGATTTTGTGTTTAAACTTCCTAAGACGCCCGGAGGCCACGATGGATAGGCTCACCAAGTCAGCACATTTCTTACCTGTAAAGGAAGACTTTCAGATGAGACAATATGCCAGACTATTCATTAATGAGATTATACGATTACACGGCACTCCTGCCTCTATCGTCTAGGATCGAGATCCACGATTTACATCCCGATTCTGGCAGAGTTTACAGGAAGCTTTTGGGACAAGATTTCATTTTAGTACGGCGTTCCACCCCAGACCGACAGGCAGTCGGAGCGAACCATCCAGACCTTGGAAGATATGATGAGAGCATGTGTTTTACAATTCCAGGGTACTTGGGAGTCACATTTACCATTAATGGAATTCGTCTATAACAATAGTTACCAAGCAAGTATTGGGATGTCACCTTACGAAGCCTTATATGGGCGGCAATGTAGAACCCCTTTGTGTTGGACTGAAGTGGGCGAAAGACAATTGTCTAGATTCGAATTGGTAGATTTGACGATGGAGAAAGTTAAACTCATCCGAGATAGACTCAAGACAGCCCAGGATAGACAAAAGAGCTATGTGGACCGTCAGATTAGAGATCATGAATTTGCAGTCGGAGATTGGGTATTTCTGAAGTTATCTCCTTGGAAAGGCATAGTGCGATTTGGCAGGTGCGGGAAATTGAACTCCCCTTTCATCGGGTCATATGAAATTGTTGAGAGGATTGGTCGAGTTGCATACAGATTAGCACTACCTCTAGAGCTTTCTAGGGTCCATGATGTATTCCATGTATCGATGCTGCGAAAATATGTGTATGATGAATCTCATGTACTAGAAGAGCAACCCATTGAGCTCAGAGAAGACTTAAGCTTTGAGGAACAACCCGTACAGATTTTGGATCGAAAGGATAAGGTGCTTCGTCGAAAGACTATTCCCCTTGTAAAGGTTCTCTTGAGAAATCAGAACGTGGAAGAGGCCACATGGGAACCCGAGACACAGATGCGAGAGCAGTATTCATATTTATTTCACTTAAATTTCGCGGACGAAATTTCTTAAGGGGGGAAGGTTGTAACACCCCGGAAATCCAAATAATGTAAATTTATAAAATAATATGTAATATGACGTTTTTACCCTTAGAGGGATGTGGTTATCAGTTGACTTTTTTTTTGGAATACTTTTTGTACATTTTCCGAGGATCATTGTGTAGGTCTCGAGACGCTGAGTCCGTAGATAGGTGGCATGTAAAAAATAGAGCTCAGATGTGAAAGTTACGGGCCTGCAAAGATCAGGGGTAAATCGGTAAATTAACGACCGAAGGGTAAAATGGTCATTTATCGGGAAAAGGGCTGAGTCACCACAGTGATGACTCATGCCTTCAATTGGGGACACATGGCAACGTGAATGATGGCTGAGTGTTTTTACACCACCCATTTCAAACGGTAGAACAATAATAATGAAAACAGGGGTTTTGATTCAAAGTTTCTCTCATTCGAATCAATTAGCAACCATTAACCAGACCTTAAGGAAACTGATGTGTTTGAGAGAATTACGAGACTGAGATAGGAAGGAAAACACGAGGGACCGAGAGAAAAATAGAAACCCATGATCGAACAATTGAAAAATATGGTGAAAAATTCGAATTCAAGTTGTGCGCCTTGAGGATTCAAATTGAGACTCGAGTTAGCTTCCTGAGACCATTTAGAATCGATCCACATAAAAACCGAAGGTATTCGACATCGTTTCGATCAAGACACAAAGCTCCAAGTTCTTCAAAAAATTGAGCTTGAGTTCGAACGATTTGAGGTAAGAGCTTGTGGAATTAATTATGTAGTAATGTTCATGAAAACCTCACGATGCTTCATGTGTCAATTAATTAGAAAAACTAAGATGAATTGGGTAAGATTAGAATTGAAACCTGTTCGAAGCTCCCTTGGGAAATTGATGGATTTTGGCTCTGATTGATAAATCTAAGTATACAGAACTTAAATTAAGATGGATTAGATGTAATCAGGTGAAGAAATTGAAGGAATAAAGGTTGAATTGATGAAGAATTTACCGGGTCAAATCGTTGGTGCATACCCCGTTTATCAGAAAACCGCGTGGAAAGGGAGACACTGCAGCAGTACTATGCAAGCGCGTGGCTTTCACGCGTACAACTTTAAATATGCGTGTACATTAAATATGAGTGAAGTCACACTTAATTTATGGTGGATGTAATAAATTGCAATCCATTATCATGAGAAATATGTTTGTCATACCTTCAAGTCTAGATATTTGTAAATTATTTTTTATGAGTCTTATGTTTGTATTTTTTTTTTAGTCTTATCATTGTATTTATTTTGACATTTAATATATTGTAATAAATGGATTATAAGTTTTACAAAATTTGAATAGTAATATTTAAATTGACTAATTATGTAAGCTTAATTGAGAAATATTTTTATTATTAATTTAAAAGGAAATAACTTAAAGATAGACATTTAAATACAATAAATCAAATATAAGAAATTAAATAGAATAATTTAATACGAAGAGTAAAATTTAGAAACTATGGTAAAAATATTATCTCAAATAATGTGTAAATTTTAATCCCTGATAAAAAGATCAGTCAAATATAGCTGGCTTTTTGAAGATACTTTTTATTTAAATTTTTTAAATTTCGCCCAATTAACTCTTTAAAAGGACATTTGCTAGATAAGAACTAACTGTCATGAACTGTCATGACCCTGGCAGCATCTAATCTCTCAACTCTCACCTCACAAAAGAATATCTGCAGGACTTTCTAAACAATTGAGATAGCCTCGTCTTAACTAGACTTCTCTAAAAACCAAACAAAGATCTTCTCCTCATCAAATTTCACATGCATATTAACCTCAACTCCGAAACCCGACGCTCCCCTTCGCACGTGTGAATCACCTCCCGATAAATCCGCTTCCTAGAAAATCCACGCGCCAAAATATTCACTTAAGAAGCACAGCTCAGCCTCCATTAACGGTCCTCACCGTGCCACGTCATATCACCGTACTGTTTAAACAAAATCCTGAAACTCTCTTTCTAGAATTTTTTTCCTTCGGTCCTTCTCTCATTGGATCGCTTTTTACAGAGAGGAAGAGAGGGAGAAAGAGAGAGGAAGAGAGGGAGAAACAGAGAGGGGTCGGCCGTCGAATGCCGATGTAGTTCCGTTTTCTTCAGCTCTCGTTTTCTCGGAAAAACGGTTTCGTGGCAAACCTCGGTTTTAAAAAAAAAATGGAGGAGATGTTGTTAGATCTGATGGAGTTCTTCATAAAACCCTCGATAACCGAAACATTCGTCGACATATTGCTGTGTGCAGTCCCGATATGGCTGGCCGTCATGATTGGCCTCGTGATCGGGTGGTCCTGGAGGCCCAGGTGGACTGGTCTTCTCTTTCTCGGGCTTCGAAGCAAGCTCCGGTTCCTATGGACCGCTCCGCCAGGCTTCGGCGCTCGCCGTGTCTGGCTCGCTTTCACGGCGCTCTCCGCTTTCTCCATTCTCCGAAAGATTTGGTCCAATTTCAGGAATAAAGGAAAACTAGCTCCACCTTCAGCTCCGGATTCTGCAGCTCTGGGTTCCCTTGCCGCGCCGAAGGTTTTGGCTGAGAGCGCCACCGACTTTGAGGGGTGAGTTTCTAGTTGTTTCAGCTCAGCTGCTAATTGCAAAATTTTACGTATCATACCCGTAAAGTGATAGGATTTGGCATTGGCCAGATTTAATTACTTTACCTATTACTTTTAAAATGTGGGCTTGTCGAATTCATTTTTCAATGCATTCTGATATTTGACATTTTAAAAATGTATTTCATACATTTTCTTCTAACACAGGGAAGGCATGAGAGTTAAATTTTAATGTCTTCGAAAGTTTGTTGGAATAACAGGCAGTTGAATGAATTCTATATTATTTTAACAGAGACGGAATACGCCATACATATGTCTTACCAGTAAGGGCTAGAGCTCTCTTGGTAGTTTTATTTTGTGGGACTGGCTGAAGGCTGATTTTTAATGGCATTTTGGTTTTATTTCCATGAGGATTTTTTGTTTTTTTTTGGGACATAATCATTGTCTATTCCGAAGTTGACGTTTTGAACGTGGTGATCTTAAGATGAATGAACTAGTTAGATGCTATCTTTTTATATTCGAACTTTAGTTCCTGCTCAGGCTAGGGTTTTTCTTCTTGATCATGGATTATACCAACCATTTGATGCATTCTGTAGAGCAGAACTTATGCGAATGCATGAATGATTCCTATTTATTCGTGTTGGATAGTTATTATGCTACTGGGGTGTTTTGTATTTTTACTGGTATAGTTTACTGTGTATCTTATGTACTTTTTTAAAGTCCCTTTGAGAAACAATAAACATCTGTTTTTGTCTGGTGGACACTGAAATGGATTAACCCCGTTTAATTTTTTTTTAGATCTTACCGAAGCTTTGTTGCAATTCTTATTATTCTACCGTTTTTGTTGTGTTATTGTTGGCTGCTTTGAAACTGGTGTACGTGTTATATTGATGTCTCTTTTATTGATTCATTGCCTCATGATACCTTCACTTTCTCAGACCCATCACTAAAGGTTTGGAGAGAGTCCAGGACGTTGTCACAGAAACTGACTTGGAACACCTGGTGCATTTAATTGGAGGGAGAGATGGAGAGATGGAATGGCAAAGTTTGATGGAGAGGTCTACCCCAAGCATGGCATACAAAGCATGGCGCCATGATCCTGAGGTAGATGCTGTCTTTACTTCCGCTCTTCAATAACATTTAAGTTCTGTGTTTTATTTTCTGAGAATATGAGCCTGAGAACACTCATGTGTGAATTGCTTATTTAAGAAGAAACTGTTTAATGACAGGGCTGTATATTTTTTATAGTGGCTTCTTTGCTTAACATTTATTCTTATAATTCTCAATTAACAAGTATATCTTGTTCGTGTATGATATTCTCGTGTCCAATCTTGTTTGCAAAAGCATGTATGTTATTCGTTTTTCCATAATTTTTACAAATGTGCGTTCTTTAAATCTCCTCTGTTAGTTCAGAATAAAATGATTCATATAGCTATCCAAGACTTCCAGCATCTCTATTCTTGTTTCAGTACTTTGTAATGTTTTGTTTTTACTTTTTAAACTATATATATGTGTACATCGCATTTTAGTATCTGATGGTGATTTTGCTTATCAGACTGGTCCCACTGTATACTGCAGTAGAACCGTCTTTGAGGATGCAACTCCGGAGTTGGTTAGAGATTTCTTCTGGGATGATGAGTTTAGACCAAAATGGGATCCAATGCTTGCATATTGTAAGATATTGGAGGAATGCCCTGAGACTGGAACAATGATTGTTCACTGGATTAAAAAGGTCTGTGACAAAAGATTTTGTACAATTTTATGCTGAGTCCGTGCTTTTATTGTACCTGATTGTAGTTGAAAGTATGAATGATTGTTTCCCATTGTTTTTCTGTGGTATGCAGTTCCCTTTTTTCTGCAGTGATAGGGAATATTTAATTGGTCGAAGAATATGGGAGACTGGAAAAACTTATTATTGTGTGACAAAGGTACTTGTTTTATCTTATGCTCATTGTTTCGTGTGTTTTAGTTTTCTTTTGTCAGTTCCTCATTACTTTCTTTGTGAGAGAGACATTATGCCGTTCTTGTAAAACAATGATGAAACTGTACTTTCATGAGACCATAGGTGAGCAATTCCTCATTTTTTACTTTGGAAAAAAACTGGTTCATCTTGTTTCAGTTATGAGTCAAATACTCAAATGTAGAATAGAACTGAGATTGATTGTAATTTATCATCAGAAACGTTAAACCAACATAGCCAAGAAAGAAAATGGTTTTTGATTGGATTGGCATGCGTTATTTGAAGAAATTGTCAGGTTGTCTTGAGCTAGATTTGAAAGTTGGAGAACAAAGCTATTGTTAAACCTAAAAGCAAGAAATATGGTATCTTTGTTTCCTCAGTAATAGCTTTGCTTCTCTCTACATGTTTTGAGCATCATCTGTTGTTGTACTATAGCTTGCCCAGATATACTATAATGTTTAATTCGTATACTTGCTAGTCTCATTGTGAGGTACCATGTCGCAGGGTGTTCCATATTCCGGTTTGCCTAAGCGTGACAAGCCCAGACGCGTGGAACATTATTTCTCTAGTTGGATTATCAAGGCTGGTAAGAATTGTCAATTTAACAATCATATTATTAGTAACGATTTAATAGTGCATATCCATTTTTACTGAATTTGGAAAGTAAATGCAGTGGAGTCCCGGAAGGGAGATGGACAGCTATCTGCGTGTGAGGTGATCCTCGTACATTATGAAGACATGGGGATCCCTAAAGATGTGGCAAAGTTGGGGGTCCGTCATGGGATGTGGTGCACCGTCAAGAAATTACACTCTGGTATGAGAGCGTACCAGAATGCGAGGAAATCAGAGGCTTCTCCATCTCAAAGTGCCTTGATGGCTAGGATCACCACTAAGGTATCGTCTGATGGAAGCATGAATTATTTGGAGCCGGGATCCGGTGAAGAAGAAAAAGGTCAAATAGAAAACAAGCCAAAACCAAATGACAATGGCATTGATTGGAAATGGATCGTCATAGGTGGAACTGTAGCTCTGGTTTGTGGACTTCACACAGGAGTAATTGGGAAGGGATTGTTACTTGGAGCCGGGCAGAGATTTGCGCGAAGATGAGCCTGGAGAGTTATTTCTAGTCCATCTGTTTTCATATTCTTGAATTTTAATTCCACGTCAACATTCATCGCACGCATCGATTGTTACAAATTTAGATAAAATTACATGGGTAAGTTTTGTATTGGCTTCAAACCTAACCTTCAATACCATTATATCCCATTTATATGCTGGAATTGCTTTGCATTTTGGCCACAATTGTATGTATATGTTGATCAGCTGCCTGCCATTTAGAGACGGTAATTAGCCGAGAAACATTGTTCTATATCTGTTTTCTGTTTTTTTCAGAACTTCGGCCAACAAAAGGGTGAATACCAATTAGTGGAAGTGGGGCTATTTCAAGATTGGTCGAGTTAGGGGGATGGAGTTGATTTTTATTTTGATTTTTATTTTGATTTTTTTTTTTTATTTTTTTTTTATTTCTATCTCTAGTAAATCAAATATTCAGGGGGCTCAAAGCCTCCCATCTAAAATTGAGCGCCCCCCCTCCCTTTTAAAATAACGCTTAGTGCGTTTGTTGAAGATTGCAACTGCATGAGTTCCACCCTTATGTTTCCAAGAGATGTATTTATACTTAAAAGATTTAAAGAGGGGTTGTAGGGTTAAGCTATCCAAAATTATTGCTTCAATATTGGCCTCTTCAATATTGGCCTCAACACCATATTCCGTTGCACATTATACAAGGCTCCAAGAGCTTAATTTGAGGATAACTTTCTTACAATTAAATTAAGCACACACAAGCATAGTAGCACGAAGTGCACGGGCTTCATCCTATAGAGGATTAGAACAAGGAAAGTCCCCCTCTCTACTTGCTATAATAAAGGTCCCCAAGATCAACGTACCTAGCCGAAAGCACCTTGACGTGTATCCTTATAAAAAAAACACCATAACAATTAACCTTCACCCATCCCACTGAGATACCACCAGAGTTCTATGAACCATATGTATTAAGGCTGGAGGGTCAAGCCAAGCTGCATAATTCCTTGATTTGATCCATCATCAATTGAATAGTTATGGTTGGCTTAATCATCTCAGCATTATAACATCTGATATTTCGGTATTTCCACAATCTTCATAAACCAAATAGAAGAATTTGAATAGCAGAACCCGTTTGATCATGCAAAGAAAAAAAAATACAAAAGTAATGCTCCCAATACTACACAAAATCCATACCCTCCGACCGACTCAGGTAAACCTGTAAAGGACTTCCAAACCAAAAAATCTGAGCAAACTTACACTGGAAAAATAAATGTACCTGAGTTCCTCTGCTTCACCATAACGAGGAAAAATGTTGTCCACCAAGATATGATGCTTTGTCAGGTTGGCTCATATGGCCAGGAACTGTCTACAACATTTCCATATGAAGCGCTACAACTTGGGAGGTAGCTTGAGCCCCCAAATCGTAGCCCACAATTAAGATTGTTGATTCGATATACTACTCCCAGAGCCCCTGCTTCCGTCTGAGTTGAGCATTTCTCAGTAATTCCCTGTCGATATGGTACCTTGATTTAACAGTATAGTTCACATCATTCACATGATGCCAAATGTACCTATCAGAGCACCCAAGATAACTAAGCAAGATAACAAGAATACCTTGTGCCTCCTCATGACTAGATAATGCTTAAATGACCAATGCCCTTGGATCTTTAGACCTGTAAGAATTCCCTAAACATTATAAAAGGCAATAATGTTCAAACAACTAATCTTTACAATCGTACAAAAAAGAAAACCTTACACATATAACTCGATATAAAAACCGTTGGATTTATTCGCATAAAGCAAACCAAAAAAAAAAAAATAACTCAACAAATGACACAAATTGACCATTTTCACCCTTATTGTTGCCTATAACTGCAGTTACCATCGCCTCCATGAAATTGTGAAGATGGCAACGAATATTATCTATCATTATATTGTAGATACTTCAATCCACCGTGATTGATACCACTGTCACCAGTGAAGATATATTTTATCAAAGTTCATTGAATCGAGGCCTTGAAAGAAAAACTAAAATAGATTAGAATTTCCAATGACTTTGTACACATATGTATTATTTCAAATCTTTTTTTATTAACAATATAACTAACTATTTCAAATACATCCCTTTTAAATTTATTACTAAATTCAAATCTAAAATATAATAAAAATGGATATCATATGAAGAAGTTACAGGTGTATAGATCCAAGGGCAATTTAGTCATTTAAACATTTTAGTTCAGGGAAGTGCGTGAGGCGAGTTAGCATATCCTTTGTGGATATGTGATAGTGGCACCTGGGGACAAGAGTGACTCAACTTCTAGGTGGCATGTGTTACATCTGGCTAGGAAGGAGAGGATTATTCATTCACATGAGGGGGAAAAAAAGATATCCTCACGATTTCGGTGGGAAGAAACCAAAAGTCCCAAAAGTCACCACCCTCGCCATTCAATGGCAAGGTAGATTGTGGGACCATCACAAGGTTGTTCATCTCAACTCACTGAGTGAAGTCATGCTTCCTAGAGCATCGTCAACGGTCTTTGGTGAGGAATTAGGGCTGGCATCTTTGAGGAAGTTCCTTCTCGGGAAATGAGGAGGTGCATGGGACCGTCTTAATGGAAACCAATACTAGGAAAGTGTTCTCCCCAGCTCTACTAACTAACCAGAACCATCCTTAGTGTGGGGGACTCACGGTGATGGGTTAACGGAGCTCGGCGGTGGAGTTGGAATATCTTGGTAGAGTCTTGGCAAAAATAGGTAATTTTATATGGAATTCAAGGTAGAATCAAGTTCCTGGTACTAGTTAGTTACATTATTGAGAAATGAAGAAACTAGAATCAAGTCAGGTTAACCAGCTCGGGACAAGATTGCAGAGAACCTAGTCGACCCAGCGCGAGGTAGAAGGCAACTAAAGGTGCAACTGCATGTCCAAGCACTTGAGGCCTAGTCGCAAGGAGCTCACCAACGTGTGACGGTGACAAGACCCATCCCGATTATCCCTCGATAACCGTGAAAGATCCTGCTCCCGTCTGACAATAACTCGAAAGTACCAAAAGTAGTTTTAAATATATACATATAGAATATAACAAACGATAAACATTGTCAGACAAGGGATAGTTCAGTATTCCGAGACCGTTGACCTAGTCAACAGGTTTACAGAGCATAGGAAATATTTACAAGTAGGGATCAAAATCCTACGCTCCAAATATTACTAACTTATCACATAATCCCCTGTACGAATTTCCTAATTGTCGGAATAAAATAATATTATTTAAACGTAACATATACGCTTCGGGTATGCAAAACTACTCTAATTTCATATCTGATTGACCCGAACCAACGTTAATAGGTCCGTATCATCGAGAGCATCAAAAAGTGTGTTGAACCCTCCTTCAGATTCCCGGTCATGCGCCCTCACGCGCCGTCGCAAGCGGCTGCGCGTGAAAGCCACGCGCCGTGAACAGTGCACTGCTACAGTGCTCCTTCCTCGCCCGTTTCTCTGATAAACGGGTCTGAAACCCGCGATCAGACCCGGTGCAAGCTCCTTCAATTCAAGCTCAATTGTATCCGTTCTTTCACTCATTAATATCAGTTCAATCTAACTTACAGTTCAGTAACTTCAATTTAATCAATTAAACCCTAAAACGCCTCGACTCAAGATGAACACCCGACGGGTTCGAATTCGGGTTCTACCCAAAACCAACCTGTATCCTTCAATTGATCATACCAGAAGCATCTAACCTTCATTCTAAACACGAAATCGAAATCAATTTCATGAATTATTACCTCTAAGTAATCGAACTCAAGCTCGAATTTCCGAAACAGTTGCAGGGCTTGTTCGTCACCAATTCACCTCCAGTTGTCGTTCCAGTTGATTGGGTTCGAGTCGTCTAGTTCCCAGAAAGCTTAATATCACCTTAATTTCACACGAAACCGTCTCAGAAATTAAAATCGAGAATTAAGGTTTTGGGTGGTTTTTCGGGTATGTCCAGTATGTGTTTTTCTTGGGTTCTCTTTGTTTCCTTTCGGTTTTTCACTCTATAATTGCTTATGTCTCTAGATCTTCAGCGCATGCACTACTGCAGCCAGTTCTAAATCATGGGTAGGATAGTTGCGCTCATGCGGTTTTAACTGTCGAGAGGCATAAGCAATCACTTTCCCATGCTGCATCAACACACACCCCAAGCCGTGTTGATCACTTAATTTCACTTGTTTTGCTGCTAATTGATCACAATGAAGGAAGGTGGTTGTCTGTGTTCTCTGTTGTAGCTTGTTCAACGACTGCAAGTATATGAACATGTGCTACAGTTAATTAATTTCATTAATTATGCAAAGTGCCACTAATGATAGGACCGAACCCAAGAAGTAGAGAAAAATAAACCTGGACCTTGGTCCCGTCTGACAAGTAACCTGAAATACCGAAGTTACCCTCAAACATGCCAAACAAAGGATATTTGTATTCTTTATCATTCATGCCTTCGTCTCTCGTTTAGCCCCAAATTTCGTGTTACGACCTTGTAGGGTTACAAAACCACGAAAACTTGTGAGTGGACAAAAATAAATATTTTAAAACATAATTTGAAAACAATTCAGCATTTACCCTCGGTTTTCCAAAACCATGCATGCATATGAAAAATCATTTCATTTCGAGTAAAATACAACATAACTCGTGTTCTCGAAATACATGAAAATAATTTTCATGTCAAAAAGCATCATTTAACCGATACCATCATCACAGAAATCACTACAACTGTCAACGTAAGTTAGCACAATAATCACACATAACCAATCCATATCCAACATCACCACACAAATCACATATAGTCAACTTATCATCGATGCACAAACACAATATCAATCATCACAACCACTGCACTACTGGTAGGCACACCACCAGAGATACAGAGCCCAAATCAATGCCTGAGTGAAAATTAACTCAGGATACAGAGTCCAGCTTGACGCCTGAGTCGCCAAAATAGTACTAGTCTCAAGATTTGAAGACCGACTCGACGTCTGAGACTAACCAACCAATCAACATACATGCACATATTTCACATATAGTTCCCATCTGAACACACAAATATCAAAGAGTCATATACACATCAATTCCATAATCAAATCCACATTCTAGACACCTAGGCCTACAACCAAAAGCAAACTTTATACAAACCTCGTAACACGTGTACAAACACACTTTCCATAAAACCATCCAGAAATCATAAATACTCGACCATCATAATATTTTAGAGCACAACCCTTGTTCACCCTAAATCTATAATTAAAATGAAATCCAGAAAAGAAAACCTCAAAAAACATGCAATAACGAAATTTTCGTAAATACCATAAAAAATCATATAAAAATTTCCATTTATCCAATATCACTAAAATCACATAGAAACTTATTTAAATCATGTAAATATGCATACATAATCGTTTAGAGAAAAGAAAATCCACTTACACACTGTCCACGTCGTCAAATCCTGTTTTGCATGCATTTCCGTAATTTCGAGAATCTTAGAACCTGTCAAAACGCACATCAAAGGGTCACTAACCATCTCCATAAACTCATATTTTAATCCTACAA
Source organism: Prinsepia uniflora (assembly GCA_032719365.1). NCBI lineage: Eukaryota > Viridiplantae > Streptophyta > Magnoliopsida > Rosales > Rosaceae > Prinsepia > Prinsepia uniflora. The sequence continues at coordinate 60,721,554 of CM064863.1, read as the reverse complement.
TTTTTTTGAGATTTTTAAACCAATTTATAATAACACCTAAACCTTAGGACAACGAAAACTACCATGAAACGGTGCTTGATATACTTGAAACCCACACCACTAAATTCATAACATCGTAAACTATAAAAAATATCTTGATAGAAGTCCAAGATACCCTGCCACGGGCCCCCCACGCACCGCCAGAAGCGGCTTTGCGTGGAGCTCACGCGCTAGAACACTATTCATCTTCCACGCCCGTTTTCTGGTTTTTAGGTTCCCCAACCTAGTGGCCCAATTCGGTCGTATCTCTCTCAAAACTCAACCATTTTCATCCCTATTTCATCCAGTCTACTCTAATTTATCTCAAGAAGAGGTCTACGCATTCAAAACCAAGGAAACTTCCCCAAAAATCGTTCGTCAACCATCAACCTCTTTGGTCGTCCGTCAATCTTGTTACCTGGGTGATTTCTACATCCAAACCCACGGAACACTAGCTTATTAAGGTCGTAGGGACTCAGAGAGGAAGATATAATGTTGGTTTCTCAAGTCCCTTTCTAAACTCACTCACAAAACTCAAACTCAAATTTTGTCTTTCTTGGGTCATTCCTCCCTCCCTGTCTCTCTCGGGTCTGATCACATCATTCTTCTTTCTCTCTTTTTTTTTTCCTTCTTTTCCTCCCTCTGTTTTCCTTTCTTTCTTTTTTCTTCTCCTGTAAGGACCCGTCCCAGAAATTAGGGTTAAGACAGTGTTTAAGAAGGGATTAGTGACCTTAACCGGTGGTGAGTTGGTCACGATAGGTCCGTTAGCGTCGAATGACGATTTTGCCCCGAGGTTGGGAAAATAGTTGACTTTTAATTCGGGCAGTCAATTGGGTATTGACCGGTGACCGTGACGTAGTTCGGGACGTCATGAGTCCGTAGACAGGTGGCACGCCCGATTCCGACATCCGAGGAGGAAGTTATGATGTTTGGAAGGTTGAGGACATTACCGTAATTTGGTTAAAATAGGGGGAAGAGTTGACTTTTTGCACGACAAGGTTTTTATTCGTAGACCTAGGACCGTTAGGTAGATCTCATCGTCCTGAGTTCAACGACAGGCGGCATGCCTTCATCGGACGTCGGATGACGAAACAACGGGTCTAGAAACTAGAGGGGAAACATGGTAATTTGGGCATCAAGGGGTATTCTGGTCACTTGTTGCATAGGGAATTGTGCCCAGTAACTATGAGACACTTGGTTGTCTGTGAAACACTTACCCACAGGAAAATGACACCTGGCCTAATTCTAGAGGGCTGTGGAATTGTGTTTCACCGACTAAGTGGGCTTCAAAACCCTGAAATTGAAATTGGTTGCCCGGTTTCCTGAGAACAGAGACAAAAACAGAAAACAGGGGGGGGGGGGGGGGTTGAATGTCCATGGTTACACTAACATCCAAATTCTCGTCTTAACCCATGATCCTTGAAGGAAAAACGTTTAAGAAGGGTGGACGATGGACTTGGCGGTGGAGCTCGACGGCGGGTCAAAGAAAAAGAACCCAGTGAATCGGTAAGACCTCTGGTTTGAGATTCAAATGTGGACGTTGAAGTGCAGGGTTAGGAGCCCAATTTAGGACTAAACCATGACTTAGAGGAGTCTGGAGCTTGATAGGACGTGAATGGGTGGCTCGCCGTGGACGGTGGCCCGCGAGCCCAATACGGTAAGTTTAGTTTCAAGAATCGATTATGGGTTTTTTTTGGCTTGATTGATGTTTAATTATGATGGAAACTTGTTGATGAAAGGAAACAGGTTGACTGGGATGGAAGTGAAGGTTGGAGGAAGGCTTCTTCGCGAATGGACACGGTTACAGAGTATGGAGGTTTGTTTGAAATCGGGAAGGTATGAAATCAGCTCGAATTGGTTCATTTGAGTAACTAGATCACTTAGGCTGGAAGGGACGATCATAATAGATTAATTAGGATTGAAAACTGGGTCAAAATAAGCAAGAACCGTGAACGCCGGTTCACAGTTAGACCGGCTGGACCGAACCGGTGACTGAGGAAGGAGACGATGAACAGTGACTGGCGCGTGAGGCCCACGCTCAGTCACTTCCGGCGGCACGTGTGGGCGTGTGTCAAGGCTTTTGAGGAAGGTTCCAACACAACTTTTAAAGTATTTTTTGTAACGAACATTTTGGCGCTGGTTTCGAGTCAATCAGACATCTTCTCGATATGTTTCGGGCTGTCCGAAGGTTTTAGAGCTCGGTTAAAAATAGTTAAAAATACGGGAAAATTATGGGGCTTTAGTATGAGTATCGTGAAGTAGTTAGTGACCTTATATTGGGATTTGGACAGGTTCAGGAAAGCCGAGGATAGCGGAATGCCCAGAAACGGCATAAGTGCGCGCGTATCGAGGCGACGACAGAATGGTCTGTGAGTGGACTTTGCTTTCTAACTCTTGATGCATGCATATATGTTTTTATATGTTTTCTATACTTTATTCTATGATTTGATTTATGATTGTGATGTTTTATGGTTTGTGCACATTTTTCGAGGAAATAACGGTATTTTACGTTTTACGAGATTTTGATGATATTGTGATTTGAACTGGTTTTAAATGAAATGGGTTCGGGATTTGAAATACAATTTGAGAAAAAGGAAAATGGGTTTGGTTTTTCGTACATGGTTTTATGATATGAAATTGATATGCATGCATTGGTTTTGAAACGGAGGGTATAAATGTTATTGTTTTATGAAATGTTTTTTAACTTAAACTTTATGTTGTCCACTCACAGTCTTTTCGTGTTTTCGATACCCTCCAGGTTGTTGCGGTACGGGCTGTTGGTCGAGAGAGACGGAGACATCACACACACGATCCACAGTAGATTCTACGCACTCTGGGAAGTTCGGAAGTTTTTGGACGGCCGGATTGAGAATCCCTTGTCCGACTTACGTGTCACATGAAGGTTGGACGTCAGTTTGGCCTTCGTGTCATGCGTAGGTCAGACGGGAGCAGGGTTTAGTCCCTAATCCTGGGGGATTAGGGGTGGGCTCTGACATCTCCCCTAGTTCTCCGTCTTCATTTTTCTGTTTCTTTTCTTTATGCCGCACAACACACAAAACATGCACAAACACTTGAAATACACACACACACACACACACACACACACAGAACATACCAAGTCCGTTGCACAATCCCCAATGAGATAAGTGACACTTATCACTATCTCAAAGCATCCATACGAAATATATCACAATGAAATTACCAAAATGCCCTTCTAAGTAAATTACCAAAATGCCTTTCTAACTAAATTACCAAAACGCCCTTCTAATTCAATTTCCAAAATACCCCTACGTAATTTAAACCCAAAATGAGGTCATACAAACTCCATTTTTGGCATGCCGCCTGTCTATCTGCTTAGGAGGCCGAGACCTACTCAACGGCCTTATTGGAATATCCAAAAATTATCTTGATCAAAAAGTCAACTATTGACCTTTTAGGGGAAAAATGGTCATTTCCATTTTGAATTTTCGATTTTATCCTCGTTGAAAATCCGGGTCGTTACAACCTACCCTCCTTAAAAAAAATTTGCCTTTGAAATTTGAACCAAGTTTATTTCCATACTCAAGCTAACAGGTTCGTATTGAAGAGCACGACAGTACCAATATAACTAATTTAACACCAGTTCATGACCTAAAGAAACGTGTAAGATAACCATAAGGTAAACAAACATCAGTAGTCATCTCAACTGACATACATCCCGAGGAGGGTTTTCCAAAACATACACCATACATCACAAACATCTCACATCGCAAATACCGAGAAATCCACTTTATAACATATAACCATATGAACATATCAATGCAAATAATCACAATCACACTGAACCTTACACATTATTCAACACCAACACAATTTATCCTATAAAGGAGTATAATATCAACAATTCAATCTAATAATTCAGAACCACTAACAAACCTATAACTAATCTGGGCTCATTTACTTATCTCAACACCAGGTCATGCACAAGGCTCGCATCTCGGAGGCATGGTATTAACAAGCACATCCCAAAACCTTTGCTCTGATACCCAGTTGACAGGGCTCGACGCAAGAAATACTAGTAAGATACACCCGGGCTCTGCTACCATCTAACAAGTAACCCAAAATACCGAAGTTACCTTGCTAGACAAAGGATATTTGTACTCCTGATCATTCATACCTCCGCCTCTCGTTCAGTCCCAAATTTCGTGTTATGACCCTGAATGTCAGGACCCGACCCTCCTCGGTCAGGACTCGACTCTAGCACGATATTGTTCGTTTTAGGCCTCCTCGCCCTCACGGTTTTGTTTTTGGGAGCTCACGATGCAACTTCCCAGGGGGTCACCCATTATGGTATTGCACCAACCTCAACTCGCATAACTATGGAGTTCCAATCGAACCCAAAGCCACTGAGCTCCCAAAAGGCCTCGTGCTAGATAGGTGTGTGCCTACACCTTTAAGGCACACCACCATTTCCATCCCAGACCATTCCCCTCGCAGGAATGCGAGATCGTTCACCATTCCCTCCAGGACACGGGTCTTACACTGAAGGGTTACAAAACCATGAAAACGTGTGCGTGAACAAAAAGAAATATTTTAAAACACAATTTGAAAACAATCTAGCTTTTACCCCTCGTTTTCCAAAACCATGCATGTATACGAAAAATCATTTCATTTCGATTAAAACACAACACAATTCTTATTTTTCGAAATACATGAAAAGAATTCTCATGCCTAAAACCATCGTTTAACCAATACCACCATCGCACAAATCACCACAATTGTCAAAACAAACCATCGCCTTAATCACACATAACCAATCCATATCCAACATCACTACAAAAATCACATATAGTCAACTCATCATCGATCCACAAGCACAATGAATCATCACAACCATTACACTATCGGTAGGCACACCACTTGGGATATAGAGCCCAGCTCGACGTCCGAATGAAAATCGACTCAGGATACAGTGCCCAAATTGATTTTTGATTCGCCAACATAACAACAGTCTCATGATTCAGAGCTCACTTGACGTCTAAAACTAACCAACCAATCAACACACATGCACATAGTTCACATATAGTTCCCATCCCTGCACAAAAATATCGAGGCGTCATATACACACCAATTCCATAATCAAATCTACATTCTAGACACTTGGGCCTACGCCCAAAAGCACACTTTATACAAACCTCGTAACACGTGCACAAACACCCTTTCCATAAAACCATGAAGAAATCATAAATACTTCAACATCATATTATTTCAAAAAATAAAACCTTGTTCAGGCCAAATCTATAATTAAAATGAAATCTGAAAAGAAACCTCGAAAAACAAGCAATAACAAAATTTCCTTAAATATCGTCAAAAAATCATATAGAAATCCCCATCAATCCAATATCACTAAAATCACATGGAAACTCATTTAAATAATGTAAATATGCATGCATAATCGTTTAGGGAAAAGAAAGTCCACTCACACACCGTCCATGTAGTCAAATCCCGTTTTGCACGCATTTCTGTAATTTTTGAGAATCTTAAAATTCTTCAAAAAACATATCTAAAAGTCACTAACCATCTCCATAAACTCACATTTTAAGCCCACAATTTTTTGGGAATTTTAAACAAATTTACAATAACACCTAAACCATCGGACTGCCAAAACTTCCCTGAAAATGGTATCCAATCGACTCGAAACCTACGCCATTAGATTCGTAACATCAAAACTATAAAAACATGTTGACCACATCCCAAGATACCCTAGCATGTGCCCCCACACGCCGCTAGAAGTGGTTGCGCGTGGAAACCAAGTGCCAGAAACATTGTTCATATTTCTCACTCATTTTTTGGTTTTCGAGCTACTTGATCCGACAGTCCAACTCGGTCGTATCTCTCTTAAAACTCAGCAATTTCATCTCTGTAACATCCCGAATCACCATGTAATGTAATTTGGTAACTTTTGTTAGAAAATGGACTATTTTTCCCTTTTTACTATTTTGGTTGACTTTTTTTTATCTGAAATGTCATTTTGATAATTCAAAAGTATCATTAGATACGTTGTGGAATTTGGAGTCCGTAGATACTTAATACACAAGAAGCGTAGGTTAATAGGTTAGGTTACGAGCTTAGCAGGTTTAAGGGCATTTTGGTCATTAGCCTCTCAAGGGCATTTCAGCCATTGTGTGTGTGGAGATTTTTCCTTATGTGATCAGCCTTCTCACATATTCTTCTATCACTTTGGATAGTGTGCACCGCCTCAAGTGTTTGAGGAAGGGTTTTTATGCCCTTGTATGTGTTTTTTTATATAACTTAATAGTGACAATTGTGAGTGTGTTGAGACCGTGTAACCTAGCTTACGATTGGAAAATTCTTAGAGAGAAAAGCACAGTTGGAGAGTGATGGACACAGAGAAAGATGGGGGAAACGGTGAGAGAAATTGGTGTAACGACCCGTCTTAGAAATCGGGTTTAGATTAGTGGTTAATGGCGGATTAGGGAAGTTAATCGGTGATTAGTTTGGTGATTTCGGACGGACGGTGCGAATTGACGATTTTGCCCCTAGAATTGGGTGAATAGTTGACTTTTGTTCTGGCGGTCAAATGGACTTTGACCGATGACTATGACGTAGTTCGTGACATCACGAGTCCGTAGACAGGTGACACGTCCGATTCCAACATTAGAGGAAAAGGTTATGATGTTTGGAAGTTCAAGGGTAATTTGGTAATTTGGTTAAAAAAGGGCAATTTGTTGACTTTTTACACGACAAGTAGTTTTCACGTAATTCGAGAACCATTAGGTAGGTCTCGATTCCCTGAGTACAACGACAGGCGGCACGCTGTCATCGGACGTCGGACGGTTTCGTTATGAGGCTAACAATGTGAAGGGTAAAATGGTAAATTGTGCACCAAGGGCAAAATGGTCTTTTGGCTAATTTTGAAAATGGTTCAAGAGGATGAGGATATCTGTCCCTGTGTGGTTGGATATTTTCACCTGGGAACAATGAGATGTGGCCACCTGTCCACTCTCTGGTTGGTTTCAGCCCCTTCCCACAATGTGATCGATTAAAAACAGGGCAGAAGGGAATATTAGTCGTGCATTCTATCTTAGTCGAGAGCGAAGAGCCCAGTGTTGGGTGTGTGTGTGACTGGGTGAAAATCAGAGTGAACTTTTGTATGATTGTAGTGTGAGAAACATGGGAAACAGAGAGACTAGAGAGGAGGAGTAGAGTGGTGCCACTGTGTTGAGTCGTCACGGACGGTGGCTCTGAACCTGTGAAACAGAGCAAGAGAAACGTGAAACCATTACCCTCGATTCTTCATCGCTTGAAGATACCTGGTGAAGGAAAAAAAAATGAAAGAACAAATATGAGGAGGGTGGTGGTGCTGCTGTGAAGGGTCGTCGTGTACGGCCTTTAGAGTAAAGGGTAAGAACCATGTCTGTCCTGTTTTGCTTTAAGTATGGCAAATTTGGCTGTAATGATTGTTGATCGTATTGATTACTAGGAGGAGGTTTTGGATGTTTCAACAAGTCGATAAGGACAGGAAGGGAGGACACCGTGGACGGTGGTCGGCACCAACATGAACAGGTACATATTCGGGTTCAAATTTGGATATTGGCTTTTAAGAGTTGTGGATTGGTTTGAATGTTTGGATTGGATCTTTGAAGGTTGTTTTAAGGTTTTGAGTATGGTTTTGAGACCAACAGCAGGCTAAGGTGGCCGGAAACAAATAATGAGTTTGGGGCCGGTTTACTCATCATACTCATTATACAATAAAGTAAGTTTTTCATTTGATTTCGAATGTTTTGAGGTCTTAGATCATTAGGGCATGGGTTAACGTTGAGTTAGGAGTTAATTGGACTAAGAAAGAGTTGAAAATGATGGAGGAATTGACTTGAACTGGCCACGCCGGTTCAGTTGGACCGGTCTGAACCGGTTGATCACGGGTTGAAGACAATGAATAGTGCCAGCGCGTGGCTCCCACGCGCAGCCCCTTTCGGAGGTGCGTGAGGAAGCGTGGCGTGCCTTTTGGGGAAGTTTCCAATACGACTTTTAAAGTATTCGATGTAACGAACATTTTGGTACTGGTTTCGAGTTATTCGGACATCGTCTCGATATGTTTCGAGATGTCCGAAGGTTTTTAGGGCTCTTTTAAAAATTAGGAAAAATTATGGGGACTTAGTTGAAGCTTAATGAAGTAGTTAGTGACCTTATTATGGGTTTTGGACAGGTTTGGGAAAGCCGGTGATAGTGGACTAGCTGGGAAAGCGTAATTGCACGCGTATCGAGGCGGCGACGTTAATGGTTTGTGAGTGGACTTTGGTTTCTAACTTATAATGCATGCATAAATGTTTTATATGATTTCTATATGTGATTTCTATTTTTATGATTATGATCTTGGTGATTTACGATTTTGCACGTATTTCGAGGTAATTACGTATTTGCACGTTTTACAAGTTTCCGATTTATTGTGTGATTTGATCATGGTTTTGATGATTTGATCATGATTTTGATGATTTGATTTCGGGATTTGAAATATGAATTGATTTCAATGATTTATAATAAATTTTGGAAAAGTGACTTCGGGCTCAAAGCCAAGTTTAGAAAAGGAATTTCGATAAACGTGATTTGGGTTTTAGAATCGGATTTTGAAAAGATGATTCTTGGTTCGGTTTTGAAGCTTGAAAGGGAAATTCTGGATTTGGGTTCGAGATGGTGGTTCCGGATGCCGGCTTACGGAATCATTATTGCGAATTTGGATATGGATTTTCTATGGTTTTCACTTGGTTTTGGGTTTAAAGACCCGAAAAAATGGATGGATCTGGTTTTGAGTTTAAAGACTCGGTTGATTGACGGGGGAGGGCCATGTATTGATATGTTTTGAGTTTAAAGACGAGGTTATTGTGATATCCCCCGAGGCCTATTGATTGTGTTTTGAGTTTAAAGACTCGTTGATATCCCGGGAAGGCATGGTTATGCGCATGTGTTTTGAGTTTAATGACTCGGGCGCACTTGAGATCCAGCAACTTGATTGATTGATGTTTTTCACTGGTTTTTCACTGGTTTTCAGGATGAGTTGGATTTGGTGAGTTTTGGGCTGAGTTCCCATACTTTGATGAGAATTTATGATTTTTTGGCTGAGGTCCTAGATTTGAATTAAGGATTTGAGGAAAGAAACGATTCTAATTTTCATTGATGGTTTTTGGATATGAAATGGTTTTGTGAATTGGTTTTCATATGCATGCATTGGTTTTTGCGTGGAGGGTATAAATGTACTTTTCTATAACCTGTTTTCAGAACATATTATTTATTTTTGTCCACTCACAAACTTTTTATGTTTTCGATACCCTCAAGGTTTGTTGCGGTGCGGGTTGTTATTAGAGAGACGGAGACATCACACATGCGATCCACAGTAGGTTCTGCGCGCTCTGGGATGTTCGGAAATTGTTGAACGGTTTGCTTGGAAATCCATTGTCCGACTTACGTGTTACATGGAGGTGGACGTCGGTTTGGCCTTCATGTCGTACGTAAGTTAGACGGGAGCATGGTTTAGCCCTTAATCCCGGGGGATTGGGGGTAGGTCGTGTCAGTTGGAGGCCTAGAAAAATAAATTCAGGGTTTAGACCTATCTTTGGTTCTGGGTGTTGGAACTCGAAATCGAACCCAGTAACAAGTTTTTGGGTCTCTATTGAATATATTAGGATTAATTGTATGAAGTTTTCGCATTGGTATTGTCTGGGCAGCAGGACTGAGTGACGGGCAAAACAATTGAAGGAGATAGACCACGATCGTGAGGTAAGTTCCTAGTTTTAATGTTATGGATCAAATTCTGAGTTAGTTTAGAGTATTTTAGTCGAAGAAGGAAGGGAAAATTTGAACAAATGATGATTTTAGAACCGGGTCAACTCGTCGAGGGGTGGACGAAGAAGACAACGTGGCAAAGATGATGAGGCAACCACGTAGCAGGTTGTGTCAGAGGTGTGCTGACATGGCAGGTGATGTGGAAACCACGTGGATGCCACCTAGGAACCACGTGGTAGCCTTCTCAGACATTGTCAAACGACTTGTCAACACATGTTTGCGTGGATTGTGCCGCTCATGCGCGAATGTGAGAACATGTGTAAGTGCGTGGTAGCGCATGGGGAAGGTTGCTGGTCTTCCACCGGCATGTGGTGATGCGTGGGCGCGAATTTCAAGACCCAATGATGCGTGCATGACAGTTTGTGATGCTTTAAATCAAATGGTGGTGGTTTTAAGGAGATCATACATCGTCTTGGGTTAGTTTTAAGGGTTTGAAGTGTATGTATTGCGTTTAAAAATTAGAATTTAAATCCCAAGACTTAGGGCTTGTATTAGGAAACTACCTAGGGCTTTTATGACACATAGTTTATGATTTTTCCAGGCAACACGACCTCTGGAGCTAGTGAAGGGCGCAAAAATCAAGAATAACTGCGCAATAATCATTGCGAGTGAAATTTTATTTTCTCAAAATTATTGTGCATGCATTTAAATTTATTTTAAATGGTTTTTATTGTGTTTTTTTTTGGTATTTAGTTAATTAGACTTTTTATATGAATTTTTATAATTTTTTGAAAATTGTTTTGTCGCACGTGTTATGAGATTTATGCTTGAGTTTCTTTTTGGACTTGGGCCTGAGTTTTGAACTAATGATCTAATTTTTTGATATTGACGTGAGTATGTCAGGACCCGTCCCAAATATCACCTTGATTCCCGGGACGAACCTTACTCCCGTCTGACAATCACGCCTAAAGTACCAAAATAACCTCGAAACCACAATAAGCATAACTATCAGACAAAGGAGTAAATATATACAACTGTCAGTCAGAGCATAGTTCTACAAAATGGGCACAAAATCCTACTATGCTAGTGTGGCAACGGAAGAACGTCAGAAGCTCTATGCCTCGATATCTGCCTCAACGTTCACCCCAGCGCTATCACCACGACCTGGAGGGGAAATTTAAAACCAAACGATGTGAGTGGACTAAAAGAAAATGAAAGTTTGAAAACTGTTTATTATCAAATCAAAGCTAAGAAACTAGAACTCTTTGTTCCCTCCGTTTTGAAATCACATGCCTAACTCAGTGAGTAAAATAATTCTAAACCAAGAAACATCATAAGAAACAGAAACATTATAAAAGATCATAAGAAACGGAAACACTATAAAATATCATAAGAAACAGAAACACTATAACAACACCATTTTCTGATCAAACCTGCTGGGTCTATCCTAGTCTTTAAACTCAACCAGGCCTTAAATGTAATCCGAGTCTTTAAACTCCCGAGTCTTTAAACTCAATAGGCCTATGGGGGTAATATCATAAATATCCGAGTCTTTAAACTCAATCCAGGCCCGTCCCCCCGTCAAATCAGTATCCGGGTCTTTAAACCCAATAACCAGATCCAGCAAATCTAATCCCAATTCAGTGTAAAACCAATTTGAAATCCCTCGCCAAACTCGAATTCGAAATCCCCGGTTCGAAGCCCTTCCGGCTTTCAGAACCGACGTTTCGAACCCAAATCCGGAAATCCAGTATTATACCAAAAACCATAGAAAATCACAAATCATCTTTCATAACCCATTTATCATCATCAGAACACATTTATAGGTTAAAATCACAAATCTGGCATCAAAATCCGAAAATCAGCTTTTCTCGTAAAACGTATAAAATCCCGGAATATCCCGTAAAACGTGCAAACATATCAACCATATAAAAGCATCATTAAGAAGCATAAAAACACATTTAATAACATACAACATCAATGAAACAGTTAGGCATGCTCGAAAGAAAAGAAAGAGTCCACTCACAGATCGAAACAAGTCAATTGCGCTCCGTGCGCTCCTCGACCGTCTCAGGCGTCTCCCGTCCTGTCAATAAGCATCAAATAGGGTCACAATTACATCAAGGATACTCACCCTAGTTCCCCACTTTTTCGGAAATTTAAATAATATTTTATTCATAAACCTAAACCGTTCGGATTCCCGAACCATCCCGTAACTTCGTCCGATTAACCCGAAAAATATACCATTGAATTCCTTAGAACATTAGAACTAAAACCATGTTGGAAGCTTGGCCGGATTCCTCCCCACGCGCCGCCCAAAGTGGCTGCGCGTGGGCCTCACGCGCCTGCTACAGTGCCACCGTCTTCCTCGATCGAACCCGGTTCGCACCAGGCTGCAACCCGGACCGGCGAGAGCCATTCTCCACCGTCCGGCCACCGTTTCCCCTCCTATCTTCACCTAAAGCTTCGTCCACTCTCAAAAAATTCATCCCCCTAACTCTCTTGGTTCGACTCGACCCACAGCTTCACGACTGAAGCTCGAAAGAAAAACCAACCAACCATCTGTTTTCCTTCCCGGCCACCCAGTGCTTCCCCCTTCACGGTGGTCATTCTAAACTCCTCCCTCAACTTCACTGAAACACACACAACTCACAGGAACCCTTGACTCACTCTCTAAATCCACGATTTCCCGTTTGAAATTCAAGGCCAAACAGGGTACAGAGTACCCGCCGTCGCACCACCTCCCACCGTGAACTTCCCCGTCACGGCAACCGTCACAAACTACTCCGAGGACCTCCCTAAACCTCACTTCACTCACCAATCCCTTCGACTCTAGCTCCAAGTCCACGATTTCCAATTTGAAACTCACGGGAAAAACAGGGGAATAGAACTCACCTTTCGATTCCGTCTCCGCCGTGCGCACCGCCGCGTGCCACGGTACTCGTTGGGTCTCCTGCAACCTCCTAAGCCTCCCACTGCCTGGGTTTGAGCCACCTCACGGCGTAGCCACCCCCACAGTCCACCTTCTCTCTGTTTCCCCCAGAAATTGCAACCGTCCTCCGCCGTGTCCCTGTGCACGATTTCCGTCCAACAGCACGACCACCAGCTCACTCTTATCTCCCTGTCACTCTCACGAATCACTCTTCACTCTCCCTTGCACAGAATCGATCACTCCTCCCCCATTTCTCACCCTCTGTTTTCTGTGTTTGAACCAAATGCACGATTTGATTTTGAACGGTTTGTGGCCGTGTATACGATACACGCTTGTAGAAGCCTCTGGTGCCCAGCCACGTGTCCACAATCCCATGGACAGCAGCACAAAATATCCTATCCCACTCAGCCACTTGTCCTCATCTGATTGGCTAAAACAAATGACCAAAATACCCCTCAGTTTAATAATTACCGTTTTGCCCTCGAACGTTCTAGACCCGTAACTATTCTGTCTGACGTCCGATGACTGCATGCCGCCTGTCGTTATACTCAGGACGTCGAGACCTATCTAACGGTCTCAGTCTACTGAAAATCACCAGTCCTCCAAAAAGTCAACATTTTCCTCATTTAGTCAAATTTACGGTAACGCCCTCAATCTTCCGAACGTCATAACTTTTTCTCCGATTGTCCAAATCGAACCTGCCACCTGTCAACGGACTCGTGACGTCCTAAACTACGTCACGGTCAATAGTCAACACTCATCCAACTGGTAAATCGAAAAGTCAACTTTTGGCCTACTATTCACAAGGGCAAAATCGTCCTTTTATACAAAACTTTTACAAAATTACATTTTTTACCCTTCCCGAAGGTATGGGTTGTTACAGAGTATGTGAATTCTCGGTATTCGTGTTATGTGTGAAATGTTGTGGTGACGATGGATGTATGTATTGGATAACCCCCTCGAGATGCAATGCTGATTGATCAGTCTCGGACGTCGAGGTAATGCTCCTTAGTTTCCGAGATTGACATTGTGATGGGTAGTCTCGGACGTTGAGGTAATACTTCGTAGTTACTGAGACTAGTGAGTAGTCACAGACGTTGAGGTAATGCTCTATATCCCTGAGACTGATATTGTGAATAGATTGTGACTCAGACGTCGAGGTAAAGCTTTGTAGTCCCTAAGTTAGTCCACACTCGGACGTCGAGCTGGGCTCTGGAGTTCCCAAGTGACTTAGCCTACCAGCAGTGCAGTATCATTTGATGATTTGGCTTGCTGGTATCGAGGACAGATTACTTATGTACGATTGTGGTTGTGGCATTTAATATGTTTTTTTTTTGTGATTGACTTATCTTATAAGAGCATTGGATTTTCTTTAGTTTGCTCGTACTTCGATGCTCGTGTATATTAGTTGTTTGGGTCAAGATTTCTTGGTGTAGCTTATGCATGCATTGTTTTACAATCGGGGGTATGGTACTTGTTTTGTCAAACTATGTTTTTTTTTAATATTTATTTTTAGTCCACTCGCAAGTTTTGCCGGTTTTCTTTACTCTCTAGGCCGTGACACGAGGACGGGGATCTTCTTGGTAAATAGAGGCATACTTTAAGATATGCGCACTCGTCACCCTTTTAGGGTAGGACTGAACATTTTGAGTGTATTGTATTTAGTACTTGTGCTTTGTAACTAGTAATGTAAATGGTACCCCTTATTTGACAATTGGTGAAACCTTTTTTAAAACTAGGTTATTGTGAGATTGTTTTTTCTTTTTGGTATTAACTGTCAAACGGGAGCAGGATGTCCTCAGTTGTTATGAGGGGTCGTGTCAATCCTCGTTTCTCCAAATATGCTCTAATTTAGCTCAAGAAGAGTTATACGCATTCAAACCAATGAAACTTATCCACAAATCGTTTGTCAACCACCAACATTTTTGGCCATCCATCAATCTTGTTACCTGGGTGACTTATGCATCCAAACCCACAACCCAGTAGCTTATTAGGGTCGTAGGGCCATAGAGAGGAAGATATGAGGCTGGTTTCCCAAGTTCCCAGTCTAAACTCACTCACACAACTCAAACTCACATTTTGTCTTTCTCGGGTTCTTCCTCCCTCTCTGTCTCTCTCGGGTCTGATCACATCATTCTTCTTTCTCCTTTTTTTTTCTTCATTTCCTCCCTCTCATCTTTTTTTCTTTCTTTCTTCGTCTGCCCTGGTTCTCCCTCTTCATTTTTCTGTTTCTTTTCTTTCGACCACACAGTAGACACAATATGGACAAACACTTGAAATACACACACACACACACACACACACACAACATACCAAGTCGGTTGTACAATCCCCATTGAGATAAGTGACACCTTTCACTATCTCTAAGCATTTATAAGAAATATTTTCCAATGAAATTACCAAAACACCCTTCTAACCAAATTAACAAAATGTCCCTATATAATATAGACGTAAATTGAACTCATACGAACTCCATTTTTGGCATGTCGCTTGTCTATGTACACAGGAGGTTGAGACCTTCTCAACATCCTTCTCGGAATATCCAGAAATTATCTCGATAAAAAATTCAACTCTTGACCTTTTAGTGGTAAAATGGTAATTTCCATTTTGAGTTTCTGATTTTACCCTCATCGAAAGTCCAGGTCATTACGTCCATTGGTACAATTTTGAGGAAATCAAACATTATTTAAGGGTAGTTCTATACGTCCGAATTGACGGTGTTATGAGTTAGGCTTACATGTGAACCTCTGAAGGTTTCAAGATTTGGGGTAGGGATTCTATATAAGATATGGATATCGAGATAGGATGTAGGAAAAGTTCGGATATCAGTTGAGATTCAGAAGGAGTCTGGAGAGCCGAATTTAGGGCTCGAATATACCTGAGATATCGAGTGACACATTTTGTTTGGGGTTAATGGGTTGGTATGGGAAATGACCCAAGGAGTATGAAATATATTTGGTTTGTATATTGAGACAAAAATTCTAATATGGTCTGTGTACATCCCTTGTCTGACAAGTTCTCTGGTTGTCAAGACCTAAGGGTAATTCTGAAACTTGGATTTGGTCGTCAGACGTGAGCAGGACTAGGAACAATTATCAAAGTGATTCTGAGAAGCGTCCTATCAAGTTCGTATTAAAGCAAACTAGGTAACATTGTCCCGGGATTGTAAAAAATATGTTAAGTGCATGACTGAGATTGTTCGAATGCGTAATTATATGTTTTAGATGTTTTAATGCATGATTTGAATTGAAATGGTATGAATAAATGATTTAAAGTGTTCTGATGTTTTTCCTGATTTAGAATATTTATTCAGGATTTGATTGGCATCTGGACATAGATTTTATGGTATATTGAAAACAATGGTTTTGGCCTTAGGTTCAGTTTGGAAGCAATTTGACTTAGATTTTGAGTCGAAAATTTATTTGAAACCAAAGTTTTGACATGATTTGTGAATATTCCACGATTGATTTATTTTCATGAACTCTGATATGTCCTCCATATGTGACTAAGCATGGGAATACTACCTGGATGTGTTTGATCCCAGATATGTGATGAGATCTTGATCCAGATGTGATTGAGCCTGGGCATGTAGCTGGATACGTCTAATCCTGGAAGTGTGATGATATCTTGTTCCAGATGTAATTGAGCTTGGGCATGTACCCAGATGTGTCTCATCCCGGAGATATGATGAGCTCTTGTTCTAGATGTGACTAAGCCCGAACATGTACCCGAATGTGACGGATCCTGGAGTTTTGATGATATGATGTCTGAGAGGTGAGAAATCCCTATGAAGACTCATGCTCTGTGAGGCCATAATATGTTCTTTCTAGGCTGCTAATTACTCGAGGTGTTTCTCAAGTAGCGAGTCACTTGGACATTCTAGGTACTTTCAGCATCTCGACGTTCTGCATAAGTAAATTTGAGGATGAAATTTTTGTACGAGGGGAAGATTATAATGACCTGTCTCAGAAATTAGGTAAGTTCGTAAATGAAATTGAAAAATGACGTATTTAACTTTGTCCTTATTAAGGGGTCAAAATGGCAGGACCCGTCCCAAATATCACCTCGATACCCGGGACGAACCCTGCTCCCGTCTGACAATCACACCCAAAAATACCAAAATAACCTCAACACTACTATAAGCATAATTATCAAACGAAGGAGTAAATATAATACAACTGTAAGTCAGAGCATAGTCCTACAAAATGGGCACAAAATCCTACTATGCTAGTCTCGCAACGGAAGAACATCGTAAGCTCTATGCCTCGATCCCTTGCCTCAACGTTCACCTCAACGCTATCACCACGACCTGGAGGGAAAATTTAAAACCAAAAGTGTGAGTGGACTAAGATAAATAAGAGTTTCAAAAACAGTTCATCATCAAATCAGAGTTAAGGAAAAATAATAATAATTTTGTTCCCTCCGTTTTGAAAACATGCATGCCCAACTAAGTATCAGAAAACCACAACGTAAAACAGTATGACAAGATCACAACATACAAACAAATCCACAATTATCCGAGTCTGATCAAAACTGCTGGGTCTATCCGAGTCTTTAAACTCAACCAGGCCTCAAATGTAATCCGAGTCTTTAAACTCCCGAGTCTTTAAACTCAATAGGCCTATGGGGGTAATATCATAAATGTCCGAGTCTTTAAACTCCCGAGTCTTTAAACTCAATCCGGGACCGTCCCCCATCCATCAGAATATCCGGGTCTTTAAACCCATATCCAGATCCAGCAAATCCAATCCAAATTTAATGTAAAATCATTTCTAAATCCATAGCCAAACTCGAATTCGAAATCCCCGGTTCGAAGCCCTTCCGGCGTTCAGAACCGTCATTCCGAACCCAAATCCGGAAATCCACTTTTTAAACCAAAACCCGCGATTATCAAAAATCATGTTTCATAATCCATTTATCATCCTTAGAAAACAATTATATATTGAAATCCCTAAGTATGATATCAAAATCCGAAATCCAGCTTTTTCTCGAAAAACGTGCAAAAACCTGAAAATGTCTCGAAAAACGTGCAAACATATCAACCACATATAACCATTATCAAGAAGCATAAAACATATTTAATATCATAAAACGTCAATAAAACAGTTAGGCATGCTCGTAAAGAAAGAAAGAGTCCACTCACAAATCTGAACGAGTCAATCGCGCTCCGTGCGCTCCTCGACCGTCTCAGCCGTCTCCCATCCTGTCAATATGCACCAAATAGGGTCACAAATACATCAATTATGTTAACCCTAATTTCCCCTAATTTTCGGGAATTTATTCATATTTTAATCTTAGACCCTAAACCGTCCGGATTCCCGAACTATCTCATAACATTGTCTGATTAACCCAAAAATCACACCAATGGATTCCTTAGGACATTTAGAACCAAAACCATGTTGGAAGTTTGGCCGGAATCCTCCCCACGCGCCTCCACGCGCCGCCCAAAGTGGCTGCGCGTGGGCCTCACGC
Organism: Prinsepia uniflora; assembly: GCA_032719365.1. Lineage (NCBI taxonomy): Eukaryota > Viridiplantae > Streptophyta > Magnoliopsida > Rosales > Rosaceae > Prinsepia > Prinsepia uniflora. The sequence goes on along the minus strand of CM064863.1, from coordinate 60,703,352 downwards.
GCCTGCTACAGTGCATCTTCAACCTCAAGTCACCCGGTTCAACTGTGTTGAACCGACGTGACCGGTTCTCTGCAATTCCTCCACCATTTCAGTCCAATCCAATCCCAGAAGCTTCTTCCAATCATTAGCAATCTAACCCCATCCTAACAATTGAAAATCACAGCCTAAAACTTCATGATTTCTCCCTCGAAAAACATAGCCCGTGGCCCCTGTTTTGGCCGCCGGCCACCCAGGTCCTCCCCCGTCACGGCGACCATCCTAGACGACTCCTAGGACCTCCCTTAACCTCACCCTAACCTCCAAATATCTCGACTCTAACCCTAAAGCCACGACTTTTGAAAACAAAATCACGAGAAAAACAGGGGATTCGAGGCTTACCTTCGAACCGTCCACCGCCGTCTGCACCGTCGTGTACCACGGTGCTCGTTAAGTCCCCTGCAAGCTCCTGAGCCGCCTATTGCCTTGGTTTGAGCCACCACACGGCACAACCACCGCCACAGGGTCACCGCCTCTCTGTTTTCCCAAAACTTCCAGCCGTCCACCGTCGTGCCTCCGTGCACGGTTCCAGTCCACAACACGATCAGCAACTCACCCTCGTCTCTCTATCACTCTCACAAGTAATCAACTCTCTCACCCTTGCACTGAATCGATCGAACACGCACAATTCCTTCCCCTCTATTTCTCTGTGTCGAAGCCAATTGCACGGTTTTGAAATTGGACAATTTGTGGCCGTGCACATTTTAGACGTGCCTAGAACCCTCTGGTTCTCTCCCACGTGTCCACCTCTCCATGGTCTCAGCACAAAATATCCCAGCCCACTAATGCCACTTGTTCTGATCTGATTGGGTTGAGGAGAAAAAGACCAAATTGCCCCTAGTTATAAAAATTACCATTTTGCCCTTGAACTTTCCAGACTCGTAACTATTTCATCCGACGTCCGATGACAGCGTGCCGCCTGTCGTTGTACTCAGGACGTCGAGACCTATCTAACGGTCCTTGGTCTATGAGAAAATCACAAGTCCACCAAAAGTCAATATTTTCCTCAAATAGGCAAAATTACGGTAATGCCCTCAATCTTCCGAACGTCATAACTTTTTCTCTGATTGTCCGAATCGAACCTGCCACCTGTCTACGGACTCGTGACGTCCTAAACTACGTCACGGTCAATGGTCAACACTCATCCAACCTGTAAATCAAAAATTCAATATTTGACACTCTATTCACAAGGGCAAAATCGTCCTTTATACAAATATTAACAAAAACTACATTTATACCCTTCCCGAAGGTACGGGTTGTTACAATCTACCCCCCTAAAAAGAATTTCGTCCCCGAAATTCAGTGAAACAAATAAGGGTACTGTTCGCGCATTAAGGCCTCGGGTTCCCAAGTAGCTTCTTCCACCCGATGATTTCTCCACAATACTTTAACTAAGGGAACCGTCTTCCTTCGTAAGACTTTGTCCTTCCGATCCAAAATCGCTACTGGCTGCTCTTCAAAGCTCAAGTCTTCCCTCAGTTCAACAGGTTGTGCTTCCAGAACATGCGAATCATCCCGTATATATTTTTGAAGCATAGATACATGGAAGACATTATGTACTTTTTCCAGGTCTGCTGGTAAAGCCAACGGATAAGCAATAGGACCAATCCGCTCTAAGATCTCATAAGGTCCAATGTAACGAGGACTCAACTTCCCTCGTCTGCCAAACCGTACAATCCCCTTCCAAGGAGATAGCTTCAAGAAAACCCAGTCTCCTACGGCAAACTCCAAATCCCTGATCCTACGGTCGGCGTAGCTCTTCTGTCGGTCTTGAGCTGCCTTCAATCGATCTCTGATCAGTGCTACTTTTTCCTGTGTAAGATCTATCAGCTCGGAAGTAGTCAATCTCCTCTCGCCAACCTCGGTCCAACACAACGGAGTCCGACACTGTCGCCCGTACAAAGCCTCGTAAGGAGCTATCCCAATACTCTCCTGATAACTGTTATTGTAGGCGAACTCCATCAAAGGTAGATGTGATTCCCAAGTACCATGAAACTGTAAGACATACGCTCTCATCATGTCCTCAAGAATCTGGATGGTCCGCTCAGACTGTCCATCGGTCTGAGGATGAAAAGCAGTACTGAAATGCAACTTTGTCCCAAAAGCTTTCTGTAAGCTCTGCCAAAACCGAGAAGTAAACCTCGGATCTCTGTCGGATACTATCGACTCTAGAGTCCCATGCAGCCGAATAATCTCATCAATAAACAACTGGGCAAACTGCGTCAACCTGAAGATCTCCCTTACTGGTAAGAAATGAGCAGACTTCATAAGTCTATCCACGATCACCCACACACCATCATGTCCCTTCTATGTTCTGGGAAGTTTGAATACAAAATCCATCGTCAGGTGATCCCATTTCCACTCAGGGATCGACAAAGGTTGCATTGCTCCATAGGGTCTCTGCCGCTCAGCTTTCACCTGTTGACAAATCAAGCATCTACTGACATATTCTGCAATCTCACGTTTCATTCCTAACCACTAGTAATGCTCTCGAACTGTACGATACATCTTGGTCCCACCAGGATGCATCGCATAGGCTGAACAGTGAGCCTCATCCAGTATCACCTTCTTCAAGGCTTCGTCCTCGGGTACGCACAACCGTCCATCTTTAACCAAGGCTCCATCCTCGCGAATATCAAACTCCTGTCTCTCTCCAGCCTCGACCTCAATACGTATGATGCCCAAAATAGGGTCCTCAAACTGAGCATCAATAACCTGGTCAATCAAAACAAGTCGCACGTGGAAACTCGCTAAAAGTGCTCCCTGATCATCCACAGTCAACTCTACTCCCAGCCTGCGGAGCTCAACCAACAAAGGTAACCTGACCGTCCTCAGATGCGACAAAGAACTAGCTGACTTCCTGCTCAAAGCATCGGCTACCACATTTGCTTTCCCTGGGTGATACTCAATAGTACAGTCGTAGTCCTTAAGTAACTCCAACCATCGGCGCTGTCTCAGATTCAATTCCTTCTGAGTGAACAAATACTTTAAACTCTTATGGTCCGTGAAGATTCTGCACCTCTCACCGTACAAATAATGTCGCCAAATCTTCAGTGCATGAACCACCGCCGCGAGTTCCAAGTCATGTGTAGGATAGTTCATCTCATGGGGTTTCAACTGCCGGGAAGCATAAGCAATCACTTTCCCGTGCTGCATCAATACACAGCCCAAACCTTGTAAAGAAGCGTCACTATACACCTCGAACTCCCCACTATTGTCTGGAAGGGCCAACACAGGAGCAGATGTCAACCGCCTTTTAAGCTCCTGGAAACTCTGTTCATATTTCTCATCCCAATCAAACCGAACTCCTTTCCGAGTCAGCCTTGTCAACGGAGCAGCAAGAATAGAAAAACCCTCAATAAAACGCCGATAATAACCTGCCAAACCCAGAAAACTCCTGATTTCTGTCACCGTCTTGGGCTGTTCCCAATTTTCTACCGCCTCAACCTTCTGAGGATCCACCCTGATGCCCTCGGCTGAAATCACATGTCCTAGAAATCCAACACTGGTCAACCAAAACTGACACTTGCTTAACTTCGCATACAACTGATGCTCTCTTAGGGTCTTAAGCACTATTCTCAGATGCTTCTCGTGCGCCTTTGCACTCTTCGAATAAACCAAAATGTCATCAATGAAGACAATCACGAAGCGATCCAAATACAACCGGAACACTCGGTTCATGAGGTCCATAAAAGCTGCTGGGGCATTAGTCAATCCAAACGGCATCACAAAAAACTCGTAATGACCGTACCTGGTCCGAAAGGCTGTCTTAGGTACATCCTCCTCTTTGACCCGTAACTGATGGTAGCCGGAGCGAAGATCAATCTTCGAAAAGTACTGTGCTCCCTTCAACTGGTCAAACAAATCATCAATCCGGGGTAAGGGATACTTATTCCGAATGGTTACCTTATTCAACTGTCTGTAGTCAACACACAATCTCAAACCTCCGTCATTTTTCTTCACAAATAGTACCGGCGCTCCCCACGGTGACATACTCGGTCGAATAAATCCTATATCGACCAACTCTTGCAACTGGGCCTTAAGTTCCCTCAATTCTGCAGGTGCCATGCGATAAGGAGTCTGTGAAATAGGTTGTGTACCTGGTAAAAGATCAATCGTGAACTCGATGTCTCGCTGAGGTGGTAATCCTGGCAACTCCTCGGGGAAGACATCGGGAAACTCCCGTACCACTGGTATATCCTCCGCCCTCACTGGCGAAGCACGTGTATCCACTACATGAGCTATGTAACCTTGACACCCCTTACGCAACAACTTGTTTGCCTCAAGTTCCGAAATAACTCCGGTAGGAAGTGCACGTTGATCACCTTGAAACGTAGTCTCTGGTAATCCTGGACTCTGAAAAGTCACTCTCCTATCGAAACACTCGATAGAAGCATGATGTCTCGTCAACCAGTCCATACCCAATATAACATCGAAATCCCGTAACTCCAATAGTAACAAGTCCGCCATTAACTCAACCTCGCCTACCATCACCGGACACTCTCTCAACACCTGAGTCACTACCAACACCTCCCCAGTAGGTGTACTCACCCCTAAGGCACACTCCAAGGTAGACACCTCCCTCTCTGTAACCAGACTACAACTCCGGGCTATAAACGAGTGAGTAACCCCGGGATCTATCAAAGTAAAAACAGTGTGACCAAGTATGGTGAATGTACCTGTCACCACTCCCGGTGCTGATCTGGCGTCCTGCTGGGTCATAGCAAAAACTCGCGCCTGAGGTCCTGATGACCTACCGCGCCCCCTAGAACTGCTCGTGGCACCACCGCCACCCCTTGGGCCCGCTGCCCCTGACACTGATGCAGTACTCCGCCCAGGTTCTGCTGTACCTCGGCCTACCCCACCCTCCCGAGCTAACAATGGGCACTCCCTCCGAAAGTGTCCTTCCTCTCCACAGTAGTAGCAAACATCCCTACCGGGTCCACCGGTCTGCCTCCCAGTAGAAGCAACAGAAGTAGCACTCGCCTGAGGAGTCGGCTGTGCTCTAGCTCCCCGAAATCCGGAGCCCTGAAAACTGCCTGGTCTGCCAAACCGGGCTCCACCAGCTGATGACGAACCACCATAATTGCCTCGCTTCGGGGTCCTCTGACTGGATGCTCCAGGAAAAGAATGCTCTCGGCGTCGCACACTGCCCGAGTACTGTGGCCTGGCAGGCAAACTGGCCTCCACTCTAACAGCAGCATCAGACAACTGCCGGTATGTAGCAAATGAGCCGGCTGTCACAATGGCTCTAATCTCTCCTCGAAGACCCAGCTCAAACCAACGACACTTCTCCGCCTCGGTTGCCACAAATGCAGGAGCGAATCGGGATAGCATCTGAAATCTCTGCTCATACTCAGCCACTGTCATGTTCCCTTGCTTCAACTGAAGAAATTCCGCCTCTTTGGCATCCCGAAAAGAGCGGGGATAGTACTGGTCTAAAAACCGCTCCCGGAAAGTCTCCCACGTCACAGTATGTGCATCCCAGCCAGACAACTCCAGCGTATACCACCATTCATACGCTGCTCCATCTAGCAGAAACGTAGCCAATAAGACCCGGTCCTCTGGAGGACAATGCATCACCCCAAAAATACGCTCGAGCCAGGTGATCCATCGGTGAGCTTCCTCTGGGTCTGCCCCACCACTGAACGTAGTAGCCCCGAGCCGTTGGGCTCGCTCAATCGAAGCGCTCTCAGTCCCTCTCGCCGCTTCATCTTCAGGTCGTGGAGGGGGTTCACGTCTCGGAGGCATAGTCGAACGTACGTTGAAAGAGGCATAGAGTTAGTAAAACAACCTAGATACGACCTCGTACCGACACAAACCGACAAACCTATGCTCTGATACCAATTGTCAGGACCCGTCCCAAATATCACCTCGATACCCGGGATGAACCCTGCTCCAGTCTGACAATCACACCCAAAAATACCAAAATAACCTCAACACTACTATAAGCATAATTATCAGACGAAGGAGTAAATATAATACAACTGTAAGTAATAGCATATTCCTACAAAATGGGCACAAAATCCTACTATGCTAGTCTCGCAACGGAAGAACGTCGTAAGCTCTATGCCTCGATCTCTTGCCTCAACGTTCACCCCAACGCTATCACCACGACCTGGAGGGAAAATTTAAAACCAAAAGTGTGAGTGGACTAAGATAAATAAGAGTTTCAAAAACAGTTCATCATCAAATCAGAGTTAAGGAAAAATAATAATAATTTTGTTCCCTCCGTTTTGAAAACATGCATGCCCAACTAATTATCAGAAAACCACAACGTAAAACAGCATAACAAGATCACAACATACAAACAAATCCACAATTATCCGAGTCTGATCAAACCTGTTGGGTCTATCCGAGTCTTTAAACTCAACCAGGCCTCAAATGTAATCCGAGTCTTTAAACTCAATAGGCATATGGGGGCAATATCATAAATGTTCGAGTCTTTAAACTCCCGAGTCTTTAAACTCAATCCGGGCCCGTTCCCCATCCATCAGAATATCCGGGTCTTTAAACCCATATCCAGATCCAGCAAATCCAATCCAAATTTAATGTAAAACCATTTCTAAATCCATAGCCAAACTCGAATTCGAAATCCCCGGTTCGAAGCCCTTCCGGCTTTCAGAACCGTCATTCTGAACCCAAATCCGGAAATCCACTTTTTAAACTAAAACCCGCGATTATCAAAAATCATGTTTCATAATCCATTTATAATCCTTAGAAAACAATTATATATTGAAATCCCAAGGTATGACATCAAAATCTGAAATCCAGCTTTTTCTCGAAAAACGTGCAAAAACCCGAAAAATGTCTCGAAAAACGTGCAAACATATCAACCACATATAACCATTATCAAAAAGCATAAAACATATTTAATATCATAAAACGTCAATAAAACAGTTAGGCATGCTCGTAAAGAAAGAAAGAGTCCACTCACAAATCTAAACGAGTCAATCGCGCTCCGTGCGCTGCTCGACCGTCTCAGGCGTCTCCCGTCCTGTCAATATGCACCAAATAGGGTCACAAATACAACAATTATGTTAACCCTAATTTCCCCTAATTTTTGGGAATTTATTCATATTTTAATCTTAGACCCTAAACCGTCCAGATTCCCGAACTATCTCATAACATTGTCTGATTAACCCAAAAATCACACCAATGGATTCCTTAGGACATTTAGAACCAAAACCATGTTGGAAGTTTGGCCGGAATCCTCCCCACGCGCCTCCACGCGCCGCCCAAAGTGGCTGCGCGTGGGCCTCACGCGCCTGCTACAGTGCATCTTCAACCTCGAGTCACCCGGTTCAACTGTGTTGAACCGGCGTGACCGATTCTCTACAATTCCTCCACCATTTCAGTCCAATCCAATCCCAGAAGCTTCGTCCAATCCTTAGCAATCTAACCCCATCCTAACAATTGAAAATCACAGCCTAAAACTTCACGATTTCTCCCTCGAAAAACATAGCCCGTGGCCCCTATTTTGGCCGCCGGCCACCCAGGTCCTCCCCCGTCACGGCGACCATCCTAGACGACTCCTAGGACCTCCCTGAACCTCACCCTAACCTCCAAATCTCTCGACTCTAACCCTAAAGCCCCGACTTTTGAAAACAAAATCACGGGAAAAACAGGGGATTCGAGGCTTACCTTCGAACCGTCCACCGCCGTCTGCACCGCCGTGTACCACGGTGCTCGTTGAGTCCCCTGCAAGCTCCTAAGCCTCCTATTTTCATGGTTTGAGCCACCACACGGCACAACCACCGTCACAGCGTCACCGCCTCTCTGTTTTCCCAAAACTTTCAGCCGTCCACCGTCGTGCCTCCGTGCACGGTTCTAGTCCACAACACGATCAGCAACTCACCCTCGTCTCTCTATCACTCTCACAAGTCATCAACTCACTCACCCTTGCACTGAATCGATCGAACACGCACAATTCCTTCCCCTCTGTTTCTCTTTGTCGAAGCCAATTGCACGGTTTTGAAATTGGACAATTTGTGGCCGTGTACATTTTAGACGTGCCTAGAACCCTCTGGTTCTCTCCCACGTGTCCACCTCTCCATGGTCTCAGCACAAAATATCCCAGCCCACTAATGCCACTTGTTCTGATCTGATTGGGCTGAGGAGAAAAAGACCAAATTGCCCTAGTTATAAAAATTACCGTTTTGCCCTTGAACTTTCCAGACCCGTAACTATTTCATCCGACGTCCGATGACAGCGTGCCGCCTGTCGTTGTACTCAGGACGTCGAGACCTATCTAACGGTCCTCAGTCTACGGGAAAATCACAAGTCCACCAAAAAGTCAATATTTTCCTCAAATAGGCAAAATTACGGTAACGCCCTCAATCTTCCGAATGTCATAACTTTTTCTCCGATTGTCCGAATCGAACCTGCCACCTGTCTACGGACTCGTGACGTCCTAAACTACGTCACGGTCAAGGGTCAACACTCATCCAACCTGTAAATCAAAAAGTCAACATTTGACACACTATTCGCAAGGGTAAAATCGTCCTTTATACAAATATTAACAAAAATTACATTTATACCATTCCCGAAGGTACGGGTTGTTACACAAAAGGTCAGAGTTAATTTGGGGAGTTTCTTGGAAGTTTTGATTAGACCGATTTATGCATCTCAAACTCATGAGTTCGTAGACAGGTGGCGCGTAGAAAATGGATATCGAATGAAGAAGTTATGGTTCTAAATATCCAAGGGCATTTTTTTCATTTAATCATTTTAATTCGGGGTAGTACTTGTGAGGTGAGTCCACACATCCTTTGTGGATGTGTGATAAGTGGCACCTATGGACATGGGTGACTCAGTTTCTAGGTGACATGTGTTACATCTAGCTGGGAAAGAGAGGATTATTCATTCATAGAAGGGATGAAAAAGAGAGATACCCTCACAGTTTTGGTGGGAAGGAACTGAAAGTACCAAAAGTCACCACCTTCACCATCCAATGGCAAGATAGGTTGTCGATCCATCATGAGGTAGTTTCTCTCACATCATTAAGTGAATTCGAGCTTTCTTGAGTGTCGTCGACTATCTTGGGTGAGGAATTAGGGCTGGGAGGTGTGAACAAGATCCTTCCTAGGAAATGAAGAGGCGAGGGGGGTCATTTCAATGCTCTATGAACTAACTAGAACTATCCTCAAAGTGGGGCACTTATGGTGATGGGTTAATGGAGCTCGAAGATGTGAGCTGGAATATCTTGGCCATGTTCTTGTCTAAACTAGGCAATTTTATATGGAATTGAAGGTAGAATCAAGTTCCTAATATTGATTAGTTATATTTTGGATGTAAAATTTGTAGAAAATGATTGAGAAATAGACACATTGGAATTAGGTTAGGTTAGCCGAGCGAGGACCCAATTGCAAGCAAGAGGATCGACTTGGAGCGAGGTAGAAGGCGCCTAGGGGTGCGACTGCAAGTCCAGGTGTGTGTAGCCCAGTTGCAAGGAGATCACCGGCGCCTGGCGGTGCATGCAGTGTTGCCTCGGAGTTCAATCAACATGAATATTCATCCTTATGAAATTATGAATCCATTGGTACAATTTTCTTGGTAATTATACATTGTTTCATGGTAGTTTTATACGTCCGAAGTGACAGTGTTACAAGTTGGACTAAGTGCGAAGCTCTCGTGGTTTCGGGAGTTGGGGTAGGAATTCTATATAAGATATGAATATCAAAATAGGATCGAGAAGAGTTCAAACATCAGTTGAAGTTTGAAAGAAGTCGAAAGAGTTGAATTTGAGACTCGGATAAACTTGAGATATCGAGTGACACATTTCGTTAGGGGTTAGTGGGTTAGTGTTGGTGAAGACCCAAGGAGGACGAAGTATGCTTGGTTTGTATATTAAGACAAATTTTTTTATGTGGTTGGTGCACATTCCTTGTCTAACAAGTTCTCCGGTTGTCAAGACTCAAGGGTAAATCTAAAACTTGGATTTGGTTGTTAGAAAAAAGCGGGATCGAGAATGGTTATCAAAATAATTTCGGGAAGGGTCCAGTTAGTCTACCTTTTCTTTACTTTGTATATTTTTTTTATCAATGAAAATTCGTATATCCTGAAGAAAAAAAATATCATTGTTAGCCATGGAAATCAAACTTGAAATTTCTCACCAGCAAGTATAGAAGAATATCAAGCTAAAAAGACCATATTAACTATAAGAAATTTCTCCAAAAAAAAACTACAAAATAAATAAATTAAGAGAAATACCAAAGATAGTCATCTCGTTTCATAAGTAGCACAATTCATCTGGAAAAAGTCCCTTCCAAAATATTGGTACGTCATTATGTCGTTCTAATCGTTAAGGTTTAACATTCTCGGTGGGGGAACAGTTGTTTTGTTTGATCAGCGGTTGCGCTCGGTGGATGGTTGAAAATAAGAGTGCCTAGAAGCATCTCTATGGCTGTTATATTTGTTTCTAGTGTGATTTGAAAAGGCTACCATGGAACTCATCAATAGTCAATTCGCCTCCAACTTAGCCATCTTTACGGTGGAGGTGAAGAATTCAACTTGGTAGGGGGAGGGGGAGAGGATGGATGGTGGGGGTTACTTACGGAGAAATCTTTCAACAAAGATGCTCTGATTGGGACGTTGAGGAAAATATGGCACGTTGGCCAATTTTTAGCTGTGTCGCTGGGAGAATTAGGAAATTTTCTCTTCTTCTTTCACATAGAAGCTGATAGGAGGAAGGTCTTGAATAGAGCATTTTAGTCCTTTGATTTAGCACTATTTTATCTTGGCTACTAAGGATAGATTTTCAGACCCTGGAGAAATGTGTCTTGATCACCAAGCATTCTGGATTAGGGTAACAAATACCTTTCATTTTTCTCACCCTTGTACTAATTGAGCATGCTGGGAACCTTATGGGACATCCGGTGGGTGTTGATTCTGGTTGAAATGGTGATTGTTTAGGGAGTTTTCTATGAATTAGCATTTAGTATTTTTGTCAGGGAATGCCTAAAATGATTTATTATGTTAATGTTGTTAGCAGATGAACCTGCAAAAAGATATGATATCAAATATGAGAGGCTCGCCTTCTTCTGCCTTCGTTGTGGCCACTTCACCATCTAGGGGGCTTGTGTACCGTGCGTGGTAAGGGTGGGTAACGGGGTGAAGGATCTCTTTGAGTGATGGAACACTTATAAGAAGGAAGTATATATCATTAAATAAAAGAATGGTTTTGAGAGTTGTTTTTTGACTTGACACCCAGAGTGAAAGGGATGAATTTGGAGAAGTGGAGCCAATTTATGCAATTGAGATTGTGAAGACTTACCAACATGCCTTTGGGTTTGGGACAGAGCTTAAGGATGGAGAGGAATCTAGGGCCGAGTTGAGGGCTGCAGAAAATTTGAAGAAAAAACCCACTAGTAAGGTCGGGTTTGGCAATGTTGTTCTTAGTCCAACAATACTACAGTGGCCCTGAGTATGGGTGGGCTTATAGAGCCTAATTTGGATATTCCTTTTCCTTATTTATATGGGACTTTGCCACTGTTGTCGCAAGTGTTTAAGGACACAGGGTCTGGAAGTGTGTCGACCCTAGTTGTGTAGATGGAGATCGTGGGACAATGCAGTAGAAAGGCTTGTACGTTCACCTTAGGCAGCAAGATGGACATGTCTACTTCCTCCTCTTGGTCATGGTTTGGAGTTGGAGTGTGTGACTAGGAAGAGTGGCAAGACTACCCTGAAACCTAAACAGGGAAATGGTAGGTGCTGGGGGATAGCTTTGGAGGGCTCCTAGTTAAAATTGAATCCCCAAAAACTAAAATAGTCAGTGTGAAATGTTGGTTCTTCAAACACTGGTACCACTACTGGAAAACTTTCAGTGGTTCAAACATGATGAGGGTCCAATGAGGTTACCCATCATGAAGAATAAGCATCTTATGTTGGAATATGTGTAGGTTGGGATGCCTACGCGTGGTTCGTGCCTTGAAACACTTTTTCAAGGCCAAACATCTTGGTGTGTTATTTTTAATGGTGACTAAAAGACAGCTCGACAAATGGATTACTTCAAGATTTTGTTGGGAGTATCAGGTAATTTTTGTGCAATAGGATGGGTATATCTGGAGGTCTAGCATTACTTTGGCCTCTTGGTATTGAGGTAACTATTCTGGTAGGACATATTGATGCTTTGATTTCTGGTGTTTGAATGTTCATCTATGTTTTACAGGTTTCTATGGAATCTGGAGGTGCGAATGAGCCCTTCTTCGTGGTGCCTCCTTTGTAGATTGAATTATGATTGCTTATCATCCTAAATAGTTGGGGAGGGAGGTGCTTTTAATGAGGTTGAGAGTAGTTCTAAACAATTGGGATGTCAGATTCTTCATAAGGCTCAAATTTGGGAGTTTTGGAGGATTTTGAGGAGTGTGGTCTAATGTCGATTCCTTATTGAGGCTTAATTTCACTTGGAAGAAGAGATGGAGGGGAGATGGTCTAGTTAAAGTTAGGCTAGACTAAGCTGTGGTCAATGCTACTTTCTTGCAGATATATCTTCACTTATCATTTGAATTCCTAGGATTCTGACCATCTTCCCATTTGGATTCGCCTTCTTTATGATAAGGGTTTTATTTGAAGACATCGTCGCTTCTTTTTTGAGGTAGCTTAAGCTCACATGAATGAATGTGAAGCGAAAATTTTGTTGGTTTAAGGGTGGAAGAGGGGATGGGTGGGTGTGGTCAGTAGTTTATAAGATTACTCAGGTTGAAAAAACTTTAAGAGGATGGAGTAAATATTCCATTGGTATTATCCTTTGAAGGATAAGCGGTTTCAGGTCCAACTTAAGGATTTTTCTGGCCTTACTCAATGTACTCAAGACTTGTATTGTTAACGTAGTTGGATTTGGAATGTCACGACTCGACTCCCTTAGCACGATATTGTCTACTTAGAGCCCATGCCCTCACGGCTTTGTTCCAGTGAAGCAACTTTCCAGTGGGTCACCCATCCTAGGATTGCTCCAGCCCAACCTCACTTAAATTTAGAGTTCCAAAGGAATCTAAAGTCAGTGAGCTCCCAAATGGTCTCGTTGTAAGGAAGACATTGTCTACACATATATAAGGCACTTCACCTTTTCTTTCCTGAGAGATGTGAGATTTTTCATCGGTTTTTCTTCCCAAGCTCACGAGTCTTGCTCACCTTTCATGCTTCCCATGCTCACGGGTCTTACTCATTGTTCTTTCTTCCAAGCTCACGGGTCTACATTCCACCCACCTTGGGGCCCAACATCCTCACTGGTACAATTACAGTCAGGGTCTAGCTCTGATACCATTATGTAATGACTCGACTCTCCTGGCACGATATTGTTCACTTTGGGCCCGCGCTCTCACGACTTTGTTTCAGAGAACTCGCGTGTAACTTCCTAGTGGATCTCCCATGTTGGGATTGCTTCAGTCCAACCTCACTTAATTTTGGAGTTCCAAAGGAATCCAAAGCTAGTGAGATCTCAATAGGCCTCATTGCTAAGAAGACATAATCCATACACATATAAAGTACTCCATCTTTCTCTCCTTAGCAATGTGGGATTATTCATTAGTATTTCTTCCCAAGCTCATAGGTCCTACTCACCGTTCATGCTTCTAATGTAACGCCCCGGAAATTCGAGTATTTTAATATTGTAAATTAATGCATGTTTTGACGTTTTTACTGTAACACGCCGAAAATTCGAGGATTTCCATATTGTAATTTATTGAGTGATTTGACGATTTTACCCCTGTGAATGGTATGGTCAAAATGTTGACTTTTTGATTGATGAACTAAATGGACTTTGACCTATGACCGTGACGTAGTTCGGGACGTCACGAGTTCATAGACAGGTGGCACGTCCAATTCGGACGATCAGGGTAAAAGTTATGGCTATCGGAAGTTCAGGGGCATTACCGTAATTTGGACTCTCGGGGGGAAAATGTTGACTTTTCTTTTGACAACTAATTTTCAGTTGACTCAAGGACCGTTGGGTAGGCCTCGACGTCCTGAGTCCGTAGACAGGCGGCACGCCGAAATCGGACTTCGTACGAGGAAGTTATGGTCAGAAACGTGAATTCGGGAAGTTCGTGTCTCGGTTTTCGTGTCGAATATTAAATTCAGGAAATCTGATTGGAGGACACCTGGTGAGTGACAAGTGTCACTCACCCATTGGCTAGATTGGATCTGATCCACTATTGGATTAATTAAACATTTGAACCAGCTTTAAATTTCAGCCTTTGGATTGAAAACCTCCAGATCTGATCTCAGCCCTTGATCTCATTTCTGAGATTCAATCTGGGCCGTCCATCATTTCCCTCCATCTCTATATATTCTTCTACCCGACACCCGCCTTCTGCCCATTTCAACCATCACACCTCCGTATTACAACCATTCTCTGTGTGCGTGTGAGTGTGACTAGGACTGAGAGACGACGGGGGGGCGGCAGGAACGGCGGTGGAGGCACGGTGGTTCACGGCAGGTGAGTAACCCGTGAGCTTTTTACTTTCAAAATTTGGAAGTTAACGTGTAGTCGAGTTTTGTTCCCTTTCTTGCTTCTCATGAGACCTAGGGACTGAAACAGACCTGTAGGCTTGACTTCAAGGCTCGAGGTGGCCGGAATTGACGGGGAGGATAACCAGAAAATCTGAAGCTTCGGGTTTTGTTTGCAGGTAAGGATCTAATATTGTTCTCTTGTTTTTGATTCCATAGAACACTTTCTGGGACTAAGACGAGTATTTAGGAATTGAAAGGACTGAAAATGACCCAGAAATGAAGGAATGGCAACCGGGTCTCGATCGCGGGTCTGATCGACCCGAGTTGCAGGAAAACGGGTCAACCCGTCTGATGACAGTGGTGCTGACGTGGCACCCTGTCAGTCTGTCAGATGACGTGGACCAACCGTGAGCCGACACGTGTCACATGTCAGTGCACAGTCAGCACTGACATGTCAGTGACGTGGACCAGTCAGGGACTGCCACGTGTCACTGACATGTCAGTGACGTGGACCAGTGCCGTGCTGACACGTGGCACATGTCAGATCTGACACGTGGTCTGACAGATCAGTGTGGTGGACCAATCAGATGGTGACACGTGGCACCTGTCAGAGTCTGACATGTCAGACCTGACAGCTGTCAGATGACGTCAGCATGACGTCATGTTGACGTCAGCAGTGACGTCAGCGATGACCGCCGCGTTGACCGCCGCGTTGACCAGCGCGTGGGGGCGCGTGTGAACAGTGTTTCTGGTGGGACCACCACCATTCTTTAGG
Source organism: Prinsepia uniflora (assembly GCA_032719365.1). Classification (NCBI taxonomy): domain Eukaryota; kingdom Viridiplantae; phylum Streptophyta; class Magnoliopsida; order Rosales; family Rosaceae; genus Prinsepia; species Prinsepia uniflora. The sequence continues at coordinate 60,688,090 of CM064863.1, read as the reverse complement.
TTTCGACGATCCGGATCCAATGGCGGTGGTTTCGGGTCGATCGGAGATCCTTAAGTTGGTCAAAATAAGGTTTATTGCCTTGGAAAGTGCGTTCGGGCGGCTTTCCCGGGTCGGTTTCGACCTAGACTTTCATGGTTGAATGTTGGGGGTTTAATTTGACCTTTACGAATACTTGGACTTGACAGGGATTGTACATTTGTACCAGGACGAGGGTATACGTTCGGTTTCTAGCAGGATTGTACTGTGAGTGGGCCATTTTCTTAAACCCTTGTGTGCATAAATGTTTTCTGGTTTTATTATACTTATTCACATGCTAAAACAATGATGGTTTTGATGATATGGAAAATATGGTTATGGCACGTTTCACGGTATTTGGGCTTGAGACCCGTCCGATGAAACTGAATGATTGGTTCGGATTCTACCTATGTATATATATGTTTGCATGTGGATATCAATAAAATGTATTTGTTACTGCACTGTATAGATCCTTCCATATTATATTGTCTCCTCCGGATGAGGTACCCCGGAGAGGTCACGGACGTCTAGTACGTCCAGCGTCTATGACGCTAAGCATCGGGGATGCTGTACCCGAACGGGGTTCGGGGATTGAACTCGGAAATTGAGACCCGAGTGGCACGCGTAGCCTTGTGATTGTGACCTTATTGGACGTCAGGGACGTCAGACATCAGGGATGTCGGGATTGGAGTGTATAGTGCAGCAACTAAAATTATGGTTATGGTTTTGTTATATGCCTTATGGTTCATATTATATGGTTTATGATTTTGAAATTATGGTGCACGCATGTTTGGAAAACGGAGGGGTAAATTATATGTTTTACTTATCAAACGATTTCATAAACTTGAGTTTCGGTCCACTCACCCTTTAATGTTTTTGATAACCCCTCCAGGTCGGGAAACTGAGGTAGAGGAGGAACCAGAGGCTGAGGCATAGATCTACTTCTGCGTACCTGAACCCCTGCTGGGCGGTGTACCCGCAGGATTACTTTAGAGTCGTGCTCGCAAATTTGTAATTTTGGATTATATCCCTTGTCTGACATTCGTTTAATTCGGATTTTATGTATGACTTTAATTTGGTTATTTATGCTTTTAAATGTTTTGAGGTTAAAATTGGTATGAATTATTGGGTGTCAGACGGGAGCAGGGCACGTCCCCTTGTGGTCCCTGTGGGATCGGGGCGGGTCCTGTCAGCTTGGTATCAGAGCACTAGGTTGTGGTCAGTACTAGGGTATTGGTCTGCATGCTAGACTAGCGATTAGTACTAGTTACTTTTCGACTTTTAAGAATATTGTTTTCTGATCTATGCCTTTTGACAGTTGGTTATGCCTCCTAGGAGAATTCCGCATACTCGAACGGACGAGGATCTAGAAAGAGAGATGGAATGCGCGAGCATCGAAAGGGCTCAACGTTTGGGAGCCACTCCTTTCTGCGGGGGATCAAACCCCGAGGATGCTCACGACTGGATCACCAAGTGGGAGAGGATCTTCTCGGTGATGCACTGCCCTCCGGGCGAACGAGTGACTCTGGCGGCCTTCTTACTGGAGGGAGGAGCCTACCAGTGGTGGCATGGACTCGAAATGTCAGGGTGGTCTGTCCATACCACTACCTGGGAAGCTTTCCGTTCCAGGTTTCTGGACCAGTACTACCCGCGATCCTTTCGCGCGGCGCGGGAGGCGGAATTCCTGCGGCTGGAGCAGGGTGACATGTCTGTTTCAGACTACGAGCAAACTTTCGGGAAACTTTCCCGGTTCGCTGCCTCATTCGTAAGCACGGAGGAGGACAAATGCCAGCGGTTTGAGCTTGGACTCCGAGGGGAGATCCGGGCCAGTGTGACTGCTACCACTCATGCTTCTCTGAGGGATATGGTCGACGCAGCGGTGCGTGTCGAGGCTAGTCTGGCGGCACACCAATCACGACAACCTTCGGGGGAGGGGCGACGTCAGGATCGCCCACATCATGGGCCATCGGGCCGAAAGAACAACAGGGGAGGGAGCTACAGGGGAGCACCCTCATCCTTCAAGGGTCGTGGCTGGTCGGGTCGACGTGGAGGCTCTCAGGGCAGAGGATCTGGACACAATTCTGGGCAGCACTCATCTTGGAGTGGTGCATCTGGTGGGCATTCGGGCAGGCCAAGGCCAGTAACTTGTTTTGCTTGCGGAGAGGAGGCCACTATGCCTGTGATTGTCCGCAGTTGTCCAAAAACAACGACGCTGGGGGCTCGAGTGTGGTGCAGAGCACGGCGTCCCACACTAACGGAGGTCGCGGTCAGGGAGGCGACCGTGGTGCTGGACGTGGCGCGCGCGGGCGCGGACGGAACGGAGGGCCGAGGGCCTAAGTGTTTGCAATGACCCAGCAGCAGGCGAGGACTGCTCCAGGCGTGGTCACAGGTACACTACATATCTTTAATTTTCTTGTACGTGTATTAATGGATGCGGGGGCTACACATTCTTTTATTTCGAGGAGTTGTGCTGGTTTGCTTGATTGTGTAGTATCAGCCTTAGATTGCGAAATGGGTGTTGGCACCCCGATGGGTACCGTGTACCTTGTGAATCAGGTGATTCGGAGGTGCCCGGTAAGAATTGAGGATGTGGATTTACCAGCAGACTTAATCATTCTGGATATCCACGACTTCGATATAATCCTAGGGATGGATTGGCTGTCGGAGCACGGATCGCTCATCGACTGCTGTAGCAAGCAAGTAATTTTGCGGAGCCCGGGTTTGCCGGAAGTTATCTTTCAGGGGGAACGTGATGGTTCGCCTCCTGAAGTGATTTCGTCACTTACTGCTACCAAACTTCTACGGAAGGGATGCCAGGGTTATCTGGCGCATGTCGTGTCGGAACGGGTCGATACTCCGGTTATCGACGAAATACCGGTGGTCTGTGAGTTTCCGGACGTATTCCCGGAAGACTTACCTGGATTGCCACCATCGCGGGAGATTGAGTTTACTATTGAACTACTCCCGGGTACCCGACCTATATCCCAGGCACCATACCGGATGGCGCCGGCCGAGTTACGAGAACTCAAGACTCAATTGCAGGAGTTGGTAGATTTGGGATATGTCCGACCGAGTACTTCACCGTGGGGAGCACCGGTGTTGTTCGTGAAGAAGAAGGAAGGAAGTCTCCGTTTATGTATTGATTATCGACAACTCAACAAGGTGACATTGAGGAACCAGTATCCTCTACCCAGGATCGATGACCTTTTCGACCAGTTGCGGGGAGCTCAGTGCTTCTCGAAAATTGATTTGCGGTCTGGGTATCATCAACTGAGGATTTCGGAGGAGGATATTCCGAAAACTGCTTTTCGAACCCGTTACGGGCACTACGAGTTCCTTGTTATGCCATTTGGTTTGACGAATGCTCCAGCAGCATTCATGGATCTGATGAACCGGGTCTTCCGACCCTACCTGGATAAGTTCGTGATTGTGTTCATCGATGATATTTTGGTATACTCGAGGAGTGCCCGTGCACATGAAGAACATCTACGGTTGGTCTTGGAGAGACTGAGACAAGAACAATTGTATGCCAAGCTGAGCAAGTGTCAGTTTTGGCTGAGCAGTATTGGTTTTCTGGGACACGTGATATCGACGGATGGGATTTGCGTGGATCCCCAGAAAACAGAAGCGGTGACCAACTGGGCTAAACCGACAACAGTGACCGAGGTGCGGAGTTTCGCCGGATTAGCGGGTTACTACCGGAGATTCGTGGAGGGTTTCTCCAAAATTGCTGCACCATTGACTCGTCTGACTCGGAAAGGAGTAAAGTTTATCTGGGACGAGCAGTGCGATCGGAGCTTTCAAGAGTTGAAGGATCGATTGACCACTGCACCTGTCCTTGCATTGCCGGACGACAGTGGAGAGTTTGTAGTTTTCAGTGATGCTTCACTGCAAGGTCTGGGCTGCGTGTTGATGCAAACTGGCAAGGTTATCGCCTATGCATCCCGGCAGCTGAAGACTCATGAGTTGAACTACCCTACCCATGATTTGGAGTTGGCGGCGGTGGTTCATGCTCTCAAGATCTGGAGACATTATCTGTTCGGCGCAACGTGTCGGATATACACCGACCACCAGAGTCTTAAATATTTATTCACTCAGAAGGAGCTCAACATGAGACAACGGAGATGGTTGGAGCTACTGAAGGACTATGACTGTACGATCGAGTACCATCCGGGTAAGGCCAATGTGGTGGCGGATGCACTCAGCAGGAAGTCAGCGGGAACTATTGCACACCTGGGGATGGTGTATCTTCCCTTGCTGGTGGAACTCCGGAAGGCGGGAGTTATTTTGGGTACGGATGCGCATGGAGCTTTGTTGGCCAGCTTCCATGTGCGACCAGTACTGATTGATCGGATCATCGAAGCACAACTTCAGGATCCGATACTCTGTATTTACAGAATTGAGGTCGATGTGGATGGGAGACAGGATTTTTCCATCCGGGACGATGGAGCACTGGTGAAATTGGGCCGTTTGTGCGTACCTGCAGTGGCAGAGTTACGGGCCGAGATACTTGAGGAGGCCCACAGTTCGGCCTATGCTATGCATCCGGGAGGTACAAAGATGTACCGTACCCTCCGGGACCATTATTGGTGGCCAGGAATGAAGAAGGATATTGCTGAGTTCGTGAGCAAATGCTTAACCTGTCAGCAGGTTAAGGCGGAACGGCAGAGACCGTATGGGGCTATGCAGCCACTTCCGATTCCTGAGTGGAAGTGGGATCACATCACCATGGACTTCGTCTTTAAGTTACCGAGGACTCAGAGTGGAGTGGACGGAGTATGGGTGATCGTGGATCGGTTAACCAAATCAGCCCATTTTCTGCCAGTTCAGGAAACCTATAAACCTAACCGACTGGCTCAGTTGTTTGTGAAGGAAATCATACGACTTCATGGTACGCCGGAATCGATCGTGTCTGATCGTGATCCGCGTTTCACTTCCAGGTTCTGGCGAAGTTTGCAAGCTACTTTGGGAACAACCTTACGTTTCAGTACTGCTTTCCATCCACAGACCGATGGACAGTCTGAAAGAACCATTCAAACCCTGGAGGACATGATGAGGTCATGTGTACTACAGTTTCAAGACTCTTGGGATACTCATTTGCCATTGATGGAATTCGCTTACAACAACAGCTATCAGGCAAGCATCGGGATGGCACCTTATGAGGCACTGTATGGCCGACAGTGCAGGACACCTATCTGCTGGACGGAGGTAGGAGAGCGAGCGGCTGTAGGGCCGGAGATAATGGACTTAACCATGGAAACTGTTCACGTGATCAAGGAAAGATTGAAGGTGGCACAGGATCGCCAGAAGAGTTATGCCGACCGACGGATTCGAGACTTGGAGTTTGAAGTGGGAGATTTTGTCTTCCTGAAGTTGTCTCCGTGGAAAGGGATTATCCGTTTTGGCCGACGGGGGAAACTGAGTCCGCGTTTTATCGGACCTTATGAAATCGTGGAGAGAATTGGCAGAGTTGCATACAGATTGGCACTACCCCCAGAACTATCAAGAGTTCACGATGTTTTCCACGTATCGATGTTACGGATGTACGTACGTGATGCTTCTCATGTACTTGGGGAACAACCTGTCGATAAGAGGATGGAGTAAATATTCCATTGGTATTATCCTTTGAAGGATAAGCGGTTTCAGGTCCAACTTAAGGATTTTTCTGGCCTTACTCAATGTACTCAAGACTTGTATTGTTAACGTAGTTGGATTTGGAATGTCACGACTCGACTCCCTTAGCACGATATTGTCTACTTAGAGCCCATGCCCTCACGGCTTTGTTCCAGTGAAGCAACTTTCCAGTGGGTCACCCATCCTAGGATTGCTCCAGCCCAACCTCACTTAAATTTAGAGTTCCAAAGGAATCTAAAGTCAGTGAGCTCCCAAATGGTCTCGTTGTAAGGAAGACATTGTCTACACATATATAAGGCACTTCACCTTTTCTTTCCTGAGAGATGTGAGATTTTTCATCGGTTTTTCTTCCCAAGCTCACGAGTCTTGCTCACCTTTCATGCTTCCCATGCTCACGGGTCTTACTCATTGTTCTTTCTTCCAAGCTCACGGGTCTACATTCCACCCACCTTGGGGCCCAACATCCTCACTGGTACAATTACAGTCAGGGTCTAGCTCTGATACCATTATGTAATGACTCGACTCTCCTGGCACGATATTGTTCACTTTGGGCCCGCGCTCTCACGACTTTGTTTCAGAGAACTCGCGTGTAACTTCCTAGTGGATCTCCCATGTTGGGATTGCTTCAGTCCAACCTCACTTAATTTTGGAGTTCCAAAGGAATCCAAAGCTAGTGAGATCTCAATAGGCCTCATTGCTAAGAAGACATAATCCATACACATATAAAGTACTCCATCTTTCTCTCCTTAGCAATGTGGGATTATTCACTAGTATTTCTTCCCAAGCTCATAGGTCCTACTCACCGTTCATGCTTCTAATGTAACGCCCCGGAAATTCGAGTATTTTAATATTGTAAATTAATGCATGTTTTGACGTTTTTACTGTAACACCCCGGAAATTCGAGGATTTCCATATTGTAATTTATTGAGTGATTTGACGATTTTACCCCTGTGAATGGTATGGTCAAAATGTTGACTTTTTGATTGATGAACTAAATGGACTTTGACCTATGACCGTGACGTAGTTCGGGACGACACGAGTTCATAGACAGGTGGCACGTCCAATTCGGACGATCAGGGTAAAAGTTATGGCTATCGGAAGTTCAGGGGCATTATCGTAATTTGGACTCTCGGGGGGAAAATGTTGACTTTTCTTTTGACAACTAATTTTCAGTTGACTCAAGGACCGTTGGGTAGGCCTCGACGTCCTGAGTCCGTAGACAGGCGGCACGCCGAAATCGGACTTCGTACGAGGAAGTTATGGTCAGAAACGTGAATTCGGGAAGTTCGTGTCTCGGTTTTCGTGTCGAATATTAAATTCAGGAAATCTAATTGGAGGACACCTGGTGAGTGACAAGTGTCACTCACCCATTGGCTAGATTGGATCTGATCCACTATTGGATTAATTAAACATTTGAACCAGCTTTAAATTTCAGCCTTTGGATTGAAAACCTCCAGATCTAATCTCAGCCCTTGATCTCATTTCTGAGATTCAATCTGGGCCGTCCATCATTTCCCTCCATCTCTATATATTCTTCTACCCGACACCCGCCTTCTGCCCATTTCAACCATCACACCTCCGCATTACAACCATTCTCTGTGTGCGTGTGAGTGTGACTAGGACTGAGAGACGACGGGGGGGCGGCAGGAACGGCGGTGGAGGCACGGTGGTTCACGGCAGGTGAGTAACCCGTGAGCTTTTTACTTTCAAAATTTGGAAGTCAACGTGTAGTCGAGTTTTGTTCCCTTTCTTTCTTCTCATGAGACCTAGGGACTGAAACAGACCTGTAGGCTTGACTTCAAGGCTCGAGGTGGCCGGAATTGACGGGGAGGATAACCAGAAAATCTGAAGCTTCGGGTTTTGTTTGCAGGTAAGGATCTAATATTGTTCTCTTGTTTTTGATTCCATAGAACACTTTCTGGGACTAAGACGAGTATTTAGGAATTGAAAGGACTGAAAATGACCCAGAAATGAAGGAATGGCAACCGGGTCTCGATCGCGGGTCTGATCGACCCGAGTTGCAGGAAAACGGGTCAACCCGTCTGATGACAGTGGTGCTGACGTGGCACCCTGTCAGTCTGTCAGATGACGTGGACCAACCGTGAGCCGACACGTGTCACATGTCAGTGCACAGTCAGCACTGACATGTCAGTGACGTGGACCAGTCAGGGACTGCCACGTGTCACTGACATGTCAGTGACGTGGACCAGTGCCGTGCTGACACGTGGCACATGTCAGATCTGACACGTGGTCTGACAGATCAGTGTGGTGGACCAATCAGATGGTGACACGTGGCACCTGTCAGAGTCTGACATGTCAGACCTGACAGCTGTCAGATGACGTCAGCATGACGTCATGCTGACGTCAGCAGTGACGTCAGCGATGACGTCATGCTGACGTCAGCAGTGACGTCAGCGATGACGTCAGCAGGAACTGTTCCTGCGTTGACCGCCGCGTTGACCGGCGCGTGGGGGCGCGTGTGAACAGTGTTTCTGGTGGGACCACCACCATTCTTTAGGTTTCGACGATCCGGATCCAATGGCGGTGGTTTCGGGTCGATCGGAGATCCTTAAGTTGGTCAAAATAAGGTTTATTGCCTTGGAAAGCGCGTTCGGGCGGCTTTCCCGGGTCGGTTTCGACCTAGACTTTCATGGTTGAATGTTGGGGGTTTAATTTGACCTTTACGAATACTTGGACTTGACAGGGATTGTACATTTGTACCAGGACGAGGGTATACGTTCGGTTTCTAGCAGGATTGTACTGTGAGTGGGCCATTTTCTTAAACCCTTGTGTGCATAAATGTTTTCTGGTTTTATTATACTTATTCACATGCTAAAACAATGATGGTTTTGATGATATGGAAAATATGGTTATGGCACGTTTCACGGTATTTGGGCTTGAGACCCGTCCGATGAAACTGAATGATTGGTTCGGATTCTACCTATGTATATATATGTTTGCATGTGGATATCAATAAAATGTATTTGTTACTGCACTGTATAGATCCTTCCATATTATATTGTCTCCTCCGGATGAGGTACCCCGGAGAGGTCACGGACGTCTAGTACGTCCAGCGTCTATGACGCTAAGCATCGGGGATGCTGTACCCGAACGGGGTTCGGGGATTGAACTCGGAAATTGAGACCCGAGTGGCACGCGTAGCCTTGTGATTGTGACCTTATTGGACGTCAGGGACGTCAGACATCAGGGATGTCGGGATTGGAGTGTATAGTGCAGCAACTAAAATTATGGTTATGGTTTTGTTATATGCCTTATGGTTCATATTATATGGTTTATGATTTTGGAATTATGGTGCACGCATGTTTGGAAAACGGAGGGGTAAATTATATGTTTTACTTATCAAACGATTTCATAAACTTGAGTTTCGGTCCACTCACCCTTTAATGTTTTTGATAACCCCTCCAGGTCGGGAAACTGAGGTAGAGGAGGAACCAGAGGCTGAGGCATAGATCTACTTCTGCGTACCTGAACCCCTGCTGGGCAGTGTACCCGCAGGATTACTTTAGAGTCGTGCTCGCAAATTTGTAATTTTGGATTATATCCCTTGTCTGACATTCGTTTAATTCGGATTTTATGTATGACTTTAATTTGGTTATTTATGCTTTTAAATGTTTTGAGGTTAAAATTGGTATGAATTATTGGGTGTCAGACGGGAGCAGGGCACGTCCCCTTGTGGTCCCTGTGGGATCGGGGCGGGTCCTGTCATTTACCCTTGTGAATTGTATTGCTAAATTGTTGACTTTTTGATGGTTGAGTCAAACAGACCTTGACCGATGACCTTGACGTAGTTCGGGACGTCACAAGTCCATAGACAGGTGGCACGTCCAATTCGGACGATCAGGGAAAAAGTTATGACTATCGGAAGTTCAGGGGCATTACCGTAATTTGGACGATAGGGGTGAAAATGTTGACTTTTTGTTTGACAACTAATTTTCACACGACTCAAGGACCGTTAGGTAGGTCTCGATGCCCTGAGTCCATTGACAGGCGGCACGCCGAAATCGGACTTCGTACGGAAAAGTTATGGTCTGAAATGTGAAATCGGGAAGTTTGCGTCTCGGTAATCGTGTCGATTATTTTATTCTGAATTAAAGGTTGGAGGACACTTGGATGAGTGACAAGTGTCACTAATCCATTGGCTAGATTGGATCAAGCTCCACTAAGGTAATTTAATAGGATTAAAACTACCTTTTAATCTCAGCCATCCATCTTAAACCCCCAGATTGCATCAAAACCCTTGATCTCATTTCCAAGGCTAAATCTGGACCGTCCATTTCATTTTATCCGATTCCCTCCATACTATATAGTTTCCTACCCGACACACACATACTACCCATTCGACCAACACACCTGCGTATCACCCATTCTCTGTGACCGTGTGTGAGAGACTCGCTGGTGAGGCTGAGAGACGGCGGTGATCACGGTGGCTAACGGCGGCAAGGTAGGCGGTTCTAAACCCGAGACGGTTTGAAAACTCAGAAATGGAAGTTTGTTTTTCAACGTTTATTTCCAATTCCTTTTGACTCTATTCACTTCTATGGACTGATAGGAACCTTTAGAACTTGATTTCGTGATCTAAGGAGATCTGAACAGAGAGTAACGGCGACAGGGAACCAGTTTCTGTTCATCGAGGTAAGCCTCTGATCCAGTGCTTGGTTGATGATTTTGATTGGTTAGAACCCTTACTGGGATTGAAACGAGTAATTAGGAAGAAACCTGAGCTAAAATGGTCAAGAAATGAAGGATTGGTGACCGGGTCAGATCGCGGGTATGACCAACCCGGTTTCAGAGAAACGGGTCGACCCGTCGCGATGTTGATGGTGATGATGTGGCACCTTGTCAGACCTGTCAGGTGACGTGGACCACTCCTTAGCCGACACGTGTCACATGCCAGTGCACAGTCAGCACTGACATGTCAGTGACGTGGCCCAATCAGAGGCTGCCACGTGTCACTGACATGTCAGTGACGTGGACCAGTGTCGTGCTGACACGTGGCACTGACAGATCCGTGGCATGGACCAACCACCTGATGACACGTGGCACCTGTCAGAGTCTGACACGTCAGACCTAACAGCTGTCAGATGACGTCAGCATGACGTCATGCCGACGTCAGCAGTGACATCAGGGATGACGTCAGTAGGAACTGTTCCTGCGTTGACCGGAGTGTGGGGGCGCGTGTGAACAGTTTGTTTGGTGGGACCACCACCATTCTTTAGGTTTCGACGATCCGGATCCAATGGCGGTGGTTTCGGGTCGATCGGAGATCATTAAGTTGGTCCAAATGAGGTTTATTGCCTTGGGAAGCGCGTTCGGGCGGCTTTTCCACGCCGGTTTCAGTCTAGGGTTTCATGGTTGAATGTTAGGGGCTTATATTGACCTTTACGTATACTTTGGACATGACAGGGATTGTACAATAGTATCAGGACGAGGGTATACGTTCGGTTTTCAGCAGGATTGTACTGTGAGTGGGCCCGATTTCATTAAACCCTTGCATGCATAAATGTTTTCTGATTTACTTATATATTCACAGGCTGGAATCAAGAAACGATTTTGATGATATTGAAATTATGGTTATGGCACGTTTCACGGTATTTGGGTTTGAGACCCGTCTGATGAAACTTAAAGATTGGTTTTGGATTATATATATATATGTTTTGCATGTGGATATCGATAAAATGTATTTGGTACTGCACTGTATAGATCCACTCTTGTGATACTGTCTCCTCCCGGATGTGGTACCCCGGAGCGGTCACGACGCATTGCCTGCGAGGGGTCATTCTAAGGAGGACTCAGGAGCAGGATTGCTATAATTTGACGTCTGGGACGTCGAGCGTCTAGGACGCTAGGCATCTGGGATGCCGTACCCGGACGGGGTTCGGGGATTGGATTGGGGATTGAGACCCCGAGTGGCACGCGTAGCCTTGAGACTGTGACCATATTGGACGTCAGGGACGTCAGACATCTGGGATGTCAGGATCGGAGTGTATAGTGCAGTGGCTAAAATTATGTTTATGGTTTTATTACATGCCTTATGGTTCATATTATATGGCTTATGGTTTTAAATTCTGATGCATGCATGTTTGGAAAACGGAGGGGTAAATTATATGTTTTACTTATTGAACTGTTTTATAAACTTAAGTTTCGGCCCACTCACCCTTAATGTTTTGGTAACCCCTCCAAGCTGTGCTACCGAGGTAGAGGAGGATCCTGAGGCTGACGCATAGATCTACTTCTGCGTATCTGAACCTCTGTCGGGTGGTTTGGCCAGCAGGATTATTTTAGAGTCGTGCTCGGAATTTGTAATTTTGGTTTTCATCCCTTGTCTGACATCTGTTAAATTTGGATTTGATGTATAACTTTAATTTGGTTATTTATGCATTTGAACTTTTGAGGTTAAAATTGGAATGTTATTTTGGGTGTCAGACGGGAGCAGGGCACGTCCCCTTGTGGTCCCCGTGGGATCGAGGCGGGTCCTGTCATCTAAGCTCACGGGTCTTACATGGAACTTGGTAGTTTAGGGCAAAGGAAGAGTTATTATGGCGCCAAAAATCACACGTGTCGTAGCTTAAAGAAGGGGACTGCAATATGAAATTCTTTCATTGGTTTGCAAAAGATAGGGGGAGGCAGAATTGTATTAAGGGTGTGTATGACATGCATAAAGTTTAGCGCTATTCAGATAACAGAACCCAACCCGGAGAACAAGATTGACGATCATTGTAGCTAGCGCAGAAACGAGAAAACTAGGGAAATGGATGGGGTGAAGGAAAAAAAGTAGAGGAGGGAGAAAGAGGAAGAAAACAGTAATGAAACATGGAGAAGAGAGCGTGGGGTGGTGAATGAAATCCATGGCCCGGTGAGGGTTTTCTTCGGGTTTTTCTTTATAGGTTGTAAAACCTAGATTGAGCTATTCCAATAGCTTCCTGGATCTCGTACGATGTTATAGGGATGAGAACAGTGGGTTTCGGACGTGGAAAAGTCACTGGAAAATCCATGGACGCCATGGCCGAGAAGGTTGAAGCTCGAACTGAAGTTTTGAGGAGGTGACATTCTTGGGTTTTACAGAAAAGTGTGTAATGTGGTTCGACAGCATGTACGGTACATGTGAGTGGACTTTCTTTTCCCTAAACCCTATGCATGCATTTTTTTATATGGTTTTACATGATTTATTATGAGAATTATTTGATGGTTATTTAAGCGTGATTTTTGTAGATTTCTAGTGATTTTACGACAGTTGCGACTTTGCACGTTTTTCGAGGCATTTGTCATTTTGTGTTCTGATTTAGTACTGAGTTTTGGAAATTGGTTTTCTATTCGATGTGACTTTCTTATATTATTTTGGTGGTGTTGATGGATTGGGAAATATTATGTGATTTTATGAATATTTTAAACTCATTTTACGAGGTTTTTGGCGTACTTGTGATTTGGACTTAGTCCCGGGGTTTAAGGTTTAGTTTTTATTCTGAACTTAGTTCTGGATGTGGAATGATTCTATGATATGGTTATGTGGTTACTGGGTGTATGTGTGGTATGATTGGATGTGAATTGTGGATTCTGGATATGTGGTTGTGTTGGGATTAGACAACCCTCCTCGAGTTGTGGTTTGATGGTGTCTTAGAAGACCAGAGCCAGGCTCTATTTCCCTATGATGGACTAGTACCCAGACATCCAAAGCGGGGCTATGCTTTCTTGGGATCGGTCTAAACCCAGACGTCCAGAGCTGGGATTTGTTTTCCTAGGTGATATCGGGACGTCCAGAGTAGGGCTTTTTTTTTCGGGCACTTAGATGTATAGAGTGGGGTCTGTTTTCTCGAGTGATATTGGCCTACTGGTAGTGGACATTTGATATGATGATTCAGTTTGCAAACATCGAGGATGGGTCAATCGATATGGTTGGTTGATTCGGTATGTTGATGGGTTCAATGTGACTAATATGGGTGTGTTGGCATGTTTGCTTTTGTGTTGGTACTTGATATGGTTTATATTGGACATGTATATGAAATTACTGGATTTTTGTATTACTACACGTATTTCGAAATTGTTGTTTTTCTAGTAACTTGATGCATGCATTGTTTTATAAAAAGGAGGGAAATTAGTACGCTTCGAACTATGTTTTTAAAACCTTTATTTTTGTCCACTCACATATTTTTCTTGGTTTTAAAATCCTCCAGGGTTGTTGCAAGGGAATCGAGGCTACTTACGGAGTGGAGACATGAGCACACAAGTATACATGTATCCCTTGTTTGACAGGGCTTCATGGGTAAAATTGGTATCTTAAGTTAACTATCACACGAGAACGGGACTCAGATATTGGTACCGAGTGTTCTCTAGGTTGGGTCCGATCATTGGACCCTAAGGTGGAAGGAGCTTTTGTTGCCTATTTCTCCAACTTATTCTTTTCTTCTGGGGCATAAGACTTAGAAGAGGTTCTCAAGGCCATCCAACCAATTATGGGCTTGCATGATAATGATGTACTTTGCAATCCATATGTGAAGAAGGAGATTGAGGGGGCATTATTAGTATGTTTCCTATAAAGGAACCATGAGTGGATGGTATGCCCTCTTTGTTCTACTAGCGCTACCGAGAGATGGTTGGGGATGACGTGACAACCTATTTCCTTTCTGTTCTTCATGTTGGCGTGATTATTCAAGAGAACGAGCACAAACTCATTTTGCTCATCCCAAAGATGGATCACCCCACACAAGTAACTAATTTTCGACCTATTGCTCTATGCAGGGTTATTATAAGATTATTTTGAAATCAATTATGAACAGGTTAAAGTCGTTTATGCCTAGAGTTATTTCAGAATACCAGAATGCCTTTGTACCTTCTAGGCTAATCACGGCTTATGTTATTGTCGCCTTTGAGAGTATTCATGCTATTTGTAGGATGAGGGGTAATGATCTGAAAAAGATTGTTCTTAAATTGGATATGTCAAAACCTTATGATCGGTTCGAATGGGGTTACTTGGAAGTGATGCTTCAATTGTTCGATTTTGCTAAAAAAGTTGGTTTTTTTAATTATGAATTGTGTTACTGCTGCTAGTTGCTCAGTGCAGGTCTGAGGGAAAGTCACTAGGAAAATTGTCCCCACCAGACAGTTGAGGCAGTGGGATCCTATATCAACCTATTTGTTCTTTATTTGTACTGAGGGTTTCTCGGCTTATCCTTCTCTCCCAAGCTAAGAGGAAGAGGATGAGGATGAAGGGGAGGTTGGAGAGAATGTAATGACCCGTCCCAAATTCCATGATTAGATTAGTGACTAATCACGATTAGTGAGGCTAATCCGTGATTAGTAGAGCGAAATCGGACGAACGATGCGAAATGACCGTTTTGCCCCTAGTGGTGGCAAAACGTTGACTTTTCAATCGGGCGGTCAAATGGACTTTGACCGATGACCGTGACGTAGTTCGTGACGTCACGAGTTCATAGACAGGTGGCACGTTCAATTCCGACGTTCGGGGAGGAAGTTATGACGTTCGGAAGGTTAGGGGCATTTTGGTAATTTTGGATAAAAGGGGTCAAATGTTGACTTTTTGACCGGGAGGTGCGATGGCCGAGGGCTGAAGACCGTTACGTAGATAAGGACGATACGAATCCGTAGACAGGCGGCACGTCGAATTCGGACGTTCGACGGCGAAGTTACGGTTCACGGAAGTTCCCAGTTACTATTCATGATGGCACGTTTTACGAGGCACTTTTGGACTTTAGTGGGCCCAGTTGCTTTTCAGCAGCCAATGGATGAGTGACACTTGTCACCCATCCACTGGTTACCATCCCACATACATGCATCTCCCATTCCTTCATCATCGATCATTTTCCATTTTTCCTCCAACCAAACCCGATCCCATTTCTCACCCAAACCTATTCAACCCTTTCCAATGATCATATAGGAGAGACCAGAGAGTGAGGATGGACCGGTGGACGCTGGTGGCCAGCCCAGGACGCATCGCCGTGGACGGCGGAGGAGGAGGAGATCGAGGTAATCGGTTTTACCCGATTTTGTCCATTTTCAATATTAATTGTTATGGGCCGATTTGTATGTTTCCACTGAACTAAATAGGTTGCTAGGATAGTTTTAGGAAGGTTTGAAGGCTGGTTCACGACGGAGGAGGCCGTGGGAACGGCGGGGAAAAACTGGGCCGTGAGGTCCATTTCGAACGAGGGGTTTCGGGTGGGTTTTTCTTAGATTTAGGGATTGGGTTAGATAGTAAATGAAGAAATAGGAATTTAGGAATTGAAATGGAAGAAAACGGATGAAAAATGAGGGAGAAGGAGGCCTGGACCGGTTACGCCGGTCCAGTTGCAGGGGTCGGACCGGACCGGCCGGTTCGGACCGGTCTGATCGAGGTAGGAGAAGCACTGTTCACAGGCGCGTGGCTCCCACGCGCAGCCACTTCAGGCGGCGCATGTGGGTGCGTGGGGAGGAATTTGAGGAAGGTTCCAACACACGAAATCATCTATTCGATGTAACGAACATTTTGGGACTGGTTTCGTGTCGATCGGACACCGTCTCGATATTTCGGGGCATTGGAAGGTTTAGGTTCGGGATTAAAAATAGTTAAAAATACGGGAAAATTACGGGGCTTTGGTAGGAGGTTAATTAAGTAGTTAGTAACCTTCTATTACGATTTGGACAGGTTTGGGAGTCCCGGTGATGGTGATCGGCTCGGGGAGACGTATGGCACGCAAATCGAGGCGGCAGCTCGGACGGTCTATGAGTGGACCTTGTTTTCTAAATTGATGCATGTATAAATGTTTATTATATGTTTTATTACTTGTTTGATGATGCCATGGGTGCATTTGTATGTGGTTACGTATAAGCATGTATTTCGAGGTTTCGACCTTATACGGTGCTTATACGGGTCTGTATTCCTTTATTGATTTAAATGAAATGGTTTTGGAGTTATAAATGGATAAACTCGGGTATGAGACCCATTTGGTTTTGTCTCGGGCATATGACACTATTTACGACCTTCGGGTCTAAATCATGGTCGCGACGGGTGCTATGTGCACGGCGATCGACGATACGACGCTCACCTCCGGTTTGGGATGTGTTCCTTCCGGAGAGGTCACGATGCACGATTCGTTGTTGGGCAGCCTGGGGAAGCTCGACTTCGGAGTGCTGACGGTTCAGGATAGCGATCGGTGATGAGTGCACCATGATCTTGCGATGGTCGCGTCGGTTGATTCGTTCACGGCGACATACCAGGATTGAGGGCGGTCCTGGATGGATGGTTGCACGCATCACTATGATCGGAGTCGTGACTGACCCTTGGATATCGGGTACGGTGCCCAGTTGAGTCATATGTTCGGGCACGAGACCCAGTTGTTTTACACTGATGATTTTGGTTCAGGGACCCTAGTTGGATTTCCAAGTTCATGACGGTTTATGGGAACCGGCATGAACCTTTGTCAGGTCATTCTGGTTCTTGACGGTTTATGGGGACCGGCATGAACCCTGGTTATGAATATTATGGATCATGACGGTTCAGGGGAACCGGGCATGGATATTATGTTATGTATATATATGTTCATCTACCTTCCTTTACTTCTATTATCTCCTCCGGGGAGGGTCGTTGGCCTGGGTGGACCCCAGAGTAGTCACGGAGCACCGACTGAGTGGAGTCACCCCCCAGTTGGGTTCCTTACTCTCAGGAAGGCTATGGTTACTATTACCTCGGGTAGGGTCAGTGGTCTGCGGACATTGACCTTGACTTTGAGATGACTCGGATTGAGACCCGGGTAGCACGCGCGTAGCTTTAGATACCGTGACAGGATTGGTTGTGTGACTTATATATATATATATATGATATATGATATGTGGTGTGCACAGGTGTGCACAGGATTTGAGCAGTGGCTCGTTTACTTGGTTTCTTTATGGTTTGGGGCCGAGTCCCTTATGGAGTTGGGCAGTGGCCCGTATGGTCGTTTTCATTGTGGTCCTTTCGACCTTGGTTTATATCTGCTTTGGGCTTAGTCCCACCTATGGTTTGTTTTGGATAAATGGTTTTCGAATGCATGCATGCTTTTTAGTGGAGGGTACAAATGTCTTCGTTAAAATGTTTTTATAAACTTTTGTTTTGTCCACTCACAGTTTTTAATGTTTTGACTGCCCTTCAGGTTGACATCAGATGTGGACTGTAGCAGAGACCGAGATATCACATACCTCCTCCGGATCCTGGCGTACTCTGATAGCCCGGGAGGGCAAAGGACGAAAATATCCCTTGTCTGACACTTCGTGTCAGACGGGAGCAGGGTCATCCCGCACTAATCCCGGGGGGATTGGGATGGGTCCTGTCAACGTGGTATCAGAGCGGGGTTGTCTCTATTCGAGCAACCGCGGAGCTCTTGGAGTATGTACGCTGGTCGAGGATGTGATATCTAAATATGCTACAGTTCGTGGTCAACCTGATAGTTGGGGTGCTGATACGATAGTTAGTAGGATTGGATCGTGGAACGTCTTGGTTCGGCATTCGATGTCGGGGTTGCCATAGTTCTATCAAGGTTGGCAGTGTGGGACCCTACGGAAGGATTAACGTGTTCGTATTCTGGAGTGTGATCGTGAGACGGTTAGTTGGGATCGTCTTCACGATGTCGTAGGATCGGTTCCGACGACTGATTCGATGTTGTGACCATTAGATGGTCAGATTATGTTGAGTTAAATGGATTTACTGCAGTCGGCGGTTAGCAGCCGGATTCGAGGATCCTGATTGGACTTACGGTAGGGTTGGATTGACGTCATTACGATGTCAAGACCGCGGAGTCGGTCAGATCGTGGATTTTACTACCTTATGCAGTTGGGTTCTGCGGAACTCTAGGGGTGATCGTGGAACCCTACCGTATGTGTATGGTTCGGAAATGTGAGTTGACGAGTGGTTTGACTTGGACGACTATTCGAATTTGGATTCGTTAGTCGGTCTAGTCATGTCAGCTTGTGTTGGGACTGCACTTCGCAGTCAGAGTTGTACGTATCGGTTAGACCGAGTTGGTTGTCGTGCTACTTCAGTTGTGGGTTGGTGCAACTAAGGTCGTGGGCGACCTGGTAGACGACATTTGGGTTAGTCGGAGTACGACTGGTTAGAGTTCGGTTGGACAAGTTATCAGGGTTGGTAATTGTCGATGGAATCCCAGGTTTGGGATACAGGGTAGTTGGTACGAGCGGTTGATTCCATTGGATGCGAATCTCGATAGCGAGGTCTGGTAGTTAGGTCTGCACGAGGTTGTGGAAGACGCTACTATTGATGGACTTAGTCGAGTCTCATCAGGTCGAGTAGACTCAGGTTGTCGTGACGATGATACGAGGTGCGTGAGTAACACATATGTACGAGCAGTGATTCTGGATTCGACTCGGTTACGGCTGAGTGAGATCGCAGAATGAGACGGGGACGTTCAGGGGACGTTTCCTATTCTCGTATGGGTTGTCATGGTGACTGTACCCAGAGTTGTCAGGTACGAGGGAGACAGAGTTTCTCCTATTCGAGCAGAAGTACGGGGCCGTCGCTCGGTATGAGCAGAGATCCAGGGTTGTCAGTTTTGGACATGGTGTGTCGATACTGATACTGGTGTTGGTATACTGGTACTAGCGCTGGTGCTAGTGCTGGTGATTGTGATGACGGTGAGTCACGAGTCGGGATGTGGCTCTGATGAGATGGGCATATGTTCGGTATCTGTGGTTCCAGAGTGGACCTCAGATAAGGTTAAAGTGGTTAAGGGACACGTGGTTGATGTCCGGGTATGTTGTTTCCAATCTTGTTGGAACTTCGGAATCGCGGGAGTTTGCGATTGAGGTGACGAGAGGAATACGGGTTTTCCGCATTGGTATCGGGTATTTCGACGTCATTTTGGGTGACTTCTCAGATTCTACCATGATTGATGATGGTAGATGACGTTGATGATATAGATGTTGTTGGTTGCCACTAGTACACTGATCGTGTATTGGTTGGTGGGCCCGGGGTCTGTTCTGAATCATCAGGAGGAGATGAGTATATCGAAGTTAGGTGACTGAGATTCCTCATTCTCTACTTGGTGGCAGACGATGTCAGGTTACCTGACGTGGTGAGTGCATCGAGTGTTGTTTGCATTCACGCAGGATGGATTATTCGATCATTCTTGATTTTCCTCGGTGGAATGACAAGGATCGCTACGAGGTAATCAGTGAGTACCCACAGTCTCGGCGTGTCTCGTCGTTGACTAATCTGTTTAGATGTGGGAATTGGTTTAGGACTTTGGGTATCGTTATGGATCTGGATCGTGGTCTTGATGATCCAGATAGGTGGAGAGTTTATCGCTCATACTTGGATGTTTGAGTGGGGCATGTTGGGACTGAACTTCTTTTCGAGGTAAATCCCATATGGCTTACTACTCGCCTGAGTAGTTGTCCGATGAGTAGTTTTTCGACGTGGTCGGATATGGTCAGCCTTAGGGATGTGCGCATATTGTGATTGGCTTCCCTATGAAGTCAATCGATGGTATTGGAGTAATCGGTTGAGCAGACAACCGATAGGTTCATGATTGGTACGTCTCGGTAGACGAGAACGATATTTCAGGTTTTGGAATCAGATCTCTGGATGACGATTCAGGATTTGATTTTGGAACTTGAAAGAGGATTTCTGTATTTGGGTTTTGGAATCGGATTCTGGGTGACGATCCAGGATTTGATTCTAGAGCTTGACTGTAGATTTTCTTTTATGGATTTGGGTTCGGAATGGTTATTCCAAATGTCGGTTTACGGAATGATGATTTCGAATTCAAATTTGGACATGATTATGGATATGATTTCTGGGTTTGGATTCGGGATTTCTTACGAAATTGCGGATTCGGATTCGGATTTGGAAATAGATAATGGGTTGGAGTTTCGATTTGTCTAGATCGGACAGATGGACTTCATAATTGAAACGTGATTGACTACAACCTAGGTGGTTGTAGGCTGATTGATGGGTAGATGTACGTACCTTGTTCGTTGTTCGAGGTACGACAACGGGCAGACTTGGGATGTCTGGTGACAGTATATAGGTTATACCAGTGGTACGTTGGAGAGCGTGTTGGTAGTCGGCATGGTTCCGATACCATTGGAGTAGTCGGGGTCGTGGACTGGACGTTGGATACTGTGCATTGGGTCATGGTATTTCTGATGGGTCTAGTTACAAACAGATTGAGTGAAATGCTTTGTGGGTAAGTGTTTACTCCTGGTTGGGTCCGTTGGTGGTTAGTGTAACCACGAGTGAGTATAGTGTCAGTTTTCGACTGACGACTGTCAAATGGTGACGGTCTGTCAGAGGTGTCAGCGTGGATCGTTGAGTGAGGTTTGATGGCTCCCAGTGGGAGCAGACGTCAGGATAGATTAGTGATTGAGAAGGGAACCGTCTAATTGTTGTATCAACAAGATGGTAGATTTGACAAGTAGTGTCAATTCGGACCGTGTGGCTACTGTTCTTCGACGTGGTCGAGTGTAGTCGATACGACGAGAGCGTTAGTGGCACGTCGGGCTGTAGACGAGTAAGGATTATTCTGTTTAGTGGGTGTACGGGTGTACACATGTCGTGAGATCGAATTATTTCCACGAGGTGGAGGTTGTGGAATCAGGATAGTTGGAGTTTCGAGAACGGAACTAAATTAAGGAGGGAAGAACGGTTGGGTTTAGGTCGGTTGGAATTTCGGGGACGAAATTAATTAAGGAGGGAAGGTTGTAACGACCCGTCCCAAATTCCATGATTAGATTAGTGACTAATCACGATTAGTGAGGCTAATCCGTGATTAGTAGAGCGAAATCGGACGAACGATGCGAAATGACCGTTTTGCCCCTAGTGGTGGCAAAACGTTGACTTTTCAATCGGGCGGTGAAATGGACTTTGACCGATGACCGTGACGTAGTTCGTGACGTCACGAGTTCATAGACAGGTGGCACGTTCAATTCCGACGTTCGGGGAGGAAGTTATGACATTCGGAAGGTTAGGGGCATTTTGGTAATTTTGGGTAAAAGGGGTCAAATGTTGACTTTTTGACCGGGAGGTCCGATGGCCGAGGGCCGAAGACCGTTACGTAGATAAAGACGATACGAATCCGTAGACAGGCGGCACGTCGAATTCGGACGTTCGACGGCGAAGTTACGGTTCACGGAAGTTCCTAATTACTATTCACAATGGCACGTTTTACGAGGCACTTTTGGACTTTAGTGGGCCCAGTTGCTTTTCAGCAACCAATGGATGAGTGACACTTGTCACCCATCCACTAGTTACCATCCCACATACATGCATCTCCCATTCCTTCATCATCGATCATTTTCCATTTTTCCTCCAACCAAACCCGATCCCATTTCTCACCCAAACCCATTCAACCCTTTCCAATGATCATATAGGAGAGACCAGAGAGTGAGGATGGACCGGTGGACGCTGGTGGCCGGCCCAGGACGCACCGCCGTGGACGGCGGAGGAGGAGGAGATCGAGGTAATCGGTTTTACCCGATTTTGTCCATTTTCAATATTAATTGTTATGGGCCGATTTGGATGTTTCCACTGAACTAAATAGGTTTCTAGGATAGTTTTAGGAAGGTTTGAAGGCTGGTTCACGACGGAGGAGGCCGTGGGAACGGCGGGGAAAAACTGGGCCGTGAGGTCCATTTCGAACGAGGGGTTTCAGGTGGGTTTTTCTTAGATTTAGGGATTGGGTTAGATAGTAAATGAAGAAATAGGAATTTAGGAATTGAAATGAAAGAAAACGGATGAAAAATGAGGGAGAAGGAGGCCTGGACCGGTTACGCCGGTCCAGTTGCAGGGGTCGGACCGGACCGGCCGGTTCGGACCGGTCTGATCGAGGTAGGAGAAGCACTGTTCACAGGCGCGTGGCTCCCACGCGCAGCCACTACAGGCGGCGCGTGTGGGCGCGTGGGGAGGAATTTGAGGAAGGTTCCAACATACGAAATTATCTATTCGATGTAACGAACATTTTGGGACTGGTTTCGTGTCGATCGGACACCGTCTCGATATGTTTCGGGGTATCGGAAGGTTTAGGTCCGGGATTAAAAATAGTTAAAAATACGGGAAAATTACGGGGCTTTGTTAGGAGGTTAATTAGGTAGTTAGTAACCTTCTATTACGATTTGGACAGGTTTGAGAGTCCCG
The DNA here is from genome assembly GCA_032719365.1 of Prinsepia uniflora. Lineage (NCBI taxonomy): Eukaryota > Viridiplantae > Streptophyta > Magnoliopsida > Rosales > Rosaceae > Prinsepia > Prinsepia uniflora. Next base: position 60,665,304 of record CM064863.1, on the reverse strand, counting down.
GTGATGGTGATCGGCTCGGGGAGCCGTATGGCACGCAAATCGAGGCGGCAGCTCGGACGGTCTGTGAGTGGACCTTGTTTTCTAAATTGGTGCATGCATAAATGTTTATTATATGTTTTATTACTTGTTTGATGATGTCATGGGTGCATTTGTATGTGGTTACGTATAAGCACGTATTTCGAGGTTTCGACCTTATACGGTGCTTATACGGGTCTGTATTCCTTTATTGATTTAAATGACATGGTTTTGGATTTCTAAATGGATAAACTCGGGTATGAGACCCATTTGGTTTTGTCTCGGGCATATGACACTATTTATGACCTTCGGGTCTAAATCGTGGTCGCGACGGGTACTATGTGCACGGCGATCGACGATATGACGCTCGCCTCCGGTTTGAGATGTGTTCCTTCCGGAGAGGTCACGATGCACGATTCGTTGTCGGGCAGCCTGGGGAGGCTCGACTTCGGAGTGCTGACGGTTCAGGATAGCGATCAGTGATGAGTGCACCATGATCTTGCGATGGTCGCGTCGGTTGGTTCGTTCACGACGACATTCTAGGATTGAGGGCGGTCCTGGATGGATGGTTGCACGCATCACTATGATCGGAGTCGTGACTGACCCTTGGATATCGGGCACGGTGCCCAGTTGAGTCATATGTTCGGGCACGAGACCCAGTTGTTTTACACTGATGATTTTGGGTCAGGGACCCTAGTTGGATTTCCAAGTTCATGACGGTTTATGGGAACCGGCATGAACCTTTGTCAGGTCATTCTGGTTCTTGACGGTTTATGGGGACCGGCATGAACCCTGATTATGAATATTATGGATCATGACGGTTCAGGGGAACCGGGCATGGATATTATGTTATGTATATATATGTTCATCTACCTTCCTTTACTTCTATTATCTCCTTCGGGGAGGGTCGTTGGCCTGGGTGGACCCCGGAGTAGTCACGGAGCACCGACTGAGTGGAGTCACCCCCCAGTTGGGTTCCTTACTCTCAGGAAGGCTATGGTTACTATTACCTCGGGTAGGGTCAGTGGTCTGCGGACATTGACCTTGACTTTGAGATGACTCGGATTGAGACCCGGGTAGCACGCGCGTAGCTTTGGATACCGTGACAGGATTGGTTGTGTGACTTATATATATATATATATGATATATGATATGTGGTGTGCACAGGTGTGCACAGGATTTGAGCAGTGGCTCGTTTACTTGGTTTCTTTATGGTTTGGGGCCGAGTCCCTTATGGAGTTGGGCAGTGGCCCGTATGGTCGTTTTCATTGTGGTCCTTTCGACCTTGGTTTATATCTGCTTTGGGCTTAGTCCCACCTATGGTTTGTTTTGGATAAATGGTTTTCGAATGCATGCATGCTTTTTAGTGGAGGGTACAAATGTCTTCGTTAAAATGTTTTTATAAACTTTTGTTTTGTCCACTCACAGTTTTTAATGTTTTGACTGCCCTTCAGGTTGACATCGGATGTGGACTGTAGCAGAGACCGAGATATCACATACCTCCTCCGGATCCTGGCGTACTCTGATAGCTCGGGAGGGCAAAGGACGAAAATATCCCTTGTCTGACACTTCGTGTCAGACGGGAGCAGGGTCATCCCGAACTAATCCCGGGGGGATTGGGATGGGTCCTGTCAGAGAATCCATAGCATTAGCATGCAACTGGTAGTCCCATGTATCTCACGCTTGTTCTTCGTATATGACATCCTATTGTTTTGCCATGCTCAGCTGGCAGAGTTCCAGAATCTCCTTGCGGTTTTGAAGTCTTATGAACGAGTTTCTGGACAGTTTATTAATTTTGAGAAATCAGCCGCCTGTTTAAGCCCTCAGATATACCATATTACGATCCATTTAATTTCTAATATGCTGAATTTTGTGTTGTGGACTTCCATGAATAGTATTTGAGGCTACCTGCATTCACTTCAATGAATAAAGGCTAGATGTTGAATAAACTGAGGAGGTCTTTTGCGATAAATTAACTACCTGGAATCCTAAGCTTCTTTCGGCTACTGGGAAAGTGGTACTAGTAAAGGTGGTGGCTCAGGCTTTGCCCACCTATTTTATGAGTGTTTTCCAACTTTAGCGTGGTTTATGTCATGACTTGTCTACTGAGATGGCTAGGTACTGGTGGGGAAGGTGGGATGCAAAGGTATTCACTGGCTGAATTAGCATAAATTATATAGTCCGAAGAAAGATGAAAGTTTGGGTTTCAAAAAATTTGATGCCTTTAATCACGCAATGATGGCTAAGCAAGCTTGAAAACTTTTAGAACATCCTACCCTTATAGTAGCTCAAATGATGAAGGCTTGTTACTTTTGTGATAAAGATTTTATGGAGCCTGATATGGGGTCTGAATCTTCCTTAGTGTGGCGATCAATTCTGTTTAGTAGTGAGGTCTTACAAAGGGGATTGATCTGCAAAATGGGTGATGGATCCTCCATGCATGTCTTTAGCGATCGTTGGATCCCAAAACTGTTGACTTTTTGTCCAATTATGAGCCTAGGCTTACCGACTGATGCTTTAGTTTCTTATCTGATCAGTCCTTATAGGGGCTAGAATGTTGAGCTTCTAGACAATGTTCTGTGTGCTGGGGATGTGAATGCGATAATCTCCATTGTTCTCCCATATTTGATTCATTATGTAGATGGCAGATATTGGTATTATTCAAAGAATGGAAAGTACTCATGAAAATCTGGTTATCATGTTGCTTTGTCTATCTTGAGGGGCGATATTAGTGGGGATGCAAGGTGTTCTAATGGAATGCAAAATGATGTTTTCTGGAAACATTTGTAGAAACTCAGAATTCCAAACAAGCTAAATTTTTTTCTTGGAGAATGAGCCTTGAAATTCTACATACTACTATAAATCTGTGTAAAAGGAAATTTCTTGTTACGGGGCTATGCATGCAATGTGTTAAGAGTCCAAAGGATGCTCTCCATGCTTTGTGGGTCTGTAAATAGAGTCAGTACGTATGGCGTGACTCTCAGATCCCCTTGGATAATTTCCCCGCCAAGGGGCATTTTGTTGATTTGTTAGAGTATGCTATGTCTAAACTTTTATTGGTGATTTGAAACGGTTTGCTTTTGTATGCTGGCAGGTCTAGAATTAAAGGAACAAGTTTGTGCATAAGCTTGGAGTAGTGGAGGCAGGATACATTGTTGAACAAGCACTTTAGCCCACAAGGAGTTCTTGGATGAACTGGTTTCTGCTGTCAGCGCCAGGCTTGTGCAGTCTGCCTGATGGGTGAAAGCTACTAGGTTGAGTTATATGGTTAATTGTGATGGTGTTGTGCAAAATGATGGACGACTGCGTGGGATTCGAGGTACTTACCGAGATTCCAATGGGGTAGGTCTTCGGGCATCACGCCCCTTGCGATAGAGTTGGAGGCTTCATGGACAGCTCTCCAGCTGCTCCAATTCTTGGACATTGATGGGGGGATGGTGGAAACAGACTCAATGAAGCCTATTGCGGTGATCTGAACTGCTCAAAAAAATTAGAGTGCTCTAGGCCTATTAGCCCATGATATCGAGACTCTCATGGTCTCGCTACAGCTGCCTACTAGTTCCCTAGTCTACTCCGTAAGGAGAATGACTTACAATCTAGCCCAAGAAGTTCTCCTCTCTCAAGTTAAGATGATCAGGGTGCTTCTTGCGTCTCCTTAGCCTCATTCCCTCTTGGAAGCGGACTTACATGATTATTAATGTTACATGTTTTTATTGTATTATGGGGTTAGTCTTCATTCTTCACCGGATTTATCGTGGGCTAGCTAAGTTTTATGGTAAGAATTTTAATGGGACTCCGGGCACATTTCCCGTGTCACCTAATTAAGTGTATTCATTCCCCTTATTATTGAAATTCTCATTTTAGATTAAAAAAAAAAAGAGAAGCGCATCGTATAAAAATCAATGCTTCACCAACACTAGCCTTACCACAACTCTTTGGTGAGTTGAGGCATCAGAAAAGACTTAATCTTCCTTGTGTGGGAATGTGAAAGAATTTGTTTTTCAATCTCTATGTTGATATCAAACTTCACAAAATATGTATAATACCTTATTTTAGGTATCATTCTTTATTTGGTTTAGTGGTTTGAGGAGATTTTGAGTCCCATAATTTAGCAATTACATAAACGAGTGTCGAAGAAGAAAAAAAATGGAGTGTGAAAATTATTTTCCTTCCGTATAAAATCATGAAACTATCTTTATAATTTAGGACATATATATAACACAAGAAAATAAATATGTTTTCAATCGTAAGTATTAAACCAAAATACAAATTGAAATTGTTTCCATCATCCAGATATACGAAATATGAGTTTTTATATAATAATATTGAAGAAGAGGATTATAATATATTGGTTTCGACCCCTTTCTTTACATAAGTCGAATTTAAAACCTATTTCCGTTATATGAGAGAGGTCTCATCATTGGGATTGGTTGGGTAAGTCCAGCTCAAATTTTTTGGGCTTCAGTTAGGCCGGACTAGGTTTGTATTGAATTTAAAAAAGTACTAGTCAGACTGGGCAGACTTAATCACATATATAAAAATCCAAACATTTTATTGGATCGGGTTTTTATATGGCTTCATTGGCAAAATAAGCCCACTTGGGGGGGATCAATTAGGTTTTTTGAATTACTTGGAAAATAAAAAGATAAATATGAAAAAAAAATATTAGAAAAAATATACTCGAGATTAACCTAATAATTTAATGACCGTATTACAAATTTATTGGTTAAAAATATACATTATAATTTTAATCTTGAATTGCCTTATTTTCACACAAAAAAAAAAATTGTCTCACTTTTGCTCTTAAATCTCAAGTTTAAATTTGGTTAATTTGGCCGAACTTTTGGGTCGGACTTATTTGGATGCACCGAACTAAATTTTACCAGACCGAGTTTATTGGGTATATCAGAATTAGACACCTAAGTCTAAGCCTGATCCGCTAAATTTTGGATCGGATCGACTCACAACCCATAACGAGTTGAACTGAATTTTTGTCCACGGATTAAATGGGCCCTCATAAGTTCATTGGTTTCTGGATCTGATGGTAAGGGTTGAGATATGAGTTACATAGGAAATATAAAATAAAAATGAACAACATTTGCAGATGTTAGTGACTTAATGATGATAAATACCGGTAATATATTATTCTATTTCAAAATAACCCACATCGGCCTATCGTTAACTGTCGTTTTAGTGGCTAAGCGACGCCCAAGGATTGAAATATCGATATCGACGGGTATATCGCTCGCCGAATTTACGGATATCTTGCCCTAAATATCGATATCGATATCGTTTACGGTTAACAAAAATGACGGAAATTAGGTCCAAATGACGGAAATTTGAAATGAAACTTTGGGAAAAACTTAAGTACTCAATAATGGTTATATAGGACTAATAAAAACTATAAAATGACTTTGATATAATAATTATATGATGAATCATATGATAGAATATAGATCTTCCGACCACTAACAGTATAAAATCTTAAAGATAAACTTAAATTAAAACATAATTCTATTGATAATATTGCATTAAAAATATTGTACACATTGAACTTGATAAAAAACAAGTAGAGTGTCGACCAACTTGAAAATTAGATTGGTCTTGATCTACCAAGACATAAAAGTTTTGCCAACTGATGCTATTTGACCAAAAGGAAATGTATTGTTGGACATAGTATTCGTATATCTCCCTTGAATGAGCTACTTTTCCTCCATAGATAGGGTAGTTCGGATTTACCCAACTAACTTCTCCATAATCTTCATTGAGATGAGGATCTTCATAGCCTTCATAACCATGTGACATTTGAGGGAGATGGCTGTCTAACAGGGAGTGACGATATGGACCATAAGCATATGGATCATTTGAGTTGTTACTAGGATTGGTGCCTAAACTTATTGACTCAAAACTAATTTCCATGGAATCCTCAGAAGATGGGTTTCCATAACCTTCATATATGTTGCGTGTCCGAGTGTAATCTTTTTTAATACCACCGATTCCTACTCCTCCTTCTCTACACCCACGATCATAATCTTGGGTGACATGAGTGAAATCCGCATCTCCAGTAAATGGGCTCAAGGGTGCATATGTTTCGGTTACATGTTCATTTCCCCCGTCATCATCCCCTCCGTCATCCTTGTCTTCATCGTTTGTCTCAACATCATCTCCTCCATCATCATCATCATCATCATCATCTGGAGATTTATTTTGATGAAGTCCTTTACTAGTAGCATCAGCTCGTAAGTCACGTCTACCGGTAGAACCAAGCATTGATCTCTCCCATGAAGACATCTCCCGCTCACTTCCTACATCCTCACTCCCCACTTCTTCAGATAGCACTCTATCGACATTAACACCGTGTTCAATAGCAAGATGTGCTACTCGAGGGTCAGACCTTCCACTATCATCATCCAAGTGAGCTGACATAATCCATGCTTGAAGTGGATCAGCCTCATTACCTTCCACATGTTGACCTGTAATTTCCAACAGGTCAACGTAGTCTTCTTCCACAACTTTACCAGCTTCAGCTTCTTCATCTCTTAAATTGAGTTTCATGTTGTTATAACAAAAAACAAGTTGTTCTAACTTAGAATATGCGAGACAATTTCTTTGCTTTGTATGAATTAAAGCAAATGTACTCCAATTTCTCTCACATGCCGAAGATGATGTCGTTTGTGATAATATACGAATTGCAATTTGTTGCAAGCTGAGAGAAGCTTGGCCATATAGTTCCCACCACTCAGCTGTCAATATCAAGTTTAATGTAAGAGGCATTATAAAGTGCTAAGTCATACAATATCAAGTTAAATGCAAGTAATATACCTGGGGGCATTTTCGTTCGTGATTGTACAGCCATAGATGAACAAAATGTTTTCCGACCATCTCTAAAGTTGATCAACTACATTAAGCCTGATGTTAATATAATGCCATAGATGTACACATTCAAAAATATCAAGATTCATATATGGTAGTGAACTTACGTCTACTCCAAAATTTTGTAAACCCACTTGCCAATTTGGATTCAGTTTGAGGAATACTTGTTGAACTGATTGGACGAGGGAGGAGTCATGCCCAACACTTGCTTGATATTGATATCGGGGATTCAAGTAATAAGCTGCAAATCATGAATGAACTTTGCTTAGTAAACAACAATAAAATAAAATATTAACAAGTTCAATAAGATAGAAATATACCAGCGGCATGTAAGGGATGCACTAATGTTTTTTCCCATCGCTCTTATATGATTTTAAGGACCCACTTCTTCCCTTTAAGACGGGTTATATTTTCTTTCATTCAATTGAACATATCATACAGGATTGGCATGGTTGGGACTACCTCTATATCAACAATTCGAAGGATGCAATATAATGGTTCATATATTGATTGCATCATCTCCAAGGACTCCCAGAATCTTTGGTCGAGGATATGAGCCTCAACCCTCTTACCTTCCACTTTCCTACTCAATGGGCTACCATGCCATTGATCACTGGTAATGTCAGGACCCACCCCGGTTTCACCCCGAAAACCGAGGTAAATCCTGCTCCCGTCTGACAACCCGATACAACACAGTCAGACGCAAGAGAAAATATATCACATATCTCGAAGTCAACAGTTTACAGAGCATAGTACTCAAGACAGAAGAAAGAAAAAAAAACGAAAACGAAAAGCTAAGTTCACGCACAACGGAAAATTTAACACAGTTTGGGATCGCTCTCCTGACTTCTATGCCTCAGACGCTGCCTCGACGCCGGAACCCAGCGCTAGCTCCACAACCTGAAGGGCAATTTAAAACAGAAGGTGTGAGTGGATCAGAATAAAAGAAAAATTTCGAAAACCATTTTATAATAAAACCGGGTTTAGCCCTCCGTTTTGAAACCACATGCATAACCCAGTTATTAAAACAGTTATAAATTTAACACCATAAAACATCATAAGAAACAGAAACACTATAAAACAGGGATAGAAAACATATCAGAACATCATAAAAACCGTATTATAAACCGTGAATATCAAATCATCATTCTCCGATCAAACCTGCTGGACCTATCCGAGTCTTTAAACTCCCGAGTCTTTAAACTCAATATAGGCCTCAATAATAACCGAGTCTTTAAACTCCCGAGTCTTTAAACTCAACAGGCCTACGGGGGAAATAGCAATATATCCGAGTCTTTAAACTCCCGAGTCTTTAAACTCAATCCGGGCCCGTCCCCCGTCAATCAATATCCGGGTCTTTAAACCCAATAACCAGATCCAGCAAATCCAATCAAAATCATTTGAAAACCGTTTCCAAATCCACATCCAAACCCAAATCCGAAATCACTGGTCCGATGCCCTTCCAACATCCCGAACCGTCATTCTGAACCCAAATCCGGAATTCCACTTTCCAATCTGAAAACCAACTCTCAATTCTCGAAATCCGTTTCCAAAACCGAAAATCCTTTAATCACCAAATCAGGTTTTAAAATCCCTTTATGAACATTTAAACCATTTATCTAGTAAAATCCCAAATCCATGGCATTATTCTCAGAAATCGACATTTCACGTAAAACATGCCAATTACCTTACTTTCTCGAAAACTGTGCAAGGATATAAAACCACATCATAAATCCAACATTCATGTAATCACATATATAAGACAATTTGAGAAAAGCGGTTATGCATGTTCGAGTTTAAGGAAAGCGTCCACTCACAGTACCGAGCCCTCAATCACGTCCTGAACGTCTCGTACGTTCCTCAGCTTCCTCGGGAACTCCCGATCCTGTCAACAACCATCAAAATACGTCACTAACACATCTACGAAGGTCCACCTAATTTCCCTAAAAAATCCCCGGTTCCTAAGCATAACAAATCGGAACCCTAAGCTTTCACCCTCGCAAAACTATTTTGATTCGACGTCCGCTTAACCCGAAAATTGCACCAATGGATTCCTTAAGACATTTAGAACTAAAACCATGTTGGAAGTTTGGCCGGAATCCTCCCCACACGCCTCCACGTGCCGCCCAAAGTGGCTGCGTGTGGCCCTCACGCGCCTGCTACAGTGTCTCTTCAACCTCGAGCAAACCCGGTTCAGCACAGTTTCCTGCAATCAAACCGGCGTCAACGGTTCACCTCCTTCCATCCACCAAATCGACTCTTCTCTTCACCAAAAGCATCGTCCAATCCCCTACAACCTAACCCAGTCCTAAAATCGAAGAATCACGGCCTAAAACCCCTCGACTTCATCCTCGAAACAGAACCCGAACACTGCCCTGTTTCCTTCTCCGGCCACCCAGGTCACCCCCCATCACGGTGGCTAGCTTAAACCCTTCCTAAGACCATCCTAAACCTCACCCAATGCACCAAGACCGTCGACTCAACCCCAGACTTCACGACTTTCGATTTGAAAGTCGACGGCAAAATAGAGCACATTGGTACTCTCCGTCGTATAGCCTCCATCGTGCACTCCTCCGTCACGGCAGCACAACCAGCAGAACACTAGAACCCTACTGAACTCCCTAGACCTCACAGGACTCCTCGATTCTATCCCTAAAGTCACGACTTCCAACTTGAACCTCGACGGAAAAACAGAGCATGGAAAGGGGAAAACAAGACATTACCTGCCTTCTGTCGCCGTCGTGAGCTCAGCCGTGAAGCAGTAGCTCCTCCCGTCCTCCTCCGTCCTCTGGACACTTCCACTGGCTTTGATTGGTTGATCACAGCCACAACACCACCCACAAATACTCACTTCCTCCCTGTTTTTCTCTCTGATTTCTCGTGGCTCACCACTCACGCACAACCCATCACCACTCCTCCAACCTCTCTCACTGTCTCCATCTCACTCTCTGGTCACTCTCACATACTCACAAGTTCAACAACATCCACGATCACTCCTCACTTCCTCTCAATTCCTCAGCCTCTGTTTTCTGTTCTTCAAACACACGAGCACATACATGGGTGCCCCAATTATTTGGGCCGTGCACCAATTACTAGAACCCTCTAGTTCCCCCACATGTGTCACCATCTTCCCCATTCTCTCACAAATGGCCCCATCACAGCCATCCACTTGTCCCAATCTGTTACACCAAACTCAAAGTACAACAGACCAAAATACCCCTCTATGAACCCAAAATTACCATTTTGCCACTGCCTTTCTAGACCCGTAACTCCCACATCGTAAGTCCGATGAATACGTGCCGCCTGTCATCAAACTTAGGACGACGAGATCTCTCTAACGGTCTTAGGTCAACATACCAAAACCCGTTCGTACAAAAAATCAACCTTTCCCCCTTAATTTAGTCAAATTACGGTTATGCCCTTAACCTTCCGAACATCACAACTTCCTCCTCGGATGTCGGAATCGGGCGTGCCACCTGCCTACGGATTCGTGACGTCCTAACCTACGTCCTGGTCACCAGTAAAAGTCCATTGAACCACCCGAACTAAAAGTCAACTTTTGCCCGAACCAAGGGCAAAATCGTCATTCTCCCCTAACGACCCCAACGAGACCAATTAACCACTGATTAAGCTCACTAATCCCATATTAATCACTATCTTAACTTTAATTTCTGGGACGGGTCGTTACAGGTAAACAATCTTCTAAGGCCAACTTTATACTTAACTATACTATTTATACAAATATAGTTGATTGCGAACTGAGTTGCACCAGGACGAACCAAGTCTCCTTGATAGAATTCATGCATCTGAGCTAATAACCATAGATGATTATAAATGTAGTTAGTTACCTGCCTAGCATTTTTTATGATGAGCGTCATTGTCTCATTCTTCCCAATATCTTCAAATATTAGGTCGATACAATGGGCTGCACAAGGAGTCCAATAGATCAGATACGTCTTCATCAGTTCTCTTCCAGCCTTTTTGAAGTTCGACCCATTATCAGTAACGATCTGTACAACATTTTGTACTCCAACCTCCTGAACAACTTCCTTCAACAAATTTTGTATGTACACATAGTCTTTATGGAATTTGGAAGAATCAACTGACCTGAGAAATACAATTGAACCCTTACTATATACCATGAAGTTAATTATGGATAACTTTGTAGGACCGGTCCAACCATCACACATTATGGTACATCCATAAGTTTCCCAGTGTCGCTTTTGTTGCTCCACATACGTCGTCATTTCTTCATACTCCATAGGAAGATATTTATTTTTCAATTCATATGGAGAAGGAGTGGACACGCCTTCACCTGCAAACCAAAACATAAGTTAGCATTTAATCCTATTTCATAAGCTAAATAAAAATGTATCATAAATAAATTTATTAAATACCTGCTCGTTGGGCTTCAATAATCATATTCTTAAAATGATGAGAGTTGGCTTTATTTGGAGCCACGCCTTCATATATAAAAAATTTGCTTATGTATCGACCCAACTTCTCGTTCGTTCCTTTCCACATCGATTTTACAGTCTTCTGTTGATTTCGTGCGGTTTTGTAGAGTTTTGGTTCTGGAGGAATTGAAAATGGATCACGCAAACTTTGTGATCGACGCATATGTTGCGGTGGTTGACGACTGTTACTGCCTCCTTGAGCACCATGCATGGTGCCAACTCCATAATTGTCGACACTTCACCGTGCCTCATCTCTCGATGCATTTATGGCAAAGCGATATGCTGCTCTCTCAGATCTATGCACATCTGGTGGATAAGTGAATCCATCATCATCCTCTTCATCATCGCTATCATTAATCTGAATGCTCTGTTGAATGTCCAGTGGATCTCCTCTCAAGCTAGCTCGTATGGTCTCCCCAATCATATTCTTAGTCTGTTTAGCAGTATCTTTACTTTTGATCCATGCTCTCACCTCATCCCTAATAGCCTTAGGTACATCTTTGCATTTTTGAACATTTTTTTTTGGATCAAAACCTGCTAGATGAAACTTTAATCGCGTTATGCCTCCACTCTGGAACTGATGTTGATAAAACGAACATATGACACCGTTTTTATTTCCAGGAATTGGAATGGCATATTTCCATGCTGGGTCAACTCGCCCAGGTCTTGGGCGGCTTTCAGTTGCACTTGCACTTCCACTAGCCATTTTATGAAATCTAAGTTACATGAAAAATAATTAGAATTTGATAATGACAAATAATAATAATAATAATAAAATTAATAATAAAATTAATTCAATTAGAAAATATATTCTAAGTTAGACTTTGATCGCGTTATTCTAAAATAAAACATATATTATAAATTAAAACAAATATTACCAAATATATGAATTACCCCATATTTCATATTAAAACATACATTACTAAAACATATTTTAGTAACAAATGATAAATTTATTAATAATAAATTATTACCAAATATATTACCAAATACTACCAAATATATGAAAAATAATTAGAATTTGATAATGACAAATAATAATAATAAAAATACAAATAATAATAAAATTATTTCAATTAGAACATATATTCTAAGTTAGACTTTGATGATGATAAAAAATTAAGGAGCAAACACACATATATTCATAATTTTAAATATATATTCTAAAATAAAACATATATTATAAATTAAAACAAATATTACCAAATATATGAATTACCTCATATTTCATATTAAAATATACATTACTAAAACATATTTTAGTAACAAATGATAAATTTATTAATAATAAATGATTACCAAATATATTACCAAATATGTGAAAAATAATTAGAATTTGATAATGACAAGAATTTGATAATGACAAATAATAATAATAAAAATAAAAATAATAATAAAATTATTTCAATTAGATCATATATTCTAAGTTAGACTTTGATGATGATAAAAAATTAAGGAGCAAACACACATATATTCATAATTTTAATATATATTCTAAAATAAAACATATATTATAAATTAAAACAAATATTACCAAATATATAAATTACCCCATATTTCATTTAAAACATACATTACTAATACATATTTTAGTAACAAATGATAAATTTATTAATAATAAATGATTACCAAATATATTACCAAATATTACCAAATATGTGAAAAATAATTAGAATTTGATAATGACAAATAATAATAATAAAAATACAAATAATAATAAAATTATTTCAATTAGATCATATATATTCATAATTTTAATATATATTCTAAAATAAAACATATATTATAAATTAAAACAAATATTACCAAATATATTAATTATCCCATATTTCATATTAAAACATACATTCATAATTAAGGAATATATGAATTACCTAATAATACATTTTGAATTTTGAAAAAAAAAACGTTTATGGCCTCATTTTTTTAATACATATTCATAATTAAGGAAAAAAACACATAAATTCATAATTTTAATACATATTCTAAATTAAAACAAATATTACAAACTATATGAATTAAGCCATATTTTTTTATTAAAACATACATTACTAAAACATATGTTACTTTACCTAATAATAAATGTTGAATTTTGAAAAAAAAAATTAAGGCTTAATCCATTTTTTCTATTTAGGGTTCAAAAACAAAATTAATAATAAATTACATAATTTATTATATGGAGAATAAAAAAATTAATAAATTCATAAAATATGTAAATAATTAATAATTTTTTTTATTAATGGCATAAATTAATAAAATATGTAAATAATTAAAAAAAAAGGTTATCAAAATAAATGAAACAACGAAACACGCGTTTCCTAAACCCTATTTCTTTACTCAACAGTGAGGGCGACCGATCGATTCAATTTTGCAAATTGGGGAAAATCAGACGGGGTGAGGTGAGGGCGACCGTGAGGATTGAGGCGGCGACTGGGTGATTTTCTTCGCCGTCGACAGAAAGCGAAGGGTGGTGAAGACTGAAGAGTGGTATGGACGTCTGGTGAAGACTACAGAGGTTGTTCGAGACTTCGAGTGGGCTATCCTTCGCCGTCGACAGAAGAGGAGTTGGGGTCGTTTTCTTCTTCGATGCTGCCCCCAATTTATGGTATTCCAGAAAGCGAAGAGGTGGGTGAAGACTGGTGAGTCCGTGATTTCTAAAGTTTGTACAATTACTGCCCCCAATTTCGATGCTTCCCTAATTTTGTTCGCCCGTGAGGTCCATGACAAATTGAATGATTGTCTTTTGGAAATTTGTTAAAGTTTGTACAATTACTGCACTGATGTTTGATTGAATTGAATCAATGGCTTTTTTCAATTTTGATTTGTTGTTTCCGTCCCAAGAACTGTTCGACCGTGATTCTCCCTTTTTCCATTTTTTGTTTTCTGTGAATTCGGTTTCTGGCTTACGAATTAGACATGGAGGTTCGGTGGGTTGGCTCCAAAATCGTCAATTTCGCTAAATATCGGGGATTATCGTCAATATCCTCCGATTTCGACGATTTTGCCGGAAACCTCCCTTCCCCCGCTTACGTGCCGGTGGCCGAAAAAGACGATATATCGTCGATTCCGGCGATTTTTTAATCCATGGCGACGCCTCAAAGGACATAAGGAGGCTTTAAAGGGAAAATGGACTCGAGCCTTGTGTTCGTCGTTTACTCGTTTTGACTCCAGTACGGCATCAAACAAAGCTGCAGTTATCCTGTTGAAAATTTTATCTCTTTTGCTCCGTGTTTTTGTTTTTGTGATCAACCTACCTTGGTAATTAATGATGTGTGTGAGAGTGGGCACCATTACAAGTTTATGCCGTCCCACTTACTGAAGCCGTGGGGGAGAGAGAGAGAGAGAGTAATATTTCTGGCATGTTGTTGGCATGCACTGCGTCCACGTGGCAGCTCCTGAACCTTATACATCAGAATCTGAGCAAAAGGTTAAGGGAGGAGGTGGAGGGGCTTCAATGCTTCATGTAACTCTCTGCTTCCAAGGCAATCATTCTCTTTCTTCAATTTCGACTTCAAACCCTTTTTCTCTCACTCTGTTTTTTGTTTAAGACTCGCCCCTTTCTGCATATTTCACAAGAATTTATGGATTTAAGGGACAGGTACATGGGTTTTCACTATGAATGCTTTTTCTATTTTGGGGGGTTTTTTTTTTCCATTGTTATTATATTGCAAAAATCTGATGATCTCTGTAATTAAATTGTATTGGATTTTATACGAGTTTACAAATGAAAGATTTTTTTCTCAAGAATGAAGATTTAATTTAAGTTACATGAATCATTGCATGTTTTTTTTTTTTCAGATGATTTGACCCTAGAATGAATTATAATTATTCCATCCGAGAAAATAGAGGATATTTTCATTTTGGCATGAACTTTTAATCTTGTGGGTGCTATATGTATGGATAATTTGATGCAGCTGATTGAGAGAAAGACTGAGATTTTAGTTTTACTTGTGAATGGGATAACAAAAGATTAACAAATAGTTCATTTATGGTTTTTGGAACTGTAGTTAGCTATGTTCAACAATGGTACGAAGATCATTACTTCTTTTGCCCCAGACATTGAAGAACCCGAAACCTAAAATACATAGAAGATTCTTGTAATGAGAGCTAGAAGAAAAGGTCAAGGCTTTGTGTTCTTTGGTCTGCACTTATTTAAGTCAGAGGGAACTGACTACTTAGATTTGCCAATCCTTACTGTCAAAAAAATAAAAAAAGATCCTCAGTACATTTCTCAATTTCTTGACAATAATTCATCATCACGGCTTGCTTTCAAAGTTTTTTTTGATAGCGATGGTTCTTCACCCTTTCACTCTCAGTGATAATTATGTTAGCTTTATATACCTGTTGGTCCTTCCCCTAATAGTTTAAGCTTTTGGGGTTCGATGGTTGTACACGGTATTAGAGCTGTGGTGTGCCGCAGGTCTCGATTCAAAATCCCCAATCTTCATTTCCCACTTCTTTGTTGTTTTGCAAGCTGTGTCTTTATCTCTGCCCCTCCACGTGGAGGGAGATTGTTAGCTTGATAATCACTTGTTGGTCACTTCTCTTACAGCTTAAGCCTTTCGGGTTCAATCATTCTCTAGCAATGCTTAGTTATCCAATTTTTTGTCTATTAAGTTTTTTAATTCAATAGAAGAAGCAATTAGATAAATACCTGAAAAAAAACACTGTACGATTTTAAGTTTGGAACCTGATTGAACGTTTTATTAATATCACAGGTAATAAAATTCTATGGCTTCCAAATGCAAACCTCTCTGAGTTGCGGTTAATCATCCTCATTGCTCCGACACATTGATGCATAGGTTACGTCTATCTCATACAAGGGTTAGACAGGTCAAATGTGCTTCATGAATGCATTAATTTTCAAAATCAACTTCTGGATTAATAAAGTTAAGGCTTCATAGTTGGCTGATGGTGGGCCTTGTGATGTGCTAATTTTTAATCCCATTTTTGTATGTTGTATTCTCTGCATGGAAAATGTTCTTACCTGCAGTCGATAGTTTGGCACAATGCGTACAGACTAACTTAGTTCCTTTTGTAGTTTCAGGATCGCCTTTGCTAGAGTTTGTGAAGCTGAAAATGGATGTGGAAAATGAGAACACGGAACCTCTGGCTGATTTAGGACTTAATCTTGGCTATTCGAGTCGGTGCATTCAGAGAATTTTAAGCAGTGATTTAGGTGCAGGTGCAAATGCAGGTTCAAGGATACACATGACATATGTGGCCACCGAGCCACTGTCAGAATTAGTTTGGTCTTCACATAAAGGTCCAAGCAACGTCACGCTTTCACCAGCACAGTGCAATACAGGTGGGAGGTCTGCTATTGAAAAGCCTATTGATGAAGAGAATTTACTAACACCGGAAACATCATTTCATGTTAAGAGTGGAGTTGCTGGTAAAGATATGATGACATCTCCTACAAGTGATGCTGGCATCATGCCAGTATGCGGGTCGAGTCATGAGACAGGTGAGTATAAAAAGAAGGGTAGTTTTAAAATTGTGGGTTTGTAGTGTAGTGTTGTTTATTTGTTTGTTTGTTTCCCCGGGAAAATTGTTGCGTCAATTGTTGAGGAACTCCTCTTTGCAGGAACTGGTGGTAATGTGGAGGAAGTGAAAACAGCCGTGGAAGCATCTGTTCTATGTAATCAGGAGGGCATTTGCAGTCCAGTCAATTTGCAAGCAGGTGATATACTTGAGACCGGAGAAAATGAAATTCCAACATTGTCAGGTGCATCGTTTTATTCGCATTTTCAGTTTTGAAAAGAAAAGTACATTTGATTACTTTCACTAAGGTAGCCGTTTTTCCACAGGTGCATCTTTTTATTCACATTTTCAGTTTTGAAAAGTACATTTGATTACTTTCACTAAGGTAGCCGGATTTTCAGACTACGTGCCTTGCCTAGCACTGAATTTTTCTTCATTTTACATATTGCAGGTAACGTTGACATAGACGAGGCTGATATCTTAATTGAATCAGATCAAACAATACCTTTTGTGGAACAAAATGAAACATTATTGGAGGGTCCTGTTGATGGAGACAGACATGCTGACATTGGCAATCCGAATCTGGAAATGGATCTTGTTTTGACGTCCGAAGTTCAGCCACTGAGAGAATGTAAAGCTTCGGGGGCTCCAGTGGCAACTCAATGGGCCCAGGGTGAAAGTCCTTTGGATAAACTGGAGGCAACTGCTGAGAATGATGTAGAAAATATTTTAGGATCTGAATCTTTCCCTGTGGTTGAAGAAAGGTCTGAGCAGGGTGAGGAGATGCTTCCCCGAAACAAATCTGTTCCAGACAAAGACTCTCCAATTAACAGCAGAATTCATATACATCGAAGGAAAGGAAAAGAAAAAGCATTGATTGATGGAGATGCTAATGAAAGAATGTCGAAAGATGAGGATGATAGCCATGAGAGTGTTGAGAGCTGTAATAGTGCAGGGTTGTTTTCATCAGAAAACAAGAGGTTGATGAGCTTTGATGATGAGTTCATTGTCAAAAGTAAGAGGTTCAGAAAGCACATTCAAGAAACAACGATTTGCACGTCCTATATTAGACAGGATAGCTCCTTTATGAATTGGATATCAAGCATGGTGAAGGGGTTTGAAAAATCAATTCAAGATGAGGCTCCGTCTCTTGCTCTCACTCTTGCACAGTCGTCTGATGCATATGAGAGTTCCGATAAGAAGTGCAACATGAGGCGAGATGCTGGATTAAGAACTATCGGCTTCCAGTCAATTTTTCAGTCCTTGTATTGTCCTAAGCTGGAGAGTGAAGATGACAATCATCAAGTAAGAGGACTATCAAGAGAAGTTGAGCCAGCTACTGCTCTGAAAGCCTGTCATGGGGAGAATGTTGATTTACACAGAGGATTTTTGCTCTCGGACGCGAAGTTTGTAACTTCTACATCTGAAAATGAAGTAAGTGATGAGGAGAAAAAGAGTCCTTGCAACTTTCCGTTTTATAGAAAGAGAGATAGAGTTAGCTATAGTTCTTCTCTTGCTAAATGCAAGAAAAAGAGTGTCGTGAATGCTGAGTCTGGCCAACAATCTGGAGGGGAGACAACTGTTCATATTGGTCATAGAAGTGACCTTCTGGGAAGCTTGTGGATAACTCGATTTATTCCAAAAACACCTGGTCCATCATTAATCTCAGATCATTACAATCATAGTGCTGATGGAGTTCTTGAGTGCTCAAATGACCACAAAAAGCCGGAGCCCAAAGATGAGTCTGATGGAGATTTAGTTATGGTCATTAGTGATGATCTGCAGGACTGTGCGACGGACAATGAGGGCTCATCTGCTTTCAATACAAATAAAGACCAAAATGGTCAGAAGTCCATGACTTCTGTTTTTTCTAGGAGATTGGATGCGCTTAAGCACATTACCCCATCTGGTACAACAGGTAATGCTGCTCATGAAATTGTGATCTGTTTCTTTTGTGGCGTAGAAGGTCACCATATACGAGAATGTTCGGAGATAGGAGAGAAAGAGCATCAGGAATTGCTAAGTAAATGCAAGTCCTATAATGGAGTCTGCATTAGATGCTCTCAATGCAATCATTGGCCCATTGCATGTCCAAATGCACCCTCAATCGTACATCCCCAATTGGAACATGACTTTTCTTGTGTAGATTATTACTGCAGTCAGAGTGATACCAAGCTAAGTTCAAGAGAAAATATGAAGCTCCAAAGTGGTAAGGGTAGGTCAAGAATTGGGACAGATCTTAATTTGAGCTGGAAGACGAAGGAGCCAATAGCCGTCAAGAAAATGAGACTTCGTCCAAATTTATTTAAGAAATGCAGTGCTTCAAGCTCTGGGGAAAATAAGTTTAAGGAAAAACAGAACATTCTGTTATCACAGTTTGTCAATGTGCAAATTTCAGATGTGCCCGAGGGTATCTTTGACACTGTAAAAAAGCTTCGCTTGTCTCGCGTAGATGTCCTGAAGTGAGTATACTAAAACCAACTAGGTCATGTTAGTAAAATTGATACGCTTTCAATGATTTATTTCAGTACAACTAAAGGAACAATGAGCAACTTTGTACTTGTGTTTTTTCTAAATTAAAGCATGAATAACTTCCTTTTATGCGGTATTTAAATTTTTTCTTATAAGTGATTTGGAACTTGTGCAATCAGATGGATGAAGTCCCATGCGTCGCTTTCACAACTCGAGGGGCTTTTCCTGCGCCTGCGGCTTGGGAAGTGGGAAGAAGGACTAGGGGGGACTGGTTACTATGTGTCTCGCATAACTGGTATAACTAGAATCATGTAATTCTTGTTTACTAGCTTTAACAGAAATATCCATAGCTTAGGAAATGATTCAGTTATATTCATTAAGCTGATTAGTGCATTGTCTTGATAACTAAGTTAATATTTCTCCCGTGTTCTTCTTTGGTGCCGTTTTTCTCTAACACAGGCTCTCAGAGCGAAAGTCTTTCAGACAATGTGAGAGACTCTATAGCTGTTGTTGTTGGGGGAGTCAGATGTTTGGTTAAGAGCCAGTACGTGTCCAACAATGATTTCCTTGAGGTAATTCTAAGCTTCCATGCTCTAGTTTGATGATTGGTCCATGAGATCCTCCACTTTTATGGGATTGATGAGTTGGAAACATGCTCGCATTTCGTTGATATTTACCATTGGCTACGTGTTTTAAATCTTATTGCCAATTGATTTCTAGTCTGATACTCTAGTTTTCCCTAGTATACAAAGGGGAAATCTAAATGTCAAACCCAGAGTGGGTCACATGTGCTCCATGTAACTATTTGTTTACATGTTTGGCTCAAGTGACGCCACATATATTGGAGATTGATGCTCACGATGCTTGGTGTCATCTAATGCACATGTTACAAAATGGGTGGCTGACATGGTTGATATTTTATGGATATAAGCTATAATATTAATTAATAGATACGATATACCACGGTGTGACACACACTAAAACATCTCCCGATATTTGGAACTTTTAGCTTTGTTACCAATTAGAATCTTGTGTCATGCTCTAATCCTTCATATATTTGTAGGATGAGCTGAGGGCATGGTGGTCTGCGAC
This sequence comes from Prinsepia uniflora, assembly GCA_032719365.1. Classification (NCBI taxonomy): domain Eukaryota; kingdom Viridiplantae; phylum Streptophyta; class Magnoliopsida; order Rosales; family Rosaceae; genus Prinsepia; species Prinsepia uniflora. The sequence goes on along the minus strand of CM064863.1, from coordinate 60,644,911 downwards.
CTCAAAGGGCAATGGGAAGATTCCATCTGAAGCAGACTTGACAGAAAAGCTAGAGAGGAAAATAATGTTAGGTTTTTAGTAGAGGAAAATAATGTTAGGTTTTTAGTTTTAGGCATTCATTTACTTTGGGCTTATCAGTTTGAATTTCTTTGTGCAAAATGAAGAGTGAGGATCTGCTAGATGTCTTGTCTGCATACAATTTCTTCAACTTTTTTCGTCTGGGGACTTTTTGTGTGCATGGTCTGCAGCTGAAACTAGGAACTGAGTACAAAGAGTTGGGAAAGTGCAAGTGGGCATCTTCCAACTGTTGATGCATGCATGTCTCATATCAAATGGGATTCAATGGTTGGGGTCAAATGGGATTCAATGGTTGGGGCCGGAAATCGTCTTTAACTTTCCTTTTAAAGATAGAAAGGAGCCAGTGGAAACTCCCTCTGTATAAGTTTCATCTCTGTTTGAATATGTTCAAAGTTGTTTTGGTTTAAATCTGTACTTATCATGGCCATATGTCATATATATAACTCGTTTTGCAAGCATGTTTTTGTAAGGTAAAAACATTTTCATATCATTTGATGTTTTTCCCCCCAAATGAATGTTATTCATTACAAAGATGCACTATAAATTAGAGGAGCCCAACAAGAAAATTGTGGATGGATGAGATTTAGTTGGAGGTGAAGTGATGGATGTGGTTTGGTGATGGAGGACGTGGGTTGAAAGGTAGAAGGCCAACAAGAAAACCAAAAGTGGCCGAAAAGGCTGAGCGAATGGCGATGAATGCCGAGTTGTTTGAGTTTCCGTCTTCATCTATTCACCACGAGTATCAGTCAACACAGCCAACACCAAGGAGCCGATGTCAAAGACGAGAGAGACAATGGGGATGAGAAACAGAGGCCATGGGAGGAAATGGGGTTACAGGAGAGAGAGGGAGAGGGAGGGAGAGAAGTTTACTTCAAATCTCCACCTAGAAACTTAATAAAAAAAAATCTCCACCTAGAAAACTGCTAGGGCCTGTTGGTTTCTAGAGAGAAGTTGCAGAGTTTTCCTGTTTGGTTGCTAGAGAAATGAGTTGTCATGTCCTTTGATGATTAGTATCCGATCAACTATGAATTAGATAAGGATAATATTTGTATTTCATTTTAAGTGGCACTTTCCTTATATTACTTTTATTTATTTATCAAATTATATATATATATCAATTAAAAGTTAATAAGATTAGAGGTTATTTAATTATTCACGTGCATCAAATTAATCAACCATTTTCGCAACAATTAAGGTTCTTGGGCAAGTCATTCATTTAGTTAATATATTTGAACGACTAAATAATCTCTAATTTCGTTGATTTTTTATTTTTTTTGCATAAATGATCTTAAAATTATAATTTTGGAGTTGAATGTTTTGATTATAATATACCTATAACAATTAGATAAATTAAAAAATTGTTACAAATAGGTACCACTAGAATGGTACAAGTAATTATTATTAGAGAGATACAAATATTATCCATTAAAAATTAAGGATGTTGAATTGATTACAGACCCAAGTATTTTTTTTAAAAACTAAAAAAGAATAAAAATAATGCAAGAGTATATATGGGGACAAGTAACCTTGTAATATATATTTATCTTACAAATAAATTTCACATAATTAAGAATGTGAAGGATGAAATAGTCCTCACGCATACTATGAAGCCTATCATATATCCGCTTACATTGTTGTTGTTGAAAGTTAATATATCCCATTAATTTTTTGTTATAAAAATTTGCGGCCCGAGTATTACATTTTCATATGAATATTTTGATTCTGTTAGAATATTCCGTCAAATTTGATGGAATATTTTATCCGGTTAACATAATATTCTATCCGGTTGACGGAATTTTCCATCGAGAATATTCTTACGTGTGAGCGGGCATGGAAACATGTGAGATTGTGTGGCCGGCATGTGACCTCCGGCCGACGCGTGGTGGTTTGTATCTAGTTATATTTTTAGTATATTTAGAGTCATTTTAGACATGTTTTCAACAACCTTAGAGATTGTAGAGTTTGCTTGGAAATGATTAAGTAACATTTTGTCGGATTCGTTTAGGATCATGATGAGTTTGGACCTTATATGGCTTGACATGTCGAATGATTTCTACTCCCCAACTAGTACTCAATTCCCTATTTTATGCTCTTTGACTCTCTTGCACGTTTATACATGTTTCATTAGACTATGATTTAATTTATGATTTCTCGAGCATGCTAATTGTTAGACTATCACTTTATAGATTTTTGAGTATGATTGGCTTGATTATATGTTGTCTTAGCATGTTTGGGTTGATTTTTGACTTTGAAAAGTACATAGATGTCCCTAGGATGGTTAATTAAGAAAAGTTAGATAACCACCTAAGAGTCGCCAGTATCTGCAGTACCCGTCTATTGACTATAAAGCAGCTTCCACGTGACCTATCACACGTGCTTACTCGAAATATATTTGTAACAACGCCAGCTTGTCCCAAACTCTAAGGGACATGAGGTGACGATGCGATTCACCGAGCCTTCACGAGGTACATGTGCTTATATAAAAAATACCCAACTTGGTATGAGCTTATATCTCAAGCAAATCAAGAGCTTAATTAGTAGTTCACACATGCTATATTTGTACTTCGGGATGATTTTTGAGATTTGTGATTATTTTATTATTATTTCTTGTATAACGTACAAGTTAAAAATCATGATAACAAATTTTTAAAAAAATGAGGGATTTAAATATGTTTTGGTTTTACACAAAAATAATTACTAGGTCCACTCACCCTTTTGTTTTTGTACCCCTTAGGTCTCGGTGGTACTTCATGCATTTCGAGGAATTTGTAGTTGCTGCTCTAATAGTCATACAGGTAGTTTGGGTGTGAAGCATTTAAAATAGGGATAATTTAGGTAGTTACTTAAACTGGATGATCATCATAAATTGTGTGTTATGTTTTATACTTCTGTTTATCATGTTAAAATACTAATTGGTTAATTAAGTTTCACATAACCTCTTAGAACGCACTGTTTTTACCCTTTGACTTTCATCAACCGATCGTCATCGTTTAGGTGTCAACCAATATGTCTCAATCTCGATATCCTAATGGATTTCCTGAATAACGCACTGTTTTTACCCTTTGACTTTCGTCAATCGATCGTCACTGTGTAGGTGTTAACCAATATGTCTGAATCTCGACGTCCTAATGAATTTCCTGGATCGAAGTGTACCATATATGTTGCAATGACCCGGATCTCGAGGAAACGTGAAATTAGAAAATTTAAGGAGAAAATGACGATTTTGTCCCTAAGTCAAAGGGTTGACTTTTTGGTCAAACCAAAGTCAAAATGTTGACTTAGGGGCAAAATCATCTTTTTCTCCTTAAATTTTCCAATTTTACGTTTTTTCGAGATCGGGATCGTTACATATATTCCATGGCTTCATTACAATATATAGATCCAATACTATGTCTTATGTCATCAAAGTTCACTATTGATTTCTTACAGCCTTCTTTTATTATTGTCTTGTAACTTGACTTGCATGCTTTGATGTGAATATTATAATAAACAAAGACTAGTTTTGGTCAAGTGGGTTGTAAATGTAAACAAAACAAAGGTAAGGCCCAACATGCTTTATTCATTATGCTTATCAAACCACTTCATTATCAACAATTATATCTTGTTTTACTCATTTTTCTTTTCTGCTCAGCATTGATAATGATTTCAATTTCAATTCTCCAACTACATTCATTAAAAGAAAAAAAAAATCAAACACATTGAAAATATTATAGCATTTATGACACATTATAATCCGAAAAATACATATGAACATCTTGATCAAAATATGTTTGGTATTATTAAAACCCAACCTCTAGATATCAGTCGACGTACTTTAATTTTGATGTTCATATAGGCTATTCGAGCCAGAGAATGTCAGAAATCATTTTGAAAATGGGATATGAACCCTACTTAACCAAAAGTTTGAACAAGTCACTCCATTAGAATTTTTCTAATGAACTCGCTTCTCTAGAGACTTCGGATTCTCGGAAGGAGTCTAGCAAGCCATTCTAAACTAGTTACATTCTTGGTTAAACCGGAATTTTAATTTTACTTTGTAAGGAAGTTTCTAGTTAACATGTGTTGAGAAGATCAATATTTTGGAACCAAGGTTACTTAGCGTACCATTTATTTTCATATTGTCTTACCGAAGTGAACCTCCATGTAGTTTGAGAAGCAATTTGGGGAACTTTTCTCTTGGTTGTCTAAAAGTACGGATAGCCGGGAAGTCCAGTCAAGCCAGGGAACAGCCGGCAACGGATGTGGATGAAGCGACGCTGGAGCCCCTCGAGCCCTTGTTCTCAAGTCCCCCTGCGTCGGCCGGTGAGAAGAGGAAGGCGACGCTCGGCAGTTCTCCGGTCGTCATCGAAATAGATGATGCGGCCGAGCAGAGGAGAAAGTTCGTGGCCGAGGCTCGACTTAAGAAGAAAAAGAAGCTGGCCGAGAGGAAGGAAAACAGGGAAGATGAGGAGCCGGCCGAGAAAAAGCGGCAGAAGAGGCAGGCCGAGGTGGAGACCCTAGAACAGGTGAGGAACATGGTCTTGCCGTCGCAGACCTCCCTGTTGGTTGGCCGACAGGTGCCGAAGAAGCTGAAAAGACCGACGCTGGACTCGTCGATCAAGTCATATTTTGTCAATTCGGAGGGGGAGCCGGACTTGATCAGGACGACTGAGGTGGACGACAGCTGGCGGCATCTGAGCACGGCCTTCCACCCCTCGCAGCTGGACTTTATGAACACGGTGGTCCGGGGGTCCCAATATGAGTTGGGTGAGATAGCCGAAGTTCAGCCGAGGGACTTTGCCGACCGTTGTGACAAGACCATGCGGCTTAGCTCTCATGTAAGTTTCTGTTTCGTGGTGCCCCCTTTTTTGTCGTTATTATTTTTTGTTTTTGGGACTAACGCGGCCTGTGATTTGTGCAGTTTCTTGGAGAAGTGTTCTCGACCTTCCGTCATGCCAGCAACCTCAGGCAGCAAGCCTTGGATATGAAACGGGAAGTGGAAGAGAGGGAGCACGCCTTGGCCGGCAATCAAAGACTGTTCAACCAGGCGCTCGAGGCCAAGGCGGAGCTTGAGCTGAAGGTAAAGGCCCTGGAGGTGGAAGCAGTCGCGAGGGCCGAGGAGGCTAGGCGGGTCCAAGCCGAGTTGGAAGAATCCAGGTCAAGGTTGGCTGAGCAGGAGTCGGCCAATGCGAGGCTAGCCGAGCAGCTGATCTCGGCCAAGAAGGTGGGGATAGAAGAATATAAGGCTTCTCAGGAATGTGAGAAGACCTTCATGAAGTTCGGGGCTGCCTTGGAGGATGGCTTCTACAAGAAGTTGTTGCTGTCTAACCCGGGGGTCTCTATTGCCTTCCCTTGGCTCAAGTCCCCGCCGAGGGTTGAGGATTACCTGGATGATGACTGGAATCCTCTACCCGATGATGAAGAGGAGGATCTGGATTCCGACGAGGCCGACCAAGCTGAGGCCGAGAAGATGGGCGGTCCGCATGCCGAAGATGAAGAAACGACCGAGTTGGGCGGCGACGGCCAGTAGTATAGGCCGTATTCTAAATCTCATTGTAATTTGGCTTAGGCCTGTGTAATGTGACCTTGGTTTTAATAAATAGATATTTTGGTAACTGATGTGTTTGGATTTGAAATAAGATTTGAAATAAGCACCAAGTGTGTCGGACTAAGACCATAATTGGGGACTGTAGGCTTGGTAAGTCGGCCACTGATGGCCGATGGTATCCGTCAGTTTTAGAACATAGACCGGGAAAGTACGCCTTGGGAAGGTTTGTAACAAAACTTGAATCGATCACTTGATGAATGTTATTCATAGATCAGTCTGGGTATGCCAGAACATGTTTACAAAAAATGGCCGTGGGCCGTGTGCCTTGCGGCGTTTTACAACAACCTATCTGTAGTAATACTTGAGATGGTCCACGTTCCAGGGATGTGAAAGTGTCTTCCCTTCGGAATTTTGCAGCTCGTAAGTCCCCTCTCGGCAGACTCTTGCCACGGTGTATGGTCCTTCCCAGTTTGGGGCAAAGGTGCCTGCTGCCTTGTCCCTGGTGCCGTTGTTAACTTTGCGGAGGACCAAGTCCCCCACCCTGAAACTCCTGTGTCGGACCCTCGAGTCGTAGTATCTAGCAACACGCCGCTTGTAGGCCATGTTTTTCAGGTTAGCCTGGTCTCGCCTTTCCTCAACTAGATCGAGGTTGAGGGAAATCTGCTGATCGTTGGTGTCCGGATCGTACGAGATTACACGGTATGATGTTTCTCCGATCTCCACGGGGATCACTGTCAGGACCCACCCCGGTTTCGCCCCGAAACCCGAGGTAAACCCCGCTCCCGTATGACTCCCCGACACAACACGCAAGTAAAACTCACTCAACCCAGTCAGACGCAGGAGTAACAATGTTCCAAAGTTATCAGGTACAGAGCATAGTACGAAAATACAAGGAAAATAAAAACCGATAAATTACACGCACACGGAAGACTTTAAACTATTCCGGGATTCCCCCACGTCACTTCTATGCCTCGGACACTGCCTCGACGTCAAGACCCCGCGCTAGCTCGAATGATGATTAAAACCATAAAACAATTATAGAAAACAGTTATGCATGCTCGAGTTTAGAGAAGGGGTCCACTCACAGTACCAAGCCCTCAATCGTGTCCCGAACGTCCTGCACGTTCCTCGGCTTCCTCAGGAAATCCCGATCCTGTCAACAACCACCAAATTACGTCACTAACACATCTACGAGTAACCACCTAAATTCCCTTAAAAATCCTCGGGTCCTAAACGTAACGAACCGGAACCCTAAACCTTCACCCTCGCGGAACTACGTCGATTCGACGTCCGATTAACCCGAAACCAATTCCAATGGACTCATCACAACTCCTGGACCAAAAACCATGTTGACCGTTTTCCCAACCGCCGCCGCACGCGCCCCCACGCGCCGCCCAAAGTGGCTGCGCGTGGCCCTCACGCGCCAGCTACAGTAGCACCATCAACCTCGACCTCATTGTGCTGAACCGGCCGCCGTGGCTTGAACTGGCGAGAAGCATTCTCCACCGTCCGGCCACCATTTCCTTCCCTTCTTTCACCCACAGCTTCGTCCAAACACCACGAATCCATTCCTCAACTCCTTTTGGTTCGATTCGACTCCCAGCTTCACGACTGAAGCTCGAACCAGACGGCCCTCAAACCCCTGTTTCACGATCCTTCTACTCCGGTCACCTCCCGTCACGGTAGCGACACCAGACTCTTCCTAGGGTCTCACTGAACCTAGACCAACCTTTCTATACCGTCGACTCAGCCCCAAACTCGATGACTCTAAGTTCGAAGTTCACGGCCGAAACAGAGCACCAAACACTCACCGTCGACTGAGCTCCGCCGTGTACGCCCCCGTCACGGCGACCATCACAAACCACTCCTAGGACCTCCCTGAACATCACCCTGACCTTCAATCCTCTCGACTCTAAGCCAAAACTCACAACTTTCCAAATGAAACTCACGGAAAAACAGAGCAGGAAAACTTACCCTTCGATTTCAGCTCCGCCGTGCGCACCGCCGCGTGCCACGGTGTTCGTTGGACTCCGTGCAACCTCCTACAGCTCCCCTTGCCTTAGTCTGAGCCACCTCACGGCGTAGCCACCACCACGAACTCACGGCTTCCCTGTTCTCCTCACGCTTCCGCCGCACCACCACCGTGCCGCCTTGCACGATTACAGCTCCAAATCACCACCACCAGCTCACTCTGACCTCCCTGTCACTCTCACCCCTCACGCTTCACTCACCCTTGCACTGAATCACTCAATTTCTCTCAATCTTCCACCCTCTGTTTCTCCGTGTTTGTCGAAGAACATCCCACACGCACACACGGTTTCACCCAATTATTTAGGACCGTGACTACACAGGATTTCACCAGAATCCTCTAGCCCCCTGCCAAGTGTCACCATCCACTCAACCCTTGTCCCATCTGGTTAAACCCCAGCCGTCCATTTTGCTTTCTCTGCACAAATCCCCAGATGCTAAAAAGACCAAAATACCCTCCAGTTTTACACATTTTTACAGTTTTGTCAAAACTTCCTAGACCCGTAACTCTCGCCTCGTAAGTCCGATGAATACGTGCCGCCTGTCATCGAACTCAGGACGACGAAAGCTACCTAACCATCCTAGGTCAACCTACCAAAACCCATTCGTACAAAAAGTCAAGTATTCCCCCTAATTTACCCAAATTACGGTTAAGCCCTCAACCTTCCGAACATCACAACTTCCTCCTCGGATGTCGGAATCGAACGTACCTCATGTCTACGGGTTCGTGACGTCCTCAACTACGTCCTGGTCACTGACCAATACCCAATGGACCACCCGAATAAAAGTCAACATTTTTGCCCGGACCAGGGGCAAAATCGTCATGCTAGGCTCCCGGACCTGTCGGAACCACCTAACCACTGATTAACCTCACTAATCACACCTTAATTACTCTACTAATCCCGGCTCTCGGGACTGGTTGTTACAATCTACCCCCCTAAAAAGAATTTCGTCCACGAAATTCCACAGATAGTTCCCGAAACCTAGGGTCTCCTACCTGGTCACCAACACTAGGTCAACAACAACCTCTCCTGGGTTCCCTGTCTATCATCTCGACCTTGGGTATTCCACTCCATCCCCAACTACTGCTACCACGGCCAACTCTAGCTATGTAACAGCTACATGGTGTACGCAAGGGAAACTCTATGAACAGCAAACAAAGGGATTCTAAAATACCTTATTCCAGAGTACCCGACGGAAGTCATAGAGTACCTCCTCGTATACAACCACCCTACCTTCCCAAACCAACTCGACTACTAACCCAAACAATCGTCCACCCATCTCCCTCGGCTGCTACCTCGGCCACTATCGGGAGAAATCTACAAAGTCCTAAAGGCAAACTCTAGCTTGTGGGTTCTCTCCTTCAATAACCTCATATCGATCAGTTATCGTCACTCCTTTCCTGTACCTTTCGTCACCCTCCTACGGAACTTACTGTAACACTCTAAATCCTCTAGGAACACTCCTAGACTCTACCCTGGATCCAACAACCAAAACCTAAGTACAGCACAACCAAAAGTAAGACAAGTACCTGTCCCCGTATCTGGTGTCGACTGAGCCTCCTGCTGAGTCATCGAAAACACTCGGGCCTGAGATCCCGACGCTCTACCACGTCCCCTCGAACTACTAGTGGCAGTGCCACCACCTCTTCTCGGACTTGCTGTCCCGGACGCCGTACTCTGTCCGGACTCCGTTACTCCTCTGCCTACACCACCTTCCTGTGGCAACAGTGGACACTCACGTCGGAAATGACCTCGCTCCCCACAGTAGAAACACACATTCCAACCTGGTCCACTGCTCAGTTTCCCTGTAGACGCTATAGATGTCGCACTCGCTTGCGGAGTCGGCGGTGCTCGGTAACCCCAAACTCCTGAACTCTGGACAATGCCAGGCCTACCAAAACGATCATCGCCCGACGATGACGCTCCACCGAAGTTACCCCTTTTCGGTGTCCGCTAGCTCGAAGCTCCAAGAATAGATGGTTCCTGGCGTCGCACCGGCAAACTAGCCTCCACCCTCACCGCAGCATCTGACAAGTCTCGGAGGGTAGCAAAAGATCCAGCCGTCACTATGGCTCGAATCTCACCTCGCAGGCCCAACTCAAACCTACGGCACTTCTCGGCTTCAGTGGCTACAAAAGCAGGAGCAAACCGAGACAACATCTGGAACTTCCGTTCATACTCTGCCACTGTCATACTCCCTTGCTGGAGCTGCAGAAACTCCGCCTCCTTGGTATCCCGGAAAGAACGAGGGTAATACTGCTCCAGAAACGGTTCCCTGAACGTCTCCCAGGTCACACTATGGTCATCCCAACCGGACAACTCGAGAGTGTACCACCACTCGTACGCCGTACCATCTAGTAAAAATGTAGCCAACACTACTCGCTCCTCCAGCGGACAATGCATCACCGCAAAAATCCGCTCAAGTCTGGTAATCCACCTCTGGGCTTCCTCAGGATCAGTCCCACCGCTAAATGTAGTCGCCCCGAGCCGTTGGGCTAACTCAATAGTAACACTCTTCGTCTCTCTTGCTACTTCTTCAGGTTGTGGAGAGGGTCTACGTCTCGGAGGCATCGTCAACCGCACACTGAAAGAGGCATAGAAGTAGTCAAACAACTAAAACACAACCAACAAACCCCACAAACCCGATAAACCGATGCTCTGATACCAATTGTCAGGACCCACCCCGGTTTCGCCCCGAAACCCGAGGTAAACCCCGCTCCCGTCTGACTCCCCGACACAACACGCAAGTAAAACTCACTCAACCCAGTCAGACGCAGGAGTAACAATGTTCCAAAGTTATCAGGTACAGAGCATAGTACGAAAATACAAGGAAAATAAAAACCGATAAATTACACGCACACGGAAGACTTTAAACTATTCCGGGATTCCCCCATGTCACTTCTATGCCTCGGACACTGCCTCGACGTCAAGACCCCGCGCTAGCTCGAATGATGATTAAAACCATAAAACAATTATAGAAAACAGTTATGCATGCTCGAGTTTAGAGAAGGGGTCCACTCACAGTACCAAGCCCTCAATCGTGTCCCGAACGTCCTGCACGTTCCTCGGCTTTCTCGGGAAATCCCGATCCTGTCAACAACCACCAAATTACGTCACTAACACGTCTACGAGTAACCACCTAGATTCCCTTAAAAATCCTCGGGTTCTAAACGTAACGAACCGGAACCCTAAACCTTCACCCTCGCGGAACTACGTCGATTCGACGTCCGATTAACCCGAAACCAATTCCAATGGACTCATCACAACTCCTGGACCAAAAACCATGTTGACCGTTTTCCCAACCGCCGCCGCACGCGCCCCCACACGCCGCCCAAAGTGGCTGCGCGTGGCCCTCACGCGCCAGCTACAGTAGCACCATCAACCAAGACCTCACTGTGCTGAACCGGCCGCCGTGGCTTGAACCGGCGAGAAGCATTCTCCACCGTCCGGCCACCATTTCCTTCCCTTCTTTCACCCACAGCTTCGTCCAAACACCACGAATCCATTCCTCAACTCCTTTTGGTTCGATTCGACACCCAGCTTCACGACTGAAGCTCGAACCAGACGGCCCTCAAACCTCTGTTTCACGATCCTTCTACTCCGGTCACCTCCCGTCACGGTAGCGACACCAGACTCTTCCTAGGGTCTCACTGAACCTAGACCAACCTTTCTATACCGTCGACTCAGCCCCAAACTCGACGACTCTAAGTTCGAAGTTCACGGTCGAAACAGAGCACCAAACACTCACCGTCGACTGAGCTCCGCCGTGTACGCCCCCGTCACGGCGACCATCACAAACCACTCTTAGGACCTCCCTGAACATCACCCTGACCTTCAATCCTCTCGACTCTAAGCCAAAACTCACAACTTTCCAAATGAAACTCACGGAAAAACAGAGCAGGAAAACTTACCCTTCGATTTCAGCTCCGCCGTGCGCACCGCCGCGTGCCACGGTGTTCGTTGGACTCCGTACAACCTCCTACAGCTCCCCTTGCCTTAGTCTGAGCCACCTCACGGCATAGCCACCACCACGAACTCACGGCTTCCCTGTTCTCCTCACGCTTCCGCCGCACCACCACCGTGCCGCCGTGCACGATTACAGCTCCAAATCACCACCACCAGCTCACTCTGACCTCCCTGTCACTCTCACCCCTCAAGCTTCACTCACCCTTGCACTGAATCACTCAATTGCTCTCAATCTTCCACCCTCTGTTTCTCCGTGTTTGTCGAAGAACATCCCACACGCACACACGGTTTCACCCAATTATTTAGGACCGTGACTACACAGGATTTCACCAGAATCCTCTAGCCCCCTGCCAAGTGTCACCATCCACTCAACCCTTGTCCCATCTGGTTAAACCCCAGCCGTCCATTTTGCTTTCTCTGCACAAATCCCCAGATGCTAAAAAGACCAAAATACCCTCCAGTTTTACACATTTTTACGGTTTTGTCAAAACTTCCTAGACCCGTAACTCTCGCCTCGTAAGTCCGATGAATACGTGCCGCCTGTCATCGAACTCAGGACGACGAAAGCTACCTAACCATCCTAGGTCAACCTACCAAAACCCATTCGTACAAAAAGTCAAGTATTCCCCCTAATTTACCCAAATTACGGTTAAGCCCTCAACCTTCCGAACATCACAACTTCCTCCTCGGATGTCGGAATCGAACGTACCTCATGTCTACGGGTTCGTGACGTCCTCAACTACGTCCTGGTAACTGACCAATACCCAATGGACCACCCGAATAAAAGTCAACATTTTTGCCCAGACCAGGGGCAAAATCGTCATGCTAGGCTCTCGGACCTGTCGAAACAACCTAACCACTGATTAACCTCACTAATCACACCTTAATTACTCTACTAATCCCAGCTCTCGGGACGGGTTGTTACAATCACGGCCTCTGACCCAAAAGCTAGGGCAAAGGGCGTTTCGTTTGTGGCCGTTTTGTATGAAGTACGATGTGACCAAAGGACGTCGTTGATTATGTCTGCCCATTTGCCCTTGTCTTCGTCCAGGCGCTTTTTCAGGTTGTACTTGATATTTTTATTGACGGCCTCCACTCGGCCGTTGGACTGGGGGTGTGCAGGGGATGCGAAGAGAAGCTGTATACCGTATGTTTGGCAGAATGCTTTGAAGCGATTGCAGTCGAACTGTTTCCCGTTATCGGTCACGATGGTGTGTGGGATCCCGAAGCGGCAAATGATGTTCTGATATATGAATGATTCGATCTGCGCTGCTGTGATGGACGCGAGGGGCTTCGCCTCCGCCCATTTGGTAAAATAGTCTACTGCCACCACAGCGAAGTTTACCCTGCCCTTGCCCGTAGGCATTGGCCCGATGAGGTCGAGTCCCCACTGCGAGAACGGCCATGGGCTCATCATGGAAGTGAGGGGTTCAGCTGGAAAGTGAGGGATCTGGGTGTGTCGCTGACACCTGTCGCATTGCTGTGTGAGGGCAGTGGCATCGGCGAGCATTGTTGGCCAAAAGTATGCCTGGCGGAATGCCTTGTGTGCCAAAGTGCGTGCGCCCGAATGGTCTCCGCATATGCCTTCGTGCATTTCTCGGAGAACGTAGTCTCCTTGTTCCGACGTGAGGCACTTTAGCAGCGGGGTGGTGAATCCTCGCTTATACAGATGACCGTGCTGAATGGTGTAGCGAGTGGCCTGCCGCCTGATTTTCTTGGCCTCCAGCCTGTCTTCTGGGAGAGAGCCATCATGTAGGTAGGCCCTGATGGGGTCCATCCATGTCGGGCTGGTGTTGATGGTGTATACAGGGTTCGGTCTGGTGCTAGGCCTGTGTTGGACTTCGACTAAAACTTGTCTCCCTTTCTTGTCATCAATTGAGGATGCCAGTCGAGCCAGGGCATCAGCATGGCCGTTTTCCGATCGTGAGATCTTTGCAACCTCAAAGTTCGTGAACGACCCAAGTAGCTGCCTGGCGAGGGCCAAGTAGAGAGTCATGGATGCGTCCTTGGCCTCGAAATTGTCGTTGATCTGGCTGACGACTAGTTGGGAGTCGCTGAAAATGCGTAGTTGCTGGGCCTCCATGTCTCTGGCGAGACGTAGGCCAGCCAGTAGAGCCTCGTATTCTGCCTCGTTGTTGGATGCTCGGAAGCTGAACCTTAGAGCGTACTCTAGCTTGACTTGGTCGGGGGAGGTGAGTACTAGGCCGGCCCCCGATCCGTTGTGGCAGGCTGAACCGTCGATGAACAACGTCCAACAGGGCCGTGTGGGGTCGATGCCAGAGGTAGATGGTCCTTCTCCTTCCCTGGCGGGAAGATTCTGCCTGCTGGTATCCTAAGGCGGCATGCACTGGGTGGGTTGGTAAGAGTAGTCGGCGACGAAGTCAGCCACTGCTTGTCCCTTTTCGACAGTCTTTGCTACATAGTTAATGTCGAACTCGCTGAGCTCAATTGCCCACTTAATCAGTCTGCCCGAGATGTCGGGTTTCTGGAGGACCTGCTGGAGAGGTTTATTAGTGACGACCTTGATTTCGTGTGCCTGAAAGTATGGGCGCAGTCGCCGTGCCGTTATTACCAGTGCAAGTGCCAGCTTCTCCAAGTCGGGGTATCTTGTTTCTGCGTCTTGCAGAGCCTTGCTGACATAGTAGACCGGGTTCTCGGTACCTGCCCTCCGGGTGACGAGGACTGAGCTTACTGCGGAGGCGGATACTGATAGATAAAGGAAAAGGTGTTCCCCTGTCTCTGGTCGGGTTAAGAGCGGTGCGCTGCTCATGTACCGCTTGAGCTCTACGAATGCCCTGCTGCACTCGTCTGTCCAGTTGATTCTTTTTCCCTTGCTTTTCAATGCCTTAAAGAAGGGAGTGCACTTATCCGTCGCCTTGGATATGAATCTTGTGAGGGCCGCTACTCGCCCTGTGAGGCTCTGGATGTCCTTGTGTGTCTGAGGGGGGGGGGGGGGGGGGGGGGGGGGGGGGGGCATGTCCATGATAGCCTTGATTTTTTCAGGGTTGGCCTCGATTCCTCTCTACTAATCATGTACCCTAGAAACTTGCCCGAACCCACGCCGAAAACGCACTTGGCGGGGTTGAGACGCATCTTGTAGTGTTTGAGGACCTTGAACATTCTGGCCAGGTTGGGAACGTGTTCGCCTACTGTCCTGCTTTTTCCAAGCATGTCATCCACGTATACCTCCATGGTTTTGCCAATCTGGTCGGCAAATATGAAGTTAACAAGGCGTTGATACGTTGCCCCCGCATTCTTCAGGCCAAAAGGCATGACATTATAACAATAGACTCCCAAGTTGGTCCGGAAGCTTGTGTGGATCTGGTCGTCCGGATTCATTAGGATCTGATTGTAGCCCGAATAGGCGTCCATGAAACTGAGCAACTCGTGTCCCACCGTAGCGTCCACCAGCATGTCGATTTTGGGAAGTGGGAAGTTGTCCTTCGGACATGCCTTGTTTAAGTCCGTGAAATCAATACACATTCGCCAGAGTCCCGTAGGTTTCTTGACTAGGACCACGTTGGCGACCCATGCAGCGTATATGGCCTTTCAGACGAAGTGGATTGTGCTGAGCTTCGTGATTTCGGCTTGCATGGCCATTTGCCTTTCCGTATCATAGCTTCGTTGCTTCTGGGCGACTGGCCTGAAGGTGGGATCGATGGTGAGCCGGTGGCAGATCACATCGGCGGATATGCCGGGCATGTCCGTGTAGGACCATGCAAACACTTCAGCGTTGTTCTGGAGGAACTGGATGAGTTCGGAGCGGATGTCGGGTCTGATTTTTGAGCCGATTCGAACCTGGCGGTCCCCTTGTTCACTGGAAAGAGGGATTGTCTCTGTCTCTTCCACTGGCTCCGCATGGGGCATGTGAGCCAAGTCGCGGGGGTCTTCCGGGGGGCTGTTCCTGAGCTTTTCTATGTATCCTGCTTCCACAGGGTCGTCACCGAGTACCGATTCAGTGACCGTGAGCGTCTCTGTTGTCTCGGTCGGCCTCTGGTTGGTTTTAGTGAGAGAGGTGGCATAACACGTCCGGGCTGAGAGCTGGTCTCCCTGTACCTGGCCCGATCCCAAAGGTGTTGGGAATTTCATAAGCAGGAGGTGAGTGGATACGATGGCTCGTATCTGGTTGAGCAGGCCCTGACCGAGGATCGCGTTGTAAGCTGTTGGACAATCGACCACAAGGAAAGTAGTGAGTGTGGTGGTGGTGAGGGGCTCGGAGCCCATGGTGATTGGTAAAGTGATAATCCCCCGGGGGAGGACTGAATCTCCTGAAAAACCAAGAAGAGGCGTGACCTTGCGGTCTAACTCTTTCTCGTTCAAACCCATTCTCTGAAAAGCATCCCAAAAAAGTACGTTGACCGAACTGCCGGTGTCGACGAGAATGCGACCTACGTCGCAGTTTGATATTAGCGCTCCGGACGATCAGGGGATCGTCATGGGGAAAAACGATGCCCCGCTCCTCCTCCTCCGAGAAGCTGATAGGTTTCCATCCGGTCTTTGCGATCTTGCCGGGTCGGCTGGCGCCGATGCTGAGTACCTGGCTGGACTGCGAAGCCCTGTTGAAACTCTTCCTGGCCCAGTTTGAGGTGACGGGGGAAGATAAGGTCGGGCCTCCACTGATGGTGTTGATCTGAAGGCGCGCCGGGGCGGCCTGTGCTCGGGTCACAAATTGATCAAGTCTGCCATCGCGGACTAGCTGTTCGACTATGTCTTTGAAGGCGATGCATTCCTCAATGGTGTGCCCATTGTACTTGTGGTACTGGAAAAATGCCTCCTTGTTGATGACAGGTCGGTAGTTTGGGTTTCTTGGCTTGGGCTTCGGGATCATCTCCTCCACACTCAATAGGACATTGTCGAGCGTCGTGTTTAGGATCGTGTATGTTTCGAACCGGCGTCTGGGGCCTGCGCCCTCTGCTACCAATCCTCTGCCTTCCTGGGGGTTCCCGCGGTGAAAGTCGCGGTCGTTGCGACCTGAACGTCCCCGCTTCTCCTGATTGCGAGAATCAAAGTGAAGCTTCCTCTTCCCGGTCTCGGAGTGACTGTCATCGTGACTATGGGAGTTTGGTTGAGCCCTTCCCGAGCTTGTGGTTGGGGGTTGGGTTGAGTGACTTTGCTCTCCTTTGGAGGAGTGTGGAAGAACTCGGCCTTCACATGGATGCCGACCCTTCTCATGAGTTCGGCATAGCTTCCCCACTCTTCCGTATGGGCCGCGTATTTGAAAGGAGACTCTTTGAGACCGCTCCGAAAGGCATTAAATGCGGCCTTGTCGTCTGTATCCTGGCAGCGGGAGTACTCTAAGCTAAACCTTGCGGCATATTTTTGGAGGGTCTCATCCTCCCTCTGCCTGATGGAGAACAGATCGTCCGTGGACACGAGCCTGATTGTTTTGGATCATGAACTGACTTAAGAACGTAGAGTGTAGATCCTCAAGGGAATCGATCGTGCCTGGCGGCAGACGGTAGAACCAGTTCAAGGCGGCGTCGGTGAGGGTGGAGCTGAAAATGAGGCACTGTTCGTCTTCCGAGGCATCGCGGTATGCCAAGGCAGAAGTGTAGTTGTTCCAGTGGGTGTTGGGGTCTCCTTTCCCGGTGTACAGGGCAATCTTGAGGGGCTTGACTCCAGTTCTGTGACGGGAGCGGAGGAGCCTTTCCGAGAAAGGACCGGGGTTGGCCTTCTTCAAGGCTGGCGCCTTGCTCCTATCTTCCTTTGCTTCCAAGGCACGCACTCTTTTCAGGAGGGTCTCAATCTCTGCGCTCTGACTGCTGGGCAGTTGGGTAGGAGTCTCATTCGGCCGTCGGCCCTTGTCCTGGCGGACCCTTGCTTCTCTACCTTGGGAGTAACTACCAGCCGTTGAGTCGGTCTCGTCCGGACGCTCCCGTGAGTGGGTTTCGCTCTTCTTAGTTGTCTGGCAACCTCTGTCCCTCGGCCCGTGGTCCGGGTGTTCCGTGGCGACTTGGCGGTCGGTTGAGCCGTGATGCCGCACTGACGAGGTCCGTTTATCTGACGTTTCGTAGGAGAGCCTAGCTGGCACGACTTGGCGTTCTTCCAGCAGCTGTCGGGCATCGCGGTAGATCTTGGTTCCTGAGGGTCCTGCCCCCGTTGGTTGGATGAGGAGGCGACTGGAGGAAGCAGGGTTCGACCTTTGCTGTCTCCGCGGCTGATCCGATGACCTCTCAACTACAGTGTGCGCAGCATGTGGCCTGTTTGCCTGTCACTCCTCGACCCGTAAGCGGTCGGCCAGTTCCCCTCCCGGTTGCCCCTCGCGCTGGGACATCCTCACGAGGGCAACCGTGTTTGCGTACTGCTCCGTTAGGAGTTGGTTCTTCGCGTCGATTTTGGCATTGTGGGCCTTCAGCGCGGCCACCTCGCGCATTAAGTCGTCCAGAGTCTGCCGGCAGGCATCTGGGACGCTCCTGGTTGTGTTTCCCTTAGTGAAGGGGGTGTGATTGAGCTCTCCTTCGTCTCGTTCGTCCGACATGACCCTTGGTACGATTCGGGACGGCTGATCTGGTGAGAGAGCGTGGGCTGTTGTTTCAGATTCCCACAGACGGCGCCAATCTGTTGATGTAAGAAATGGATCAACCTACTCCTGCCTCGCTGAGCTTCCTTCGCGATCCCTCTCGAAATATTGTGGCCTGCACAGGAAGAGGGTAATGCAAAGGGACACCGGTGTGATGCCGGCCGAACAGTCTCCGATGCTTAAGTCAGTTAAGTAGGAGGGTACTGTTGTAATTTAGACAGCGTGAGGGCAAGATTGTCATTACCTTTTGGAGGGGGATGCCCTTGTATTTATAGTAGCATTGAATGTGTTTGTTGGTGTTTGTCAATGTGGGATAAATGTTGCTGCCTCTAGGAGTTTGATAGGTGTCCTGTGGTGGTCCCGGATAGCATTTATGACTTGTCAGTAAGTCTTGCCGACCAGATTTGGTCTTCCTATGTCGTTCTTGGCTTTGTTAGCGTAATCTGAGACTTGCCTGGGACTGGTGGAGCAGGAACAGGTCAGATTGGTTCGGGATTTTGACCAGGCCGACCAGTTTAGGTATGAACAACCACTACTACTCTATTACTACTTCCTTTTTCTTTAATCCTTCATGTATTTAACAAGAAGCCAATCAAGTTGTTAGTTGCTTATTTCTGGTCACATGTTTTATATGTCTAGTTCAAATGTTGTTTTAAGTATGATCTTTACCTCGTATACATATTTTAACTATCTTGCAAATAAATTTGCCCTACTATTGAGTTTCACAGCACATTTTACTATTCATGTGAATTAATTTCCTTGTTTGTGATGGTGAAACCTTTTGGTTGAAATAATGTTGGTAATGATACTAAGATTGTAGCACGTGTTATGACATGATATATCTTGATATCATGTACATTTTTGTTAAACAATTAGTTTAACTTTGTTCAAACTGGTTTCGATTATATAGAATTTTTCCTTTTGCAATGTATTAATAACATATTTCTCTAGTCATCTTCACTCATCATATTTTAAACCAACGATAAATTTTGAAATTGTTTTTATTACTACTATTGACCATTGTGGTTAACTTGAATTAACATTTTTCTCTCTTATAATTATATATAGTTGTTTTAAAATTTCTCAATTTGATTTCACACCTCTGTCATACATGTTTTGTTTAGCCTGCTTGACCTAATTTCACAAATTTTCTTCCTCCTTTTTTTAACGTTTTGACAAAATTCTTTGACGTGTGAATTTTACTAATTTCAATTGCATTATGTTGTTAACTAAACACTTTGGATAAATGTTTTTGGAATTGATGAGTATCAGCTTTTTGTAGAACAATTCTTTTCAAACAGATAACATTGCTCTTTTAGGGTCATATGTTTCCGTTGTGTTTGAAATCACAGGTTGATCGAATTTGATTTCGAATGCTATGCCTGGTGTAAATTCTTTTGTGATCATAAATTTATTGGGACAATTTTGTGGTTGTAATCTTATAACCATTATATTTTCATCATATTTTCATCCTGTCTTGTACCTTTACCTTAAAATAACCTATCATCATTCCTTTGAATTGCCAACCAGAGTATTAAATTGTATCCGCTTGGACATAAAAAAATGGTTTACGTGTGACGACTTGAGTTACTGTGTCAACAAAATTTCGTGGTTAGTTGCTCGCGATCATCGATGACCGTTGAAGTTTTGACAAATTTCCCGTATTAAGTCTCAGGTAGCAGTATGTGCTCACAATTGTTATCCAATGACCTTATCCATGCAGTTTAGTCTGATCGTTGACCCCAAGCTTAGACTTGAAGCACCTTTTGACTAGATTTGATAACAACTTTTTTTTTTCTTTCTAATCTTAGTTAGCCTACCATCCTTAAGCCCTAAGGTATTCCCAAGTTCTACACCGGCACCCAAGACTTAGTCGGTGCGTTAGGTAGTTAACGACACAAACTTTAGGAATGGGTGTCACTACTCGCTGTATAACTCATGGTAGACGAGTTTAAATGAGAATCGTAGGTAAGCATACGAGTGAACTTCTCCACTGAACTTTTACACAAAAATTGTGTCTTAGCTTGAAGGGAACCGGTACTTTGGTGCTAATTTACTCTAAAAGAGATTACCGCACTTTTTTCTAAATCGGTCTATCAAATTTAATGAGAATTAGGATTTTCAAAGAACGCGTTCAACTGAAACTTAAATCAGGAAGTTAGTATTGTTGAGACGGGTGGCCTTTGGAAATTTAATGTGCACCTAGTTGAGCGTTTCTCATTCAAAAGTGACGTGAGAATTCAATTTTTTGACCCTTCCTTCATGCTTGTGGTCGAGTTAGTCATGGTGATGCACTCAATCAACTTCCGATTCTGAGTGCAAGTAGAAACGTTTCTACTCTATAGTTGTGTCAGGCTACTTCACCCCAACCTTAGATGTAGCATCTATAAGTTGATCTTAAACTGAAGTATTAGAAAAACAACCTTCTTATTAGTGCATTGGAACTTACCTTAGTGTGAACCTACTAGGTTGTCTAAGAATGGAACAATAATTATTTTCGAACAAAAGTTTGGAACCTTTCCAATTGGTAACGTTAAATCACCTCTACTTGGGGAAAGAATTTCCTAGCTCATAGATTTACTTACCTTTTTAACACCTCTCACCTACTAGTTGCTAACAAGTGGACTGATGTTTTGGTTAAGATTATCTTAGACCCTCTAAGTTAGGAGTGACCTTTTGCTAGGAATAGCTTGTTGTTGATACTAATTTTTGTTAGTGGTTAGCTAAGTCTTTTTGTGTTAAAGTTTTTAAACATGTGGAGAAGAACATTGAGACTTGTTTGACGAGCCAGTAGCTTATGGTGGTTCTACCACAGTGGTCAATACACATTGTAAGTTGGAGTTTTGAGGGAAGTTACAAGTTCTACGATCGGTTGTTAACTTTTGACAAGATAATTAGGTTGGACTTTTGAAGTAAAATTTGGAATCACTGACGGGGATAATGTCGTGGTTAGTAAAGATCTTAGTATGGAGAAATTTTAGCCACTACCCTTGATTATTTAGTTTACCTTTTACTAAGAGACTTTCATTCATTGAGTAAATGGATGAGTTTCACTCCCTAAACAAGTTTGGTTATCACTACTCAGGATTGGTATAGGTATTCACCATTGGGAGTGCTGAATTATTATTCTAGTATTCTAGTGTTGAAATGTTGGATTTTTCTTCGTCATTCTAATTCTTTCCAAGGATTGGTTAAGTTTACACACAAATGTTTTCCTTTAAGTTTTCCTTGCGTCACTTGAGTAGTGAAGTGACATTCCTACCCCACTAAGACCTTCTTTTATTATTTTGATTTGTAGAGATCAAATCTAGGCTGTGTCGTGTTAGGTATTGGACTCAGGAGTGAGTTTTGGGTTCATAGGTAACTAGTTGGAGAGTAAAACGAACTTTAAGGTTATAAATTAGAAGGATTTGAAAGTGAACATGATAAAAAGAGTGAGATGGTACCTTCACCTTAAGAATTACCACTAGTTTGCAATATTATAATTGTTGTGCTGTTATGCCACTTATTCTCTTTCGAGAGTTAAGTCGTATTTCAAAAATTGGGTGGTGAAAGTCATACACCAGTTTTGGACTTAAGGATTGAGAGAAACTTTCGGGGTATTCGATAATTTCTTGGTGAGAGAACCGTCTATTCTTGATGGTTATTTAAAGAATTTGAAGAGCTGGCTAGATAGTTACGTTCTCATTATTTGACAAGTTGGTAACCTAACAAGCTGCCCGTTTTTACTTCGAATTTTGGGTATAGTTGGGGAAATGCTATTATAGTAGTGTACTCAATTACCATTTGAATCTTGTATCTTGGGTGAAATCAAATGTTTTAGTACTTCAAGTCTGTCTTAGAGTGTCATCAAAGAGAATTAATTCGTAGGTAGTTAATTTTTGTTAAATTAGTGAGAACCTGGAGTGACCTCTATTGACAAAGTTAGTCATTGCAATCACAATGAATTTTTTAAGTTACTAAAAAGATTAGTTAGTACCTCATACGACCGAGTGCTCGAGACAATTGAGCTTGATTTTAGTAATCGTTACCTTGATACATGTGTTTGAGTTGGTTAGACGAGAAATAGAGAGACGATGACATGTGTTACATTATGGGACAGTTGGGAACACAAAGGTCTTGTCAGTCGCTTAACTTACATGAAATTGTTAGTGAAAGAGAATTTACTTTTAAAGGTTCAATATTTATTGGGGAGAGACTTATCGTTGTTCAAGGAACCCTTACAATACATTCATAAAACGTTTTAGGAAGGTTCTGATTCATTGTATCACTTGAGGACAACATACAATGAGTTTGTAAAATTCCAATTGGAAATTTGCATAAGACGCTTGGTATTAGGAGCTGATAATCTACTCAGGCAACACAATGAATTGTTGGACCTATGCAAGAAAGTTGGGTTCTTGTCAATGGAGCATAAGAGAATTTGAGAAACTATTAGGAGTTACAATTATGACTTCCGGGACGAAATTACCTTAAGGGTAGGGGGGGGGGGGGGGGGAGGGGGTAGATTGTTACATCTCGTCCAACAAATTCAAACATCGAAATTAGTTTTGACCAAAATACTTACAAGTTTCATCGAGCTTTGATTATTTCAAGAGATTGAAGTCTTCTTAGTGTATGTGGGTGTATAGATTAAGCCCAAAAGACTTGAGGGCAAAAGACTGAACCCAAGACTTTAGAATCTTGTAGTCCAAGCCCATAACCTTAAGTAAAAAGAACTTCGGCCTCACTCTAAATCTCTAATTGCTATTGGACAAAACAACACACAAACTTCAATAGGGCTCGTCTTTTTTCCCTCAACCATGAACAACCCACACCATTGCCACCACTTCTCTAATGCAAATTCTCTTCAATCCAAAGCAAATAACAACCCAACAAAAATCGTTTTAAGATGCTCACAAGGAACACCTCGCCTTCTTGATCACTCCATCTTCTTCACGTCACTGTCTAAGAACTTTAATCCTATATCCTTTGTGTTTTGAACTAGAGCCTCTAAATACATCCATTAAATTCACATGGGCTCTATAAACTCCTTGGTCCGAGACTTGAGGCGTGTAGCTTGATGGAGAATGAGTTGCTAGCAAGAATGCATCAAAATCGAGACGACCGTTTAGGGTTGGCGAACGACCCAGAAAGATTGATTGCAAGCGAACTCAAACCCACACCATTCAATTCGCGTTGAAGGCTTAATAATTATGTACTTTCATGTGATTTTTGAATAGAGGGTGACAAGGGTGCATGCTAGTTGGATTTTGGAAATCTGAGGAACCACTGAATCTTCCTAATCACTTTATAACGACATCAGGTATTTTTGGACCATGAAGTTAGATTTTCGTAACCACATTAAGACTAACAGAAAATTTTGAATCCGCCAGACTTGACGAAATATTCTATCTGGGTGACAGAATATTCTGAATCTGCCAGACTTGACAAAATATTCTATCAGGATGACAGAATATTCCGTCGAGTATAGTTCTACACGTGAGCGTCATAGTGGTGCATGATCATGCGAGGATGGCGTATGTGGCCACTGGTCGCACGTAGAGGTGTGTGAGGCTACAGTTCGACCTTTGGCCTATGCGTAAAAGCAAATGTGACATGACCCCTCTTGAAAAACCTAGAAAATCCTGAGTGATGCTGCTCCCATCTAATAGTTACTATTCAAACGACGAAAAAAGCCTTGAAAAGGTTTATAACAACCACGAAATAGTCAACTGCCAGACTAGGGATACATACTTACTACACATATACAGAGAACAATTTCATAGTAGAAAACATATATACAGAGAACAATTTTATGCCTCCACTCATCATATCACAAGTGCACTACCAGTAGGCATACCACATACTTGCTTGGGAACCAAAGCCCCAAGCTCGGCTCCGAGTCATCACAACACAGTCTCAGGAACCAAAGCCCCAGGCTCGACGTCTAAAACTAGCAAACCAATCAACATGGATCATACATCACAAATCATCTCATAGATTACGAATAGTGAGAACACTTACTCATATCACATCTTTAAGTCAATCACCATCAACATATTACCAATGCAACGTTACCAAAGAATCATACCTTTAACACACACATCAATTTCATATTTAAAACCTTATTCCATAAACCCGGGCCTAAGCCCAAAACCAAGTTATATGTCGTATCTTGTAAAACGTACATAAATAGTATTGTCAGGACCCATCATCAATCCCTCCGGAATTAACGAGGACCGCCCCTGATCCTTTATGACACGGAGTGTCAGACCAGGGAAAATTAAAACCTTTAGCCCGAAGGCTTCTAGAGTATGCCAGGATCCGGAGGTATGTGATATCTCGGTCTCTACTACGGTCCGCATCATAGTCAACCTGAAGGGTATTGAAAACAGAAAGACTGTGAGTGGACAAAAAGTAATAAGTTTGGTAAAAACATTTTATAAAGACCTTTATACCCTTCACTAAAAAGCATGCATGCATAGTAAAACCATTTATCCAATCACATATGTTTAAACAACCATAATCATACGGGCTGTAACAACCCGGACCTTCAAAAAGGGCAAAAATGTAAATTTGGAAAAGATTTGTATAAAGCCCACACTATTCCAATAAAGCACATTACACTATTCCTTCATTTTTATATTATTTATTTTTCCCTCCAATTAACCCCAGCCCTTCGATCTACTGCCCAAATGCATCCTAGCCCTTCATTCTCATCTGCTTCCCTTATTCATGCACGATCATCTCTGTTTTTCTCCCAAACACACACATTCATCCCCCCATAACCCGTGCTTCTTCTTCCATTTTCTCTATACCAAGGCGATCACACCAGCCATCCTTATCACACCAGACGACCACCCACAGCACCACCATCATCTGCTCACCACCACCGTGCAACACCGGCAACCACCAGCCCGTTTTTCCCGTCCGAAATCCCGTCCAAAAACTCAGACCCGAAACACTAAGGAAACGGGTCCAAGAAGCAAACCGTGACAACCACACCACCTCGACGCGGGGAAAGCTCCAGTCTGCACCGTGAGGACCCCAGGAGCTTAACTGGACGACGGCGCGGCCTGCGGCGGCGACACGGCGGCGGTAAGGTCGAAAACCCGAGAACCCGTTTTGATCCCCTGTTTCGAACCAACGTGTTTTAGTGCTAGGAAATTGATTGTGTGATGTTAGAAATGTCCTAGGGTGAGAGACGAGTTGATCAGGACCGGTTTGGACGACGAAGACGGCGTGGATCACCGGAGAAGACGATCGGACCTTGGCCGTGAGTTTCAACGACGAACTGGTGAGTTTTCTCCCGTTTTCTTTCTAGTTTGAGGTTGTAGAACCATAGAACAGACCTAGACGACCCTATAGGGATGAACCCCGTCGAAAATGGTGGCCGGAATTGTACGGTTGAATTGGGTCAAGCCATGGGTCGACGGCGACCCGGTTCCAGTCAAACGGGTCTGACCCGGTACTGTAGCATGATGACGTCATCATTCCGACGTCATGATGACGTCATCCTGTCAGATATTGTCAGACCAGAGACCAATCAGAACATGCCACGTGTCACCTGACAAGTGTCAGTGATGACGTCATGCTGACGTCAGCATGACGTCACTGCTGACGTCAGCAGTACTGTAGCAGCGTTGACCCACGCGTTGACCAGGCGCGTGGGGGCGCGTGTGAACAGTGATTTTGGTGGGGCCGGTACCATTTTCAAGGTTTCGACGATACGGATCCAATGGAGGTGGTTTCGTGTCGATCGGAGATCATTATGTTAGTCAAAATGGGGTTTGAAGTACCGGGAATAGTGCCCGGGATGCGATTTTGAGGCGGATCTGTTCTAGGGTCTTGGTATTGATATTATAGGGTCCTTAAGTAACCCTCAGGAATAATAATACAAGTTTATAGAGATCGTTGAGCAGCAAGGATCGAGTGTGAGTGGGCTGTTTGATTTATAAAAGGCTTGCATGCATAAACTGTTTTACTATTTCCACTGATGAGTCTTATGAATTGTTTATATTTGCTATGTTTTGGGTATGAGACCCGTCTGGATTATATTGTGGATTTTGTTTGGGATGTCCGGGGGACATAGGGTAAACTATACTGTTATTGTACTGTACTTTCCTACCTGTGTATATTGTCTCCTCCAGGGAGGGTCGTTGGCCTAGGTGGACCCTGGAGTAGTCACGGGGCTCTGACTGAGTGGAGTTGACCCCCGTTGGGCTGCTTACTCTCAGGAAGGCATGTTTATATACCTCGGGCAGTGACCGGGATACCAGGAGCTGATGTACCTAGAGAGTCTCGGGTGTGAGACCCTGAGTGGCAACGCGTAGCCTTAGAACCGTGACATCATTTGGGTTGGGTTTTACAGTGCACTGATATGTTAGTTTCACCTTTCGATTATTATTGTGGTTCATTTGTTATGATTTCATTATGATATTATATTTTCACTGCATGAAAGATTTGGAAAACGGAGGGGTAAAACCTTATGATTATTTTATTATTAAATTGATTTCTAAACTGTTATTTTTGGCCCACTCACCCTTGTTTTCCTGACCCCTCCAGACCCTGACATGGAAATAGAGGAGGAGGACCCGGAGGAGGAGGCAGAGGTTTAGTTTGCCTAGCTGTGCACCTGTACACCCACTTGTGGGTAGGTAGAGCACCGAATAAATGTACTCTGACTAGTGTGCTCACATGTTGTATTTTACTTTCCCTTGTCTGACAGTATCACTTTAAACACTGTGATTGTACGTTATCTAGCTATTTAAGTCTTCGGTTTTTATTTAAGGGTAATTTTGGTATGTTTAGAGTCATTGTCAGACGGGAGCGGGGCACGTCCCCGGGTGGTCCCAGTGGGATTGGGACGGGTCCTGTCAGCTTGGTATCAGAGCATTAGGATTAGTAGTCAGAGTACTAGGTTAGCGGTTTGTACGTTGTACATGGTCGCTTTCGATGTCTTTTAACCTGTTTGCCTCTTAACAGTTGGATATGCCTCCCCGACGTGAACCCCGTGCACGTGTTGACGAGGGTAATGGAGGAAATGGAGACACTGCGAGCATTGAGCGGGCTCAGCGCCTGGGTGCTACGCACTTTAGTGGGGGAACCGACCCCGAGGAAGCACACCAGTGGATTGACCGCTGGGAGAGGATTTTCGAGGTCATGCACTGTCCTCCGGAGGATCGTGTCGTACTGGCGACTTTCCTACTGGATGGGAGCGCCTATCGATAGTGGAACAACCTTGTTTTGGCCGGCTGGACTGTTCACACCATTCCATGGGAGACCTTCCGAGAGCGGTTTCTCAACCAGTTCTACCCACGGTCGTTTCGGAACGCCCGTGAGGCGGAGTTTCTGCAACTCCGGCAGGGAGATCAGACTGTAGCAGAGTACGAGGAGACCTTCCTCATGTTGTCTCGCTTTGCTGAGAACTTCGTGATCACCGAGGCAGATCGGTGTCGCAGATTTGAGTGGGGCCTGCGACCTGAGATTCAGGCGATGGTGACTGCAACACCCTTTGCTTCCATGAGGGATCTGACTGATGCGGCGACCAGGGTTGAGAACAGTATCCTGGCACGTCAGCGAGCTGAGGGGGAGACACGGCGACGTGATCGCCCACACTTGGGATTCTCGGGCCGTCGTGGCTCGAAGGGAGGACATTCTGGTGGATCTTCGTCTTCTGGCAGCCGAGGACGTTCTGGTCAGTTCAGGAGTCCTCAGCGGTCTGGACAGCGTTCTGGAGCTTGGCAGCGGTCGTACTCACCGATGAGCATCTCACCGGGAGGATACTCGGGTCGACCTAGGGAGGTCACTTGCTTCGCTTGTGGTGAGCCGGGGCACTATGCTTCTGAGTGTCCACTGATTCGAGGCAGTACTACGCTAGCACAGAGCTCAGCATCTCAGACTGACAGCAGCCGGACACGCGGTGTTGTGCGTGGCCGTGATCGAGGAGCTAGAGGACGGGGACGACCTGCAGAGTCTATGGCTCGTGTTTATGCTGTTACCCAGTAGCAGGCCAGATCCATTCCGGGAGTGTTGACAGGTACTGTACATATTTATGGCATGGTTGTTCGTGCATTGATGGATTCGGGGGCAACTCATTCTTTTATTTCACCGCGTTGTGCGAGTCTGTTGGGCCGTGAGGTGACCGCACTTGAGCACGAGATGGGAGTGGGGACACCGATGGGTGTGACCTACCAAGTGAACCAGGAGATACGAGCTTGTCCTGTGGAGATTGAGGGAGTCAAATTTCCGACCGACTTAATTCTGATGAATGTTCACGATTTCGATGTGATACTTGGAGTTGATTGGTTGTCGGAGTACAATTCACTCATCGACTGTAGTAACATGCGGTTGACTTTGAGAGGTTCGGGATTGCCGGAAGTGATATTTCAGGGGGAGTGTGGAGACGCATCACCCAAGGTAATATCTGCACTCACAGCTACTAAACTTTTACAGAAGGGGTGTCAGGGTTATCTTGCTTATGTGGTAGAGTCTACGGATGAATCTTTGAGTATTGAGGATATTCCGATTTTGCGGGAATTTCCTGATGTCTTTCCAGGGGATTTACCTGGATTACCACCACCCAGGGAGATCGACTTTACGATCGAGTTACTCCCCGGGACTCGACCGATTTCACAAGCACCGTATCGTATGGCACCGGCGGAGCTACGGGAATTGAAAATCCAATTACAGGAACTGGTGGATCTAGGGTTTATCCGACCCCAGTACATCACCATGGGGAGCGCCGGTCTTATTTGTGAAAAAGAAGGAGGGTAGTTTACGGTTGTGTGTGGATTATAGGCAGTTGAACAAGGCTACGGTAAGGAACCAGTATCCCTTACCCAGGATCGATGATTTGTTCAATCAGTTACGAGGAGCGCGATATTTCTCCAAGATAGATCTGAGGTCAGGATACCATCAACTGAGAATAGCCGAGGGGGATGTTCAGAAAACAGCTTTTCGAACCAGGTATGGGCATTATGAGTTCTTGGTGATGCCCTTTGGATTGACGAATGCACCAGCTGCATTCATGGACTTGATGAATCGAGTTTTTCGAGCATACTTGGATAAATTCGTGATCGTGTTTATCGACGACATCTTGGTGTATTCCAGGAGTGTCAGGGCTCATGAGGAGCACTTACGAATGGTATTGGGTAAACTACGACAGAAACAGCTGTATGCTAAGTTAAGCAAGTATCAGTTTTGGCTAAATAGTATTGAATTCTTGGGTCACATTATATCACCCGAGGGGATAAGTGTGGATCCTCAGAAAACGGAGGCTATGACAAATTGGCCTAGACCGACCACGGTGACGGAAGTGCGAAGTTTTTTTGGGTTAGCAGGCTACTATCGGAGATTCGTAGAGGATTTCTCCCAGATTGCCGCACCATTGACTCGGTTAACCCGGAAAGGGGTGAAGTTTGTGTGGGACGACCAGTGTGAACAGAGTTTTCAGGAATTAAAGTTCCGATTAACCACTGCACCTGTCCTTGCACTACCAGACAGTAGTGGAGAGTTCGTGGTATATAGTGATGCATCGCTGCAGGGCTTGGGTTGTGTGTTGATGCAAAATGGAAAAGTGATTGCTTACGCATCCCGGCAGCTGAAGAAGCACGAGTTGAACTACCCTACTCATGATTTGGAATTGGCGGCGGTGGTTCATGCTCTAAAGATCTGGAGACATCATTTGTTCGGTGTGACATGCCGAATATTCACCGATCACCAGAGTCTTAAACATTTGTTCACCCAGAAGGAACTCAACATGAGACAGCGGAGATGGTTGGAATTGTTGAAGGATTATGATTGTACCATCGAGTACCATCCTGGCAAGGCAAATGTTGTGGCTGATGCACTTAGCAGGAAGTCGGCGGGATCAGTTGCGCATTTGAGATTGGTGTATCTTCCTTTGCTAGTGGAACTTCGGAAGAGCGGAGTTATGTTAGGGATGGACGATCAGGGAGCCTTGTTGGCTAGCTTTCATGTGCGACCCGTGTTGGTCGACAGGATCATCGAGGCTCAACTACAGGACCAGATACTCTGTGACTACAGGAACGAGGTTGAATCCGGACAGAGACAAGATTTCTCCGTCAGGGGCGATGGAGCGTGTTAGTGAAGCTTGGGAGATTGTGTGTACCTGCGGTACCAGAGTTGAGGAGAGAGATTTTAGATGAGGCCCATAGTTCGGCCTATGTTATGCATCCAGGAGGGACAAAGATGTACCGTACCCTCCGGGACTATTATTGGTGGCCAGGGATGAAGAGGGAGATAGCTGAGTTTGTCCGCAAATGTTTGATCTCTCAGCAGGTCAAGGTAGAACGGCAGCGTCCGTATGGGGCTATGCAGCCACTTCCAATTCCACAATGGAAGTGGGATCATATTACAATGGACTTTGTCTTCAAGTTACCGAAGACAAGAAGTGGAGTTGATGGGGTCTGGCTAATAGTGGACCGGTTGACTAAATCCGCGCATTTTCTGCCTGTACGTGAGACGTACAAGCTCAACCGTTTGGCCCAGTTATTCATTAATGAGATCATCCGACTACACGGTACCCCAGAGTCGATCGTGTCGGATCGGGATCCGCGTTTCACATCCAGGTTTTGGAGGAGTCTACAGACTACTTTGGGTACGAAATTACACTTCAGTACGGCATTCCACCCACAGACCGACAGACAGTCTGAAAGGACAATACAAACTCTCGAGGACATGATGAGAGCCTGTGTGTTGCAATTCCAGGATTCGTGGGCTGATCGATTGCCATTGATGGAGTTTGCCTACAATAACAGCTACCATGCGAGTATAGGGATGGCACCCTATGAGGCACTGTATGATCGACAGTGCAGAACACCAGTATGCTGGATGGAGATCGGAGAGAGAACCGCAGTGGGGCCGGATCTGATGGATATGTCCCAGGAGACAGTTCGGGTTATTCGGGAAAGATTGAAGGCGGCCCAGGATCGTCAGAAGAGCTATGCGGATCGGCGGATCCGAGATTTGGAGTTTGAGGTTGGTGACTTTGTCTTTTTAAAGTTATCGCCATGGAAAGGGATTCTCCGATTTGGACGACGTGGGAGATTGAGTCCTCGTTATATCGGACCATATGAGATTGCCGAGAGGATTGGTCCGGTGGCTTACCGTTTAGCACTACCTTCGGAGCTTTCCCGAGTACATGACGTATTTCATGTATCGATGCTACGGAAGTATCTTCGGGATGACTCTCATGCACTGCCAGAGCAACCACTGGAACTGATGACAGATTTGAGTTTCGAGGAACGGCCAGTGCAGATTCTGGATAGGAAGGAAAAGGTTTTAAGGAACAAGACGATTTCTTTGGTTAAGGTACTATGGCGGAACCACGAGGTGGAGGAAGCGACATGGGAACCCGAGGAATTGATGAGAGGGCAGTACCCATACTTGTTTGAGTAAATTTCGAGGACGAAATTTCTGTAAGGTGGGTAGGTTGTAACGACCCGAACCGAGAATAATAATATTTTAATGTAAAAAGACTATTTTGCCCCTAAAGGGGGGAAACTTTGACTTTTGACCCGGGAAACAATTTGGACTTTGACCCATGACTATGACGTAGGTCGGGACGTCATGAATCCGTAGACAGGCGGCACGCCGAAATCGGAGTTCGTATGAAGAAGTTATGGTCAAGGAAGCGTTTTAGCGGAATTTACGAACCGAGAACAACGGAATAAAATATTAATTTATTACGGGAATCCGTGCCAACCTAATATTTAAATCAAACCAGTGGATTGGTGAAAAGTGTCACCCATCCAAGCCCACACTATTCCAATAAAGCA
Source organism: Prinsepia uniflora (assembly GCA_032719365.1). Classification (NCBI taxonomy): domain Eukaryota; kingdom Viridiplantae; phylum Streptophyta; class Magnoliopsida; order Rosales; family Rosaceae; genus Prinsepia; species Prinsepia uniflora. The sequence goes on along the minus strand of CM064863.1, from coordinate 60,613,006 downwards.
CATTACACTATTCCTTCATTTTTATATTATTTATTTTTCCCTCCAATTAACCCGAGCCCTTGGATCTACTGCCCAAATGCATCCTAGCCCTTCATTCTCATCTGCTTCCCTTATTCATGCACGATCATCTCTGTTTTTCTCCCAAACACACACATTCATCCCCCCACAACCCGTGCTTCTTCTTCCATTTTCTCTCGACCAAGGCGATCACACCAGCCATCCTTATCACACTAGACGACCACCCACAGCACCACCATCATCTGCTCACCACCACCGTGCAACACCGGCAACCACCAGCCCGTTTTTCCCGTCCGAAATCCCAACCAAAAACTCAGACCCGAAACACTAAGGAAACGGGTCCAAGAAGCAAACCGTGACAACCACACCACCTCGACACGGGGGAAGCTCCAGTCTGCACCGTGAGGACCCCAGGAGCTTAACTGGACGACGGCACGGCCTGCGGCGGCGACACGGCGGCGGTAAGGTCGAAAACCCGAGAACCCGTTTTGATCCCCTGTTTCGAACCAACGTGTTTTAGTGCTAGGAAATTGATTATGTGATGTTAGAAATGTCCTAGGGTGAGAGACGAGTTGATCAGGACCGGTTTGGACGACAGAGACGGCGTGGATCACCGGAGAAGACGATCGGACCTTGGTCGTGAGTTTCAACGACGAACTGGTGAGTTTTCTCCCGTTTTCTTTCTAGTTTGAGGTTGTAGAACCATAGAACAGACCCAGACGACATTATAGGGATGAGCCCCGTCGAAAATGGGGGCGCGTGTGAACAGTGATTTTGGTGGGTTCAGTACCATTTTCAAGGTTTCGACGATACGGATCCAATGGAGGTGGTTTCGTGTCGATCGGAGATCATTATGTTAGTCAAAATGGGGTTTGAAGTACTGGGAATAGTGCCCGGGATGCGATTTTGAGGCGGATCTGTTCTAGGGTCTTGGTATTGATATTATAGGGTCCTTAAGTAACCCTCAGGAATAATAATACAGGTTTATAGAGATCGTTGAGCAGCAAGGACTGAGTGTGAGTGGGCTGTTTGATTTATAAAAGGCTTGCATGCATAAACTGTTTTACTATTTCCACTGATGAGTCTTATGAATTGTTTATATTTGCTATGTTTTGGGCATGAGACCCGTCTGGATTATATTGTGGATTTTGTTTGGGATGTCCGGGGGACATAGGGTAAACTATACTGTTATTGTACTGTACTTTCCTACCTGTGTATATTGTCTCCTCCAGGGAGGGTCGTTGGCCTGGGTGGACCCTGGAGTAGTCACGGGGCTCTGACTGAGTGGAGTTGACACCCGTTGGGCTGCTTACTCTCAGGAAGGCATGTTTATATACCTCGGGCAGTGACCGGGATACCGGGAGCTGATGTACCTAGAGAGTCTCGGGTGTGAGACCCTGAGTGGCAACGCGTAGCCTTAGAACCGTGACATCATTTGGGTTGGGTTTTACAGTGCACTGATATGTTAGTTTCACCTTTCGATTATTATTGTGGTTCATTTGTTATGATTTCATTATGATATTATATTTTCACTGCATGCAAGATTTGGAAAACGGAGGGGTAAAACCTTATGATTATTTTATTATTAAATTAATTTCTAAACTGTTATTTTTGGCCCACTCACTCTTGTTTTACTGACCCCTCCAGACCCTGACACGGAAATAGAGGAGGAGGACCCGGAGGAGGAGGCAGAGGTTTAGTTTGCCTAGCTGTGCACCTGTACACCCACTTGTGGGCAGGTTGAGCACCGAATAAATGTACTCTGACTAGTGTGCTCACATGTTGTATTTTACTTTCCCTTGTCTGACAGTATCACTTTAAACACTGTGATTGTACGTTATCTAGCTATTTAAGTCTTCGGTTTTTATTTAAGGGTAATTTTGGTATGTTTAGAGTCATTGTTAGACGGGAGCGGGGCACGTCCCCGGGTGGTCCCAGTGGGATTGGGACGGGTCCTGTCAGGGCGACTCCACTCAGTCAATGCTCCGTGACTACTCCAGGGTCCACCCAGGTCAATGTCCGTAGATCAATGCACGTTCATCCTTCCGTAGGGTCCCACACTGCCAACCTCGACAGAACTATGGAAACCCCGGCATCAAATTCCAAACCGAAACGAACTACGATTCAATCTTACTAACTACTGTATCGGCATCCTAACTATCAGGTTGATAACGAACTGCAGCCCATTGAGACATTATATCCTCGACCTGCACATCACTCCAAGAGCTACACAGATGCTCGAATAAAGACAACCCCACTCTGATACCACATGTCAGGACCCATCCTCAATCCCTCGGGGATTAATGAGGAACGCCCCTGATCCCGTCTGACACAGAGTGTCAGACCATGGAAAATTAAAACCTTTAGCCCAAAGGCTTCCAGAGTACGCCAGGATCCTGAGGAGGTATGTGATATCTCGATCTCTGCTACGATCCGCATCATAGTCAACCTGAAGGGTATTGAAAACAGAAAGACTGTGAGTGGACAAAAAGTAATAAATTTCGTAAAAAAAATTTATAAAGACCTTTATACCCTTCACTAAAAAGCATGCATGAATAGTAAAATCATTTATCCAATCAAATATCTTTAAACAACCATAATCATACGGGCTCCTGCCCAAACCATTTATAGAAAACCATAACATAGTAAACATATGCGGGATCTCAGCCCAAATCCATTTATCATGATAAAACACAATTTCCCAAACCATTTGAAATCATGTTTATCCAATATATTTCATATCACCAAACCTGTCACGAAATCTAGAGCTACGTGCGTGCTAACTGGGGTCTCAAACCCAAGTCTCTCCAGGGTCCACCCAGGTTAATGTCCATAGATCAATGACCCTCCCTGGAGGTTATGAACCATGCCCTTCTTGAGAGTAAGGAACCCAACTAGGGGGCGACTTTACTCAGTCAGTGCTCCGTGACTACTCCGGGGTCCACCCAGGCCAACGACCCTCCCCGGAGGAGACAATCATATATAAAGGATGGCATATGAAAAACCTTTTGAAATCATTCTTTAAACCTTTCAAGGATTCATGAACGGCCCCCATAAGCTGTCATGAACCATAAAATCCTTTTAAGGGTTCATGCCGGTTCCCATAAACCGTCATGAACCAGAAATCCATTTCAAGGGTTCATGCTGGTTCCCATAAACCGTCATGAACCATAACAACCATTTGTGGGTCCCTGACCCGAAATCACCATCGTAACACATAACTGGACCCTAGACCCGAATCCACATACAAACTGGACCTCAGGCCCGATGCCTCGTTAAATCAAATGGACCACAAGTCCGAGAGTTCGTAATTCAAATGGGTCTCATGCCCGATCCATAATTGCAAATCTGAAATCGATTTAAGAATCAATTGGGCCTCCAGCCCGAGAACGTCACTAAAAGGACTTTGAGTTTGAGGGTTTCCGAAACAAAGGGGTCTCAAACCCGAGTTTACCTTTTCAATTCCAAAACCATTTCATGAAATCATATCCAAAACCATAAGTACGGAAAATCTGAGTAAAATCGAAAACCTCGATTTACGTGCAAGCACGTAAATCGCCTCAAAATACGTGAAACTATATAATTCACCAATATCCAAATCAACATCATAGAATCACATTCATAATCCATATAAAACATTTATGCATGCATCACAGTTTAGAAATCAAGGTCCACTCACAGACCGTCCTATGCTGCCGCCTCGTTTTGCATGCCGTCAGCCTCATCGGGAAAATCGTCATTACTGGGACTTTCAAACCTGTCCAAATCAATCTTGAGGGTTACTAACTACCTTATTAACCTCTCATTGAAGCCCGTAATTTTCCCAAATTTTTAACTATTTTAAATCTCGAACCTAAACTTTCCGATGCCCCGAACATTATCGAGACGGTATCCGATCGACACGAAAGCAGTCCCAAAATGTTCGTTACATTGAATAGAAGATTTCACTTGTTGAAGACATCCCCAAATTATGGGCCACGTGCCCTCACGCGCCCCAAGAAAGTCCTACGCGTGAAGCCCTCGTGCGGGCACTATTCCTTACCATCAAGCTCTGTCAAACCGGGTTTGACTGGTGTGAACTGGCCGAACCGGGCTGGACCAGTTCAGGGTCCTATCCTTCGTATTTTCGATCCATTTCAACCCATTTTAATCCTTAAATGTTCCTAATCTCATTTCCTATCATTTTAACATTTAAAAACTCCTAGCTCGAAGGAAAACCGTACCTCCAAGAATCAGCAATGGTGAGGGTGACTTCCTCCGCCGTTCACCGTCCTTCCCAGCCGTCGTAATCCTCAAAATCAATCCAGGCCTTCTCCTCAGACCACCAGGAAGTCAACCTCATTAATAGAATCGAGTAAAAACCATCAAAACCGAAACTTGAATTATCAAACACTTACCTAAGGTTTCGGGTTTTCCCCCGACGTGGCTCTCCGTTCAAAACGACAGCACCACCGTTGTGTCCTCATCATCTCAGTCTCTCCCTAACTTTCACAAAGCCATAAGGATGTAGATTGTATGATGTGGTGTTGTGTGTTTACTTTAGGGAGGATGAAAATGGGGTTTCGGGTTTGTGAGAGATAGAAGAAGAAATGAAAATGTTGATATCTGATGAGAGAGGGAAAGGAATTGAATGGTGAGGATTTGAGAGATTAATTGGAATGAAGGGCTAAGATTGAGTGGTAATTAGATTAATTATAAAATATTAAAATAATATTATTTAATTAAGGTAGATCCACAATTTAGAGGTTTTAGCCAATGGGATGAGTGACACTTGTCACTCATCCAGGGGTCCCATCAAAATATCTGACCAATCAGATTATGCCATTTAAACATTGCCTCGATATGCGTGCATAGTGAAATCGAATTTTCTTTACCTATAACTTCCCCGTTCGAAGTCCGATTTCAGCGTATCGCCTGTCTATGGATTCGTATCGTAACGGTTCTCGGCCCTCGGCCATCGGACCTCCTAGTCCAAAAGTCAACTATTTGCCCCTTTAATCAAAATTACCAATTTATCCTTGAACTTCCGAACGTCATAACTTTTTCCTCGAATGTCGGAATCGAATGTTCCACCTATCTATGAACTCGTGACTTCCCGAACTACGACACGGTCATCGGTCAAAGTCCATTTGACTGCCTAAACTAAAATTCAACATTTTGCCCACGCCTAGGGGCAAAACGATCATTTTGCATCAGTCGTCCGATTTCGCCCACTAATCACGGATTAGCCTCACTAATCACGATTAATCACTAATCTAATCCTGGAATTTGGGACGGGTCGTTACAAGTATCCCTGTTACTCTTATCTCTCTCATTGTCTTCTCCTTCCCCTCTTCTTCTGCCCATGTTTTTTCCTTGTTCTTTTCTTATTTTTCTCTCTCAGCTGTGTCCACTACAACACACACTCATCATTTAACACACACAAAAGGGCGATGGCACACTCCCATAATAGATAAGGAACATTTTTCTCTGTCCAATTGGCCACAACAAAAAACTCGCAAAGAAAAATGGCTAAAATACCTTTTCCTTGCATAATTACCATATTGCCGCTACATAGTATTGATTCAGAACATAACCATTTGATCTCTGTTTCTGGCATGCTGCCTGTTAAAGTACTTGGGAGACCAACACATTTCTAATGGCATTTATGAAATTACCAAAAACTATCCCCGGTCAAAAAGTCAACCCTTTGACTTAAGGGTAAAAATTTCATTTCCAACCTCTTGAAAGTTTAGGCCATTACGACTTACCCTCCTTAAAGAAATTTTATCCTCGAAATTTAAGTATGTTCAAACCACATCTATATCCTAGTGAATATCCGGATATTTGAATTCTAAGTCTACACTTGGGAGTACCTAAGTAAGAGTAAATAAGCGTTATAGAACTACCATAACACATGAATCATACTCAAAGTAAATAACATAACACACCTGTCATCAAGCCTGATGGTCCATGAATCTCTAATGGTCTCATAGCGAATTCTCGAGCTTGTGACCCGGAAGAATGGCCACGTCCCTTAGTTCTACTTTCATCTTCACAAGGTTGGGTTTGACTTCTCCTTGATGTGTCAGATGTCTGACCATACCCAACTACATCTTGTCCTGTCACACCATTCCCCGCGTGATTTGGACAATCTTTACGAAAGTGTCCAGGCTCTCCAAACTCAAAACAACGATTCCAGAAAGTTTTATACTCGAATCTGTTTAACAATTGTAGTAGGGCTTGATTAGACTGAGTAGGTGTTTGTGACCTCGATCTCAACCTTAGAGTACTTTCCATCTCTTTGCTGCGTGAAACTATACCACCACTACCAAATGTTCTAGCACTAACAGTGTTCTACTCGGGGGACCTTCTAACTCGAAGTACCAACATATAAATTCTCACGTCTCTGTCCAGAACTAGCTCCTTGATATTGCATCGTCAAACTTGCCTCTACCCGGATACCGGCATCCGACTATTCTCTCAGAGTAACAAACGAGCCAACTGTCACAACAGCTCAAATCTCACCCTATAGTCCTAACTCAAACCGTCCGCAGTTGTCCACCTCAGTTGCTACAAGTTGCAAGCATACCGGGATAAACTCAAGAACCGTTGTTCATACTTAGTCACTGTCATACTTCCCTGTTCTAACCGTAGGAATTTTGTCTCTTTAGCGTCCTCATAATAATGAGGGCAGAGCTATTGCAGAAATCTATCTTTAAAACTTTCCCACGTCAATTTCTGGACATCCCACCCTTTCATATGCAACCCTCGCCACCACTCGTAAGCAAGCTCATTTAGCTAAAATATAGCTATCAACACCTTGTCCCCCGATGGACAATGCATAACCTCAAAAATCCTTTCCATACGAGTGATCCAGTCCTCTACTTGTTCTAGGCTCACCCTGCCGAAAAATGTAGTAGCTCCTAAATGTTGGGATCTCTCAATGTTCGACCCTCACTAGTTCGTTCTACTTCGTCTTCAAACTAGGCACGGGGTTCTCGTCTCGGAGGCATAGTTGTTACCTAATTCCCTAAATTAAACACATAATATCACACACCATGCACTCATAAGTGCAGTCACAAACAAACCTATGCTTTGATACCAAGTAACAGGACCCCTCTCGAAACAACTAGACAATCCTAAGGGATCCTGCTCCCATCTGATAATTACTATTCAAAAGTCAAAAACAGCCTTAAAAAGATTTATAACAACCACAAAACAGTTAACTGCCAGACCAGGGATACATACTTACAACACATATACATAGTACAAAACATATATACAGAACTTTTACACTAGGCACACCAAAACAGGTTTATTCCTCTGCTTCTAAACGGTCTCCGACGTCGTGCCACAGCCTAGAAGGTAAGTAAAAACCATAGAAAGTGTGAGTGGACAAAAAATAAACTTTAGAAAACATAGTTAAGAAAAACATACGATTTACCCTCCGTTTTAGAAATCTGTGGATGCATATATGTTAAAAAACTCAATTGAACACAAGATAATCATAACCTCGAATCACGTATAATAATCGTAAAGTATTTAACCAGAAGACAACCATTTCTCATCAAACCAACTCAACCTGAATTAACAACACATCACAAACATAATCAACCAGCACATCAACACCATATACCTGAACCATATCCATTATCACATAGATCCATACATATTACAAGCAACCAATCATACTGACTAACCCATACTCGATGCCACATCAATAAAATAATCAACTGCACCATCATCACAATATCAATCATCAAACCAAATCATCCGTAAAGTACAAGTGCAATCTCAATCATCATATCAGAAGTACACTACCGGTAGGCATACCACATACTCTCCCGGGAACTGGAGCCCCGGGCTCGACATCACAAATCATCTCATAGATCACGAACACTTAGAACACTTACTCATATCACATCTCAAGTTAATCACCATCAACATATCACCAATGCACCATTACCAAAGAATCATATATTTAACACACACATCAATTTCATATTTAAAACCTTATTTCAGAAACCCAAGCCTAAGCCCAAAACCAAGTTATATGTCGTATCTCGTAAAACGTGCATAAATAGTATTTCCCATGAAAAATCATTTGGAAATCATAAGAAAAATCATAAATACACCAAAATCACCTTATTTTATAGTTCAATCCAAATCTATAATTAAAACCAAAATTCGGGAACATAGAGTCAAGCAAATCTCGTAAAACGCACCATCGAGTAACTTCCGCAAAAACCATCCAAAATCGTATTATAATCATAAATATTCAAAATTACGTTATTTCATGTCACAGTTCACATTCAGTTCAAAACCATCCGAAATATAGTTTACCGAACCCTCAAAAAACGCGTAATAAAATATTTATAAAATCACCAAAAATGCTATAAAATTTCCAATCACTTAATAATCATCAAAACACATACTAACATTTAAAACTTAAAAATATGCATGCCCAATATTTTAATAAGATAAAACATCCACTCATAGTGCAATTTTGCTGCTTAGTCGCATTCTAGGCGTTCCTCATCGACTCTGGGAGTTCCGTCTCCCAAACGACTCGACCTGTTGAAGAACCCACGACCACAGTGCACCCGAGCTGCCTGGACGATCCCATCATCCAAAACTTCGTCTAGACACTCTTTTAGGGTCGTAAGAACCTAAGGAAGATGTTCTCAAGGTTGGTTTCAAGCTTCCACATCGAGAACTGGTCCAATAGTCCCAAACCCGAAAAACTCTCACAGGTTCTCTGTTCTTCTCCCCCGTCACAGTCCACCGCCAACCTCCTTACTCTTCTTGTTCTCTTTTCCTCTTATCTCTCTCACTCTCTTCTCCTTCCTCTCCCCTTGTTTCTTCCCTATTATTTTCTTATTTTTCTCTCTCGGTCGTGTTCACTACAATAGGCACAACACAGACTCACCATTTAACACACACAAGGGCGGTTGCACACTCCCATAACAGATAAGGGACACTTGTCCCTATCCAATTGGAAACAACAAACATCTCACGAAGGAAAATGACTAAATACCCTTTCCTTGCAAAATTACTATATGGCCCCTACGTAGTATTGACCTGGAACGTAACCGTCTGATCTCCGTTTCTTGCATGTCGCCTGTAAACATACTTACGAGGCCAAGACCTCTCTAATGGTGTTTTCGGAATTGCCAAAAATGTAATGACCCATCCCGAAAATCGAGATTAGATTAGTTGTTAATGACGGATTAGTGAAGTTAATCGGTGATTAGTTGGATGCATTCGGACGAACGGTGCAAAATGACAATTTTACCCCTAGAATGGGCAAAAATGTTAACTTTTTGTTTGGGCGGTCAAATGGACTTTGATCGATGACCGTGACGTAGCTCGAGACGTCACGAGTTCATAGACAGGTGACACGTCTGATTCTGACATCCGAGGACAAGGTTATGACGTTTGGAAGTTCGAGGGTACCTTGGTAATTTTGATGGAATAGGGGCAAATGGTTGACTTTTTGGACGACAAGTCAATTTTTCGTAACTCGAGGACCGTTAGATAGGTCTCTATCCCCTGAGTACAATGACAGGCGGCACATCATTATCGGACTTCAGATGAATTGGTTACAAGTCTAAAGGTACGAGGGGTAAAATGGAAATTTTGAAAGGCAAGGGCATTTTGGTCATTGTGATGCATTGGGATCTGTGCCCAGCTACAATTGGCCATATGGCTACCTTGGGATGGTTGCCTCATCAGATTGGAACACGTGTCCTATGTCTAGAGGTTTGTGGAAAATTATTTCACCAACTTACTTGGTTTCAAAATAGATAAGTTGGGAATTTTGGTTGCCCGGGTTTCTGAGGAACAGAGACAGTGTACAATTGACCATTTGTCATTTGAGTGGGTGTGTGTGTGAACTCAGAAGTAGTGAGTGAAAGATTAGGGGCGTGTGTGACCTCTTGTAGGTGTAATTCGTGAAAGACTAAGTGAAGAGGGGTCTGTGAGAGGTGAGAAAACCAGAAAACAGAGAAGTCAAGCCGTGAACGGCCGTGGGCTTCAATCGATCAAACACACCAAAACCGTGTCTGTGGTGGGGTTCAGTAAGCAGGACATGAACCTAAGACGTTAAGAGAGCACGGTGGAAGCCACAGCGGAGGACAGAGGGCAAGTAAGCCTCTCGACTGCCCTGTTTTTATGAACTTGTTTAAAACGGAAATCAAGGGGTTTAGTAAGTTTTTGTGCATATGTAATGCGTATTAGCATCTTAAAAGAATGTTCCTGAACTCATGGACCTAAACCCGTGGCCGGAGGACTTCACAGTGTCCGGGAACAAGGAGCTGAATGTTCTGCAATTTGTCCTTCGAATTGGGAGGTAAGTTCCAAGGTGTAAATTCGTATGTTTAGGCAATCAATCAATTGTAGATAAAGAGAAAAACACGTAGCAATTAACAGGAGGGAAATCAGAATTAGAAAATGTTGAAAATAGCTGTGAACCGCCTGCTCCGGTTCGAACCGGTTCAGACCGGGCTTGACAGAGGTTGAAGGAGATGAATAGTAGGCGCGTGAGGCCCACACACAACCACTTCAAGTGGCGTGTGTTGGCGCATGGCACGCCTTTTGAGGAAAGTTCCAACACGACTTCTAAATTATTCAATGTAACGAACATTTTGGGATTGGTTTCGAGTCAATCGGACATCGTCTCGATATGTTTTGGGATGTCGGAAGGTTTTAGGACTCGTTTAAAAAAAGTTAAAAATTCGGGAAAATTACGGGGATTTAGTAGAAACTTAATGAAGTAGTTAGTGACCTTATTATAGGATTTGGACAGGTTTGGGAAAGCCAGTGATAGTGCATTGGCCGGGAACGGCGTAAGTGCACGCGTATCGAGGCAGTAGCGAAATGGTCTGTGAGTGGACTTTGCTTTCGAACTTATGATGCATGCATATATGTTTTATATGTTTTCTATACGTGATTGCTATATTTGAATTGATATTGATGATTGACGGTTTGCACGGATTTCGAGATAAGTATGTATTTTCACGTTTTACGAGGTTTCGATTTCTATTGTGATTTGAGCTTGATTTTGATGATTTGACTTCGGGATTTGAAATATGATTTGATTTCAATGATTTGAAGTGGATTTCGGAAAAGTGATTTCGGGCTGGGAGCCCTATTCATGTGATTTCGGTTTTGGAACTGGATTTCAGAAATGATGTTTCAGATTTGGTTTTGAAATTTGAAAGAGAAAATCTGGATTTGGGTTCGGGATGATGGTTCCGGATGCCGGCTTACGAAATCATTATTGCGAATTCGGATAAGGATTTTCTATGGTTTTCACTGTTGATTGAAAAATGGTTTTGGGTTTAAAGACCCGGAAAAAAGAAAAGAAAGACCGCTGGATCTGGTTTTAAGTTTAAAGACTCGGTTGATTGACGGGGGGGAGGGCCCTGGATTGATATGTTTTGAGTTTAAAGACTCGGTATATTTTTTGAGTTTAAAGACTCGGTTATGATACCCCCCGAGGCATGTTGATTGTGTTTTGAGTTTAAAGACTCGTTGATATCCCGGGAAGGCCTGATTATGCACATGGTTTTGAGTTTAAAGACTCGGGCGCACTTGAGATCCATCAACTCGCATGATTGATATTTTTCACTGGTTTTTCACTGGTTTTCAGATGTTTTGGGCGGTGGCCCGGAGGAATTGGATTTGATGAGTTTTTGGACTAAGTTCCCGTACTTTGAGATTGATTTGTGATTTTGGGTTGAGGCCCTAGATTTGAATTGTGGATTTGAAGAAAGAAATGATTCTGGTTTTCATTGATGGTTTCATAACATGGATTTTATATGCATGCATTTGTTTTTGCGTGGAGGGTGTAATTGTGTTTTCGGATAACTGTTTTCTGTAATTATTATTTATTTTGTCCACTCACAGTCTTTTCATGTTTTTGATACTCTCCAGGTTGTCGCGGTGCGGGCTGTTGGTCGAGAGAGACGGAGACATCACACGTGCGTTCCACAGTAGATTCTGCGCACTCTAGGAAGTCCATAAACTTTTTAGACGGACGGATCGAGAATCCCTTGTCCGACTTACGTGTCACATGGAGGTTGGGCGTCAGTTTAGCCTTCGTGTCATGCATAAGTTAGACGGGAGCAGGACTTAGCCCTTAATCCCGGGGGATTGGGGGTGGGTCCTGTCAAAAAATCGTCCCGGTCAAAAAGTCAACCCTTTGACTTAGGGGTAAAATGGTCATTTCCAACTGCTTGAAAGTCCGGGTCGTTACAACATTAGTCCACTTTCTAGTTAATGGTGGAACGTGTGGACAGTTTCTCGGTGCACGATGATGCTTTGGCCTGGTTGTAGGATGTTTTAGATCATCTAGTTATCTCCTGAGTATGTTTAGAGTCATTTAGTGCCGTTTTGGGCAACATTAGACAAGTGTTTTGTAGTGTTTTTTTGAAAATGGTTAAGTAAACTTTCATTGGATTCTTTTAGGATCGTGACAGGCTCGGAGTTTACATGGCTTGACATGTCGAATAATTTATACTCCTTGACTAGTATGTGAGTGGACCTCATGTCCTTGTTTTATGCTCCTTGATTTCTTACTTGCACATTTATGCATGTTTGATTATGATGCATGCTAGACTATGATTTACTTTATGATTTTTCAGGCATGCTAGTTTTTAGACTATCACATTATAGCTTCCTGGATATGGTTGGCTTGATTAGTTGTTGTCATAGCTTGTTTGGGTTGATTTTTCACTTTGAATAGTACATAGATGTCCTCGAACGGTTAATTAAGAAATTAGTTGGATAACCACTTAGGAGTCGCCTATATCTCAGGTATGCGTTTGTTAGACCAGCCTCCACGTGATTGATCACCCGCGCTTGCTCTAAATATATTTATAACAGCGCTATATTTTCCATGAGCTCTGGGGGACATGAGATGACAATGTGATGGACCTAGCCTTCACGTGGTCAAGATACACGAGCTTATATCATAGATTCACAACTTGGCATGAGTATATACCTCGATCGATACATGATATATTCATACTTTGGGATAATATTTAAGATTTGTGATTATTTTATTATTATTTCTCATATAATGTGCAGGTTATAGGTTTTGATAACAAATTTCTAGCAAAACTAACGGGTTAAAATATATTTTATAACTTGTTCTTTTAGACTAAAATAATTTCTAGGCCCACTCACCCCCTCTATTTTTGTACCTCTTGGGTCCTAGTGATACTTCACATACTTAGAGGAGTTTACTGTTGCTGCTCTGACAACCTCGCCGATAGTTTGGGTGTGACGTATTTGAAATCAGGATAACTCAGGTAGTTACTTGAATTGTATGATCATCATAACTTGTGTGCTATGCACTATACTTCCGCTGTTGCGGTGAAATGCTAATGGATTTTTACTAATTATATTTCACACAATCCCATAAAACGCACTATTTGACCCTTTAACTTTTGTCATTTGGACATCACTGTTCAGATGTCGAACAACATATCTCAATCTCAGCGTCCTAATGAATTTTTCGAATCAGAGTGTATCATGCATATTCTATGGTTTCACTACAATTTATAGATCCAATACTCATGTCTTATGTCATCGAAGTCCATTATTGACTTCTTACAACCTTTTTTATAATTGTCTTGTTACTTGACTTGCCTGATTTGTAGTGAACACAATAATAAACAAAGATTAGTTTTGGTCAAGTGGTTGTAAATGTAAACAAAACAAAGTTAAGGTGAGCCAACAATTCTCATAATGCCGATATTGCCATTGGTGAAATCGGCGTCGGCAAGTTACGATCTTCGCATTAATGTAATATATTTACCAGCTAAATATAGTAAATGATCAGATCAATACAGATAATAAATAACTTCCTAGTGAATTATTTACTTATAATAAATAATTGATTACACTCGGTACAATCACTTATTTAACACTTTGTCCTTCAACCAATCAGACGCTCTGGTGGCCCTCAAGGCTTCACTATAAATAGAAGACATCATCTCACTTCTAAAAGTAATAAAAAAACTCCTGCAAACACTCTATCGATTTATTCTCTCAGAAAACTAACTTAAGTATCAGAGCGTTTACGGTTGAACCACCCCTTCGGGATTCAACCTTAACCTCGTTTGATTTTCGTTATTGTGTGTAGAGATCAAGAAGGAATACCACATAACCAGAGGATTTCTACATCAACAACTGGTGCTTTCATTGAGAGCCGATTTGAGAAATACTCAAAGCGTGCTCTTTAGTTTTTCCTTGAAAAAACTCCATCATTACAATTTCGACACTTACCTTTCTTCACATGGCAAGAACATGCCGATCCGTACGAGCGTCCGAGGCTGCCACATCCACTGTTGCGATCGTTGCCGAGAGCGAACCCCTCCCAAAAATTCCAGAAGAACCATTTTCCCATCTCCTGCACAGCCCACGCCATGCATCAATTCACCTACCGTTTGGAATGTCGGATTGGACACCTACATTCAGTTTTGGAACGTTCCCCATGGCTGCTGCTACTATGAACCCCTCACCTGCGACGGGGGCAGGCACGACGTTTTTTCAACAAAAAGACGGGCTATTGGGGGAAGAAACATCACTAAGAGTCCCGAATCAGCTCCCTGCCGACTTGGACCTAAGGGGGCACTTAGTGCGCTACCCGCAAGCCAACACCCAGGTACCAGGGAGACATGGTTCGTCTCATCTATCTGAAGGCACGGGATGTGCGCCCCGACGTGCTACTTGTCACGAGCAAGCACCTAGGGGGTCACCTCCGTGATTTGGACTGACGCAGCAGGTCGAGCAACTGAGCAACCAAGTTCTGGCCCAATCGAACCTCCTGCAACAGCTGTTGGGGGATATCGGGACATCCAGAACCTCTGAGAAATGTAATGAACCTCACAAGGCAAGAGGAGACATCCCGAGAGGCGCTAGCAAAGAGCATGTTCGTTGCTGGATAATGTCCTGAGGCACATCGTTGAATGACTCAGGGGAAGAAAGCTGCACCCCCAGAGCAGGAAGCTAAGAACAACTGAGGCCTTAGGCTCGAGAGCGACTCAGAGGACACCTTGGAGTACTTTCACGCATTGAGTACGCACGCGATAGCCGACGGTAGCATGCAGTCTCCCATGTGTCACGCACCCATTCTAATGAACTAATCATCCATGACTCTAAAATCACGGATGATCACAGTGAGGAAGATGAGACTTACTCGCCAGCACACTCGAGAGCCAAGCACGGAAACCCCCGTCACGAAGGTCCATTGCACATTGAAGACGTCTGAAGGATACTAGATCGACGCCTATAGGAAGTTCAGCACGATGGAGACTTATAGGATGACCTTTGGCGGCCAATTCAGACGTCATCATCTTCGTCGTTCGAGAGGGACATTGAGGAATAGTTCTCGCATCGATTTTCAACTCCCAACTTCAATCGGTACAAAGGAACCTTCGACCCAATAAAACGCATCAATTACTATCGAGGGGTCATAGTACCTCACATGCACAACGATGCGCTTATGTGTAAAGTTTTCCAAGCATCACTGCAAGGTCAGGCAACGACATGGTTTAACCATCTCCCCCGGAGATCAATCGCTTCCTTCGAAAAGTTGGCCCTGGCCTTCGTGAAGGAGTACTCTCAGCTTCTCACCATCGAAGTCAAGTATGACCACCTCTTCACCATCCCAAAGATGTCTAAGGAAACCTTGTGGTAATACATCTGGAGGAATTGCGAAGAAAAGTCCCGCATTATCGGATGTAACGGTCTCGTTGCGACCATGGTATTCAAGTAGGGCCTACCACGGGAGAGCCAGCTCTATGGAGACATCGTCATGAGCAATGCCTGAAATCTCACCAAGATTTTGTCCCTAGTAGAACGACATGCATGATGGGAGGACGAGAAAAACACCACACATGCCGCCAACCACATCGAGGAAGATGGACATCCCACAAAGGTGTTTGCGTAGCCAAAGGATGGCGCCCATCACGGGAACTCAGTCGAGAATGCCAACAAGCGCAAAGGGAACCCTTCATCCAATACGTTTTCTGGTGCAAAGATAAACATGCAATTTTCAGTACCGTCTTCCAAATATACAATCAGATAAAGGAAAAGTCGTGATTCGAAAAACGAGCTCCCATCAAAGGCTACCAGGAGAGGGTCGACAAGATAAAATGGTGTGCCTCTCACAATTGTTATGGGCACGACATAACCTCCTGCCAGACCTTCGAAAGATACCTTCGGGATCTCTTGAAGGAAGGACACAGCACCGAGTTCGTCAGAAAAAAGGCAACAGAACGTCTTAGAGACAATGGTCCCTAAGAACCCGGACAAAAGATGATCCATGTGGACACCATCATTGCCAAGTCTGAGTTGCAGGGAACAACTAGGAAACTGAATCCGTGACCAAGTCATCACCAAAGGCACAAAGTTTGAGATTAAAATTTGGCCCAATGCCTACTTTACTCACATAGTATCTTCCAATAAGATCCAAGATGTTTCGTTCCAACGTCTAATGAAACGGTCTTATCGCCTACATTTTTGTTTAGAAAACACACTAAGCCTTTGCCATACAAAGTACTCGAGTCTTTGCCACTCAAAGCACTCCAAGCCTTCACCATGTAAAGCATACTAAGCCTTTGCCACACGAAGCACACTAAGCTTTTGTCATGCAAAGCACCCGAGTCTTCGCCCACGAAGCACTCCAAGCCTTCACCACATGTAGCACTCCAAGCCTTCGCCACACGAAGTACTCTGAGTCTTCACCACGCGAAGCACTCCGAGCCTTCCCCAAGCGAAGCACTCCAAGAGCCTTCGCCATGCGAAGCACTCCGAGCCTTCACCACGCGAAGCACTCCAAGTTTTCGCCACGCGAAGCACTCCAAGCCTTCGCCATGCGAAGCATTCCAAGCTTTCGCCACGTGAAGCACTCCAAGCCTTCGCCATACGAAGCACTCTAAGCCTTTGCCACGCAAAGCACCCGAGTCTTCGTCACGCGAAACACTCCAAGTCTTCGCCATGCAAAGCACTCCAAACTTTCGCCATGCGAAGTATTCCAAGCCATCGCCACGTGAAGTACTCTAAGCCTTCGCCACGCGAAATACTCCAATCTTTCGCCGTCCGAAGCATACTAAGCCTTTGCTACGCAAAGCGCACCAAAGCCTTTGCCACGCAAAGCACCCGGTCCTTCGCCACGTGAAGTACTCAAAACCGCTGTCACACGAAGCATACTAAGCCTTCTGCACATGAAACACTCAAAGTATTTGCCATGCAAAGCACACCAAGTCTTCGCCATACGGAGCACACTACGTCTTCGCCACGCGAAGCACTCAAGGCACACCCTAGCGAGGCACATGAAACCATCCAAGAACTTGACTTGTTAGAGTCGGAAATCTACTAAAAAAACGCTTCCAAACCCATCAAGAGGTGCAACCATCAGGCCATGACAAACATTGGGCAAATGTTTTAATATGCGAAGCCCAATTCTGCATTTCAGTGCACGGGGTCTAGATTCATTTGGTCGTAGGTTGCCCAATTTTGTTCATCTTGATATGATCTTGATAGCGCTAAAAAGGTACGAAAGTTAACTTTCCAACTCCGTTGATCTCACTCAAGATTCGATCGATCCTACAAAGCTCAATTTGGATCGTCTTAGAACACGCTTGATGGCAGTAAAAAGGTATGGAACTCAGCTTTCCAATCCCAGCAACGACACTCAATTCAGAGCTAAAAAGAAGTCAAAAGACCAAAATTACTACATGAAGGTCAAATGTGCCGAATATCACAAAACACACAAAAAATTGAAGGCTTCTATTAATGAAAATTAAAGAAGTTGGCAATTAACAAGTTGAATGCTCAAACATATATTCAAAGCTAAGATCAAGCTACGAGCCAAGAAGAGTCATGAAGCTCATCATCAGGACCGACACGACCTCAGAATCTCTCCGTCAACCTGTGAACAAGCCTTGGAGGCCTTTGATCATCCCATCGTGGACTTCCAGTGACGCATCGTCCATGGCCTTCTTTAAGCAATGGGGGCAACCTCCTCAGCATCACTTACTTGGCATAGTTTTCTTCACAAAAACAACTTCACCACTGCTTGACTCTGCGACGGCTACAAAGCAGCTTGACTTTGAACTCCAAGGAGAAACGATAGTTTGGTGCCATGTGTCTTCACGCCACTTGGCTTTAGCGTCTAAATGATGGCATCTCCAAGCTCTCTTCTTTCAATTAGGCAATGATGTACAACGTCTCGAGCTTTTCAGGAGGCATGATCAATCCTCCATGCTCCACCTTGTTACTATCCCATTTTGAGCTCAACAAGGCCTTGAAGATCAAGTCTCTGGAAGGCCATCTATCATCCAAAGAAACTCCTTAGAAGGCTTTAGTTACTTCATAGCACCACATGCACTTCACCTCTCGTCATAGGAAGCCTTGCTTTGAGGATAGAGCACGCCTTGCCTTGTGACATGCCTCACTTCAAGTCATGGAACTTCGCGCCTCCCCCTTTGAAGGTCTCGATGTTGGCTCCACTTGCATTTAAAGATGACGAGTTCGTCCATGCGGCGAGCTCTTCTACCCACCAAGCACCAGGAATATAGTCTTTGGAAAGAGAGCCTCGTGGCATCTAGCGCATCATCTCCTGCTCTAACCTTGCCTTACCTTGAGTTGTGACATGCCAAGCCTTGAATGTAGAATACCTCACCCTGCACTTTGTTGCACCTTGCCTTACACTCTGCTTCACCTTGTCTTGCACTCTGCTGCACCTTTCCTTGCATTCTATTGCAGCTCATCTTGCACTCTGCTGCACCTTGCCTCGCATTCTACTACGCCTCTCCTTGCTCTCCATGTGCTGAGCTCTTCAATCCACCAAGCACTACTTGCGTGGTCATGGAAAGAACTTCGCAGTCATTTGATGCATCACCTCGAGCCCTAACCATGCCTCCTCTTGAGTTGTGACACGCCTCACTTGAAGTCATGGAACTTCGCGCCTTCCCCGATGAATGCCTTGATAATGGCTTCACTCGCACTTGAAGACGACAAGTATGTCAATATACCAAGCTCTCTCATTCACAAAGCACCATAGGCATGTCAACTAGAGGAGCATCTTCATGTCAAGTCCATCAGTTCTTGAAGTCAGAAGCTCCAACAAGTTCCGGACATGTCACCAGATGGTCCTACGACGGTTGCTCCATAAAAATAAGTTCTTCGAGATCCCACCAAAAGTATGTCTTCATGCATCTTGAAATGATCGTCTCAGAGAGTAGAGCACACCACCGTTTGAATCGTTGCAATTGGACATCCAAAGCTCTCAAAATTTGCAAAAGAATAAAAAAAAAGCAACAAAAAATGTCAAAACAAAAAATAGTGGCCAACTTCTTTTTGTCTATATTATTTGTATTGTACAAAGCAAGTAGAGATTCTACAATTGAAAAAAAGCGGCAGTGACAAAGGGTCCAAAAAAAAAACAAAAAATGTCAAAACAAAAAATAGTGGCCAAAATGTCTTTCTCGCAGGCCGCACCTACATGGAAGCCGCACCTAGCACGTGTGCCAAAGACAAAGCCACCGAAGTCAAAAGACAAAACCTGCAGCCGTCCTGCCAACTGATGTCATCTGACGGCAGCCTTTCCACCTACCAAGCCGTCAACTGCTGTCGCGAGAGGGGCCCTCCTGCTTTGCCTCAGTCAAATCTCTGCCTCGCTCCAAGCACAAAGCCGAGCCCTTAGCGTGCTCGTGAACACACCAGCACTCCTCCCTAGGGACTTGCTCTGATGCGCGGACCCGCCAAACTCCTCCAATAGCCAAAATTTTTCCAATGCGCACACAGTGAATGCACTCCCATGGACAACCAACCAAAGCACACGCTAGCACCTCACGACGTACTTTGATGCACAGGACCCACCAGAACATCCAACCACTTTTTCCCTTCTATGCATTTGACATGAAGGTATTTGAAAAAAATTAAAAGAAATAAAGAAATAAGGCAATAAAGAGAGACCCCAATCTTCACAAACGGCAACGCCAAAATCCTCCACCACAACAGGATGGTGATGTCAGACAGCCTCCATCAACAGTAAAGTCCAATTAGTGTTGGTTTTCTTTATTAAAAATAAGGGTCACACACTCTCATTTAAATAAAAAAACTAAACAAACCCTAATTACTAACCGGGCTCAAAAGATCAACTCAAAGCAGGAATACAATCCCAAATAATTTATTGGGAAAAGGTCGAGGTCAATCTCTAGCTACATCCAAGAAAGATGAGTCTTACTCCCACATAAAAATATTAAGACGCAGTTTATTAGAACCACAAGAAAATTACATCTCTTAGGATTCCTCGAATTCCTAAGCAATATGGGGGCATTTGTGGAACCATAAATTACCGGAATATTCTGGAACTGCCACGTGGCCAACAATTCTCATAATGCCGATATTGCCCTTGGTGAAATCGGCGTCGACACGTTACGATCTCCGCATTAATTTAATATATTTACCAGCTAAATATATTAAATGATCAGATCAATATAGACAATAAATAACTTCCAAGCGAATTATTTATTTATTAATAAATAAGTTATTACACTCGGTACAATCACTTATTTAACACTTTGTTTTTCAACCAATCAGACGCTTTGGTGGCCCTCAAGGATTCACTATAAATAGAAGACCTCATCTCACTTCTAAAGGTAATAAAAAACTCCTACAAACACTCTGTCGGTTTATTCTCCTACAAACTCCTACAAACACTCTGTCGGTTTATTGTGTGTAGGGATCAAGAAGGAATTCCACAGAACCGGACGATTCCTGCATCAACAAGAATCCACCTAGGGTATGTGTGATCTCCCTATTAAAACATTTGGAAAAATCAAATTAATTTGTCATGGAATATAAAATTATATTGTAAATATGGTTTGTATTCATTCAATAATAGGAGGTTTTAGCACTAAATTTGGCACCTATAAAATTAAGTAAAATACTTACATTTCATCCAAATAGTCTCTTCTTATATCATTTTTTAAAATTTATCGAATTATCTTTGTATATAAATTATAATCTGTATAACCATAAATCACCAGAAAATTATGCAGCTGCCACGTAACACATAACTCTCATAATGTCGATATTACCCTTGGTAAATACGATAACGACATGACACGGTCTTCACATTAATTTAATATATTTACCAGCTGAATATATTAATTAATCAGATCAATACCAATAATGAATCATCTCTCCGCGAGTTATTTATTATTATTTTTATAGTTAATTATAGTGATTTCTCTCGGTAGAATCATTTATTAAACACTATCGTTTTCAACCAATCAGACACTCTAGTGACTCTCAAGGCTTCACTATAATTCACTATAAATACAACGTCTCACTCACCTCTAATGGTAATCCAAAATTGATACTGAAATTCTGTCGGTTTATTTCTATCGATTAAACTAACTTTAACATCGGAGTGTTCTTGGTTGAACCCCCCTCCGAGCTTCAACCTTAACCCCGTTTATTTCTTGTTATTGTGTGTAGGGATCAAGAAGGTGATAAGCACATATTGCATCACCTTTTCTATCTCATTTTACTTTGTTATATCCTTAATCTTACAATTCCTAACTTGCTTTAATGTTTTTAGGTACCAACCCAAGAATGTGGAGTAAAGAGGTTAAATTGGAGCAAAACCACATAAGCTGTCAAGAATGGGCCAAGATTTATAAAGATTGGATCAAGATGCATCAAGATTGATAAATACTATGTCCATATATGCAAGAAAGCTCAATATTATGCCAAGATTCGTTCCTGGAAAAGCCCAAAAGAAGAAGTGGATTAAAAGTTACAAAGCAGAAATCTACCTATGCAAATCAGCCCACTTCCACGGACCATTGTGAACTGCTCAAATAGAGTCATAATGTGAGTAAGGTATGGTTGGAAAACCCTAGAAGTCTAGTTTCCAATGGTTCATTAATTACTAAAATCGGAGTCTTACAGCCACGAGAATTTTTGATTTGGTGAAGCATAGTTAGTCTGCTCGGATAGGATTACTTATTCTACTAGGAATTGAAGCCTTGCGCATTTTCCAGCTGTTCAAGATCACATTCTCATGCTTATAGGAGATGTTTACTGTGTTAATTAAAGGAAAGTTGCATGGAAATAACAAGGGTCTTGTCTGTACTTCCCAAAAATAATTTCTTGCCGACCAAGGATGCAAATTGCGGCTAACAAGGATTCATTCTAGTTTAGGATTTGTGTTTGCTTCATAATTACGATTGAGATGGGGTTATGTTCTATGTCTATAAATACTTTAGTTTTCTTTTTAGTTAGGATTCGCTCATTATTTGTATCAAAGCTCTACTTAACCCAATTTTCCATTTTCAATAAATTCAAGATTTCTTGTGCAAAAATAATTACACCATATCCCACCTTTTACAACCTTCATCTGTGGCATAGAGGAGTGTCTTCAAATGTCTCAACAAAGAGTGTCCAATCACTTTGTATCCATAGGGTGTTTTGAAGATAAAAAGTGTGACACGACCTCTTTACCTTGTATTTATCTTTTGTGCTTGAATATCTTGGTTTATGGATTGATTTCTAATATTATCCTTGGTTTTATGCTTTATATTAATTTTAATAATCTTTCATGTGTTCTAATATTTTAGTTTTTTTTATACTTGTATGTTGGTACTTAATGCTTGACTAGGTAAAGAAATGTCTCCAAGTCTAGATCATTGAAAGTGCAGCGTGAGTGTTTCCATGCATGTACTTACGAATTTGCAACCATCTCGTAGAACTAAGGTTATAGAATTTCGTAGGTTTGAAGTTGATATAATTCATGAATGAGTAAGGCATAAAGAATGAGTTGACCACGTGTAAATAATATATTAAGTTAGTTTAGATTTAGTTTAATTACTTAGGACTTTAAAATCAATCTTTACCCCCAATTAACCAATCAAAGGACAATCATGCTTAAGTACCCTCAATCCCCGCTCCAGAACGATCCCTATTTACCAATGTTACATCTACAAAAAAAAAGGGTTTTTAAATTGCATGCGTTTTCAATAAGTGTTAATTTAATGCTTAGTTTTTGCGTATCAGAAGGAATTCTACAAGTCCGGACGATTTCTGCATCAACAACTGGTGCTTTCATTAATAGCCGAATTGAGAAATACTCAATGCATGCTCTCTATTTTTCTCAAAAATTTAATTATCGTTCATCGTTCTTCATCCATGATAAGAACTTGAAGAATGAAACGATCTGACAGGCGTACCACCTTCGTCACAATGACTCATGATAAGCGTGACCTACTCAACGGAATCCCAGAGATTCAACTGAATCACCCTTAATCGGAACTACGACCTATTTTTCAATTGGAATTTTTCGTGGCACAAGAAACGATGCTAGCCCACCGTTACGATGCCCATGCCATGCCAATGCCAATCGAAGCCAGTGTACTCCCCGACATCAATCTACTTCTCCAACATTCGAAGCGATGGAAACTTCCCAACATGCGGATAGGCGACTCACTGGAAAGTCATCACAACAAGCCCCAAAATAGCTCCACGCTAAAGCAGTACTTTGTAGACTTCTAAATGACCTACGCCATGGATAATGATGCACTCAAGCCCAGGAAAGAGGCGTGACATCTTGCCACTAGAGCTCAAGACGTAAGTCCCAACGCTCAGCAAGACATGCATTGCACAAGGACGCATTCAAGCCCATGAAGAACGCAACGTGACACCTTGTCTCAAGAGTTCAAGATGTAAGTCCTAATGCTTTGCACGACATGATTGAGGACATACTCATGCTCATGAAGAATGTGACGCAACACCTTGTCATCGGAGCACAAACATGTTAGACAACTAAACAACCAAGACCAAGTCCAATCAGGGCTCCTACAATGACTTCAGGGATACCTCAAAACGTCTGAAGATGCTAGGAGACGCACCACACCTCGCGAAGAGTAAAGGAACCTCCCAAAGCACACTAGCAAGGAGAATTTCAGTTGCCGGACAATGTCCTGAGACATGTCACTAAGCAATTTTGGAGAGGGAAGATGCACTCACCAAGTAATGAGCCAACGACATGATGCAACCTCCCAGATTGCAAACACCAGCTCAAGTGGACAAGTCAATTGAGGTTCAAGGCGTTCTAGCTACCACAGAGAGGAAGATGAGACATACTCAATAGCACGCTCACACACTTCGACAATGGAGACCCCGAGAAGTCAACACGACCTGACTCGATGCTACTCTCCCCCTGGAGGGAGATTTTCGACATCATATTCAACAATGCATCATCAATTTCAGGTGTCGGACTATGTCCCGTGGCATACATTCAAGCAACTCTAACAAAGAAAGATATACCCATGGAACAAAAGTGCAGCTTTAACAACAACCTTCAGTGTATGACAAGTTGGAGGGCATGTTAAAACTCCATAACGTATTAAGTACATGCACTACATGCGAGAAAGTCGAATTGGTTAAGCATCTTCTCAAAGCACATGCACTCACCCTAGTTGACAAGGAAAAGAGAGTTCAAGTTGGACTAGGCACTACATTAAAAAAGGTGAGACATATTCACCATCGGACTCACATGCTTAGGACACAGAGACGCAAGGAAAATAATCATAGTAACTCCCTTCCTCCACATGATACATTCTACACTAACTTGGAAATATTTGCCATGCGAAGCACTCCAAGCCTTCACCTTGCGAAGCGCTCCAAGCCTTCTCATAAGAAGCACTCCAAGCCTTCTCATAAGAAGCACTCTAAGCCTTCTCATAAGAAGCATTCAAGCCTTCGCCATGCAAAGAACTTTAAGCCTTTGCCATGCGATGCACTCTAAGCCTTCGACATGCAACACACTCTAAGTCTTCGCCATGCTAGGAACTCCAAGCTTTCGTCCTGGGAAACACTTCAAGTCTTCACCTTGCGAAGCATTCCAAGTCTTCACCTTGCGAAGCACTCCAGGTTTTCGCCTTACGAAGCAATCCAAGCCTTCGCCATGTGAAGCAACCTAAGCCTTCTCATAAGAATCATTCAAGTCTTCGTTATGTGAATCACTCTAGTCTTTGCACTGCGAAGCACTCTAAGTCTACGCCCTGCGAAGAACTTCAAGCCTTCACGTGAAGCACTCCAAGCCTTCTCATAAGAAGCACTCTAAGCCTTCTCATAAGAAAATTTCAATCCTTCGTACTATAAGAAGCATTCAAGTCTTCATCATGCAAAGCACTGCAAGCCTTCGCCATAAGAAGCACTCCAAGACTTCGTCATCCGAAGCACTTCAAGGCTTTACCATACGAAGCACCCTAAGCCTTTGACTTGTGAAGAATTCCAAGAAATCTCCATGCGAAGCACTCTAAGCCTTCACCACGTAAAATGATTCAAGCCTTCGCTATACAAAGCATTCTAAACCTTCACCATGTGAAACACTCTGAAGCATCAATGCCTTTGCCTGTTGAAGTTTCAAGCCTTTGCCTAACGAAGTGTTGTCATATTCAACCATCAAAGCATCAATGCCTTCGTGTATGAAGAGTCAGCACCTTCGACTAACGAAGCACCTAGGACATCGCACCACAAAGTGTCCACATCTTCTACTGGTGAAGCATCAACACCTTCGCTCGCAGAGGGTCAACACTTTCCATATGCGAAGTGTCCAAGCCTTCGATCCATGAAGTGTCAACACCTCTGCTCAAGAAGCATCGAAGTATCCGCCTAGAAGTGTCAACGCCTCTTCCATGAATCAACACAAAGACTTCCACATCAAAGCATCTCTAAGCCTTTGATAGGAACATAACTCAGCCTTCATCTGCGATGAGTCAAGACCTTCTCTTTGTGAAGCATTAGCGTCTTTGCCCCCCAAAGCATAAACAACTGGTGCTCATGAAGCTTGAGTTCCTTCGTCCCGCATAGCAGCAAAGCATTCACACATGAGGCAGCGTATTTGCTCCAGATGCATCAAGGCCTTCACCCCGCAAAGCATCAAAATCTTTGTCTGTCAAAGCCATAATGACTTTAACTTGCAATCTATAAGCACTTGCGTCCTATGAAGCACCAAAGCCACCACTAGCGAAGCACTCAAAGACTTCACCTATGAAGGACTTGAAGCACCTCTCCAAGGGGAAAACTAAAACCTACACCTCAATGAGCTAAGTCATCACCTTAAGCAACTTGACGAATAAGTTTAATGCGGTAACCAATAATGAGGTACATACTAGTCAAGAGCATTCCCAAGGATCTATCACTCATAACCAACAAATAGACTTGCTGGAATTGGAAAAGCTACTAAAGATTGCTTCCCAACCCCACCAAGGGGAGCAATAACTGGGTTATGTCATGAAAAATCTTAGGCAAATGTCTTAGTGCATGCAACTAAAAGTTTCAACACATAACTTCAAGATTCATTTGATCGTACCATGCTCAAATTTAACTTCCTCGAAGAGAGCTTGATGGCACCAAAAAGGTACAGAAGTCAGCTTTTCAACGACACTTAATTCAGAGCTAAAATGAAGTCAAAAGGACAAAATTACTGTACAAAGGGCAAATCAGTCGAGAATCACAAAAAACTCAAAAATGGAAGGCTTCCATTAATGAAAATTACAGAAGTTGGAAATTCACAAGTTGAATGCTCAAGCAAATATTTAAAACTAAGATCTAGCTACAAGCCAAGAAAAATCATGAAGCTCATCATTAGCACCGACACGACCTCAGAGTCTCTCCATCAACTTGTGAGCAAACCTTGGAGGCCTTCGATAATTCCATCGTGGAATTATAGTGGCGCATCTCTGTGGCCTTCTTTAAGAAATGAAGGTAGCATCCTCATCATCGCTCACTTGGCATAGTTGGCATTGCGAAATAAAGTTCAGCGCCACTTGACTCCACAAAAGTAACTTCACCACTGCTTGACTCTGCAACAGTGCTGAGGCAGCTACAGAGCTGCTTAACTCTACAAAGGCAACTCCAATATCTTCAAAAAGTAACCTCAACAAAAAATGTCTCTGCTAATGAAATTTAGTGTAGCTTGACTCCGTGAAAGCAACTCAACCACTAGTTTACTAAGCAAAAGCAACTTCAACTTTCGGATGGAATGAAGGCATGGTGTGCTTTATGCATTCAAGCCATTTTCCTCGAGATCAATGACCATTTTCATTGAGTGGAGCTTCAGAAAGATGACCCCAACAACTTCCAGAATGACAACTGTAGCTCTAACAACCCAATTCATCGTCGCTTGACTTAATGGAAATAGCAGCGGTAGCATCGTGCATGCCTTGATGACCATTGTAATGCATGCCTCCACGCCACTTTCCTTCAGCGTCGAAATGATGATATCCCTACGCTCTCTACCTTCAATTAGTCAATGATGTACAACGTCTTGAGCTTCACATGGGGCATGATCATTCCTTCATCTTTATGTTCCACCTTAATGCCACCCTATTTTAAGTTCAACAGGGCCTGGGACATCAAGTTTCTCGATGGTCCTCTACTAGCCAAAACAACTCCTCCGCTAGCCTCCCATTGGATTGTGACACACCACACTTCAAATCATGGGACTCCTCACCTTCCCTGTTGAAAGCCTCGATGATAGCCCCACCTATACTTGAAGATGACAAGTCTGTCAATGCACCGTGCTCTTCTATCTGCTAAACACCACATGCATGGTCATTGGAAGTATGCCTCGTTCAACAATCTGAGCTCCAACCAGGCCTTACTTTACATTCCGATGCGCCTTGCCTCTTATGCACCGAGCTCTTCTATCTACAAGGCACCACATGCATGGTCATTGGAAGTATTCCTCGTGCAACACTTTGAGCTCCAACCAGGCCTTGCCTTACATTTCTGTTGCATCTTGCTCCACGTGTGTCAGGCTCTTCTATCTTCCAAGCACCACATGCATGGTCATTGGGAAGTATGCCTCGAGTCAAATGATGCAACACTTTGCGCTCCAACCATGCCTTACCTAGCATTCTGTTTCACCTCGCCTTGCGTTACGGCACACCTCACTTCAAGTCTTGGGACTCCTCGCCTTCCCCATTGAAAGCATCGATGTTAGCTCGGCATGTACTTGAAAATGATAAGTTCGTCAATGCGTTGAGCTCTTCTATCCACCAAGCACCAAGTGCATGGTCACCGGAAAAAACGCCTCATGTCATCTGGCGCATCACCTTCTACTCCAACCTTACCTTGCCTTGCATTATGGCACACCAAGCCTTGGATGTAGAATTCCTTGCCCTGCACCTACAACATGCCTCATCTTATAGTTGTACCATGCCTCACCTCACAGTTGTAACGCGCCCCGCCTTGCATTCTGATGCGCCATGCCTTGCATCCTATTGCGCCTCGCCTTGCATTCTGTTGCGCATCGGCTTGCATTCTACTAGGCCTTGCCTTGCCTCGCAACTATAGCACGCCCCATCTTGGATTATGACATGTCTTACTTCGAGTGATGGGACTTTTTGCCTCTTCTTGTTGAAAGCCTTGATGCATCATGATATATCAATTTCAATGCGTTGAGCTCCTCCATCCGCAAAGCACCACAAGCATGTCACTTGGAAGAGCATCTTGATGTCAAGTCCATCATCTCTTGAAGTCAGAATCTCCAACAAAATTCGAGACACACCACCAGATGGTCTTACGACTATTGCTCTATAAAAATGAATTATTTGATATTTCACCAAAAGTATGTCTTCATGCATCTTGAAATAATCATCTCAAAGAGTAAAGCACACCACGGTTTGAATCGTTGCAATCGGACATCCACAGCTCTCAGAATCTACAAAAGATTGAAGCTGAGCAAAAGAAAAATAATATGTAAGATACATATTAAAATAATATATATTAAAATTATATATATATATTATACATGACAAAAGAAAACGAAAAAATATGCGCCAACATTGTGGCGCTGCCAAGGAACAACGCAAAAAGAAAAAAAAAAGCATATACAAATATGCATACAAGACAAAGCTGTTTGATAACAGCTAAGAAGAAAAAACAAAGCAAGAGCTATCTGGCGACGAAAATAAAAAGGGAAGTCACTCCAAGCCTCTCTAACTGTCAGCAGTACAACCTAGGTCTGCGACTCAAGTCTTCAGGCATTCCACACGCAAGCCTTTCTTTGGCCTTGATGTTTCTAGGCTACCTACCGAGTTGGACCCCTGTTGCTTGAACATGCATACAGTAGAAGAAAATTATTAAATTTTCTTCCTCACCAACAACAATGGAGTAGAAGACAAAAACTACAGCAAGAAAAAGACTCAATTTTTTCTAGTCTCCGCCGACTTTTTCTCTCAGTAAGGAAGAATCTTCCTGCTCAACAATAGAAACCTAAACATTAGGGTTTTTTTTATTGAAGAGGAAGGCATCAATGCCTTCACTTAAATAAAAGAAACGAACAGCAAACCCTAATAACATATTGGGCTTCATGAGCCAACCTATAACAAGAATTAAAATTTGGGCTTATATTTTCAAGTTAGTGTGTCAACCAGCTTACACCGGAATTTGAACAAGTGCACAAAAATAAATTAAAGACAAATCGAAGTCCTACTCTCATAAAATTAAGAATTTATTGGGACCACAATAAAAATTACATCCCTTAGGATTTTCTGAATTCCTATGCCATCACCGGAAAATTATGCAGCTGTCACGTAGCTCATAACTCTCATAATGTCGATATTACCCTGGTAAATACGATAACACCATAACACGGTATTCGCATTAATTTAATATATTCACCAGTTGGATATATTAATTAATTAGATCAATACCAATAATGAATAACCTCTATGCGAGTTATTTATTAGTATTTTTATAGTTAATGATAGTGATTTCTCTCGGTAGAATCACCTATTAAATACTACCTCTTTCAACCAATCAGACACCCCGGTGACTCTCAAGGTTTCATTATAAATACAGGATCTCACTCACCTCAGAAGGTAATTCAAAACTGATACTGAAACTCTATCAATTTATTTCTCTCGATTAAATTGACTTTGGCATCGGAGTGTTCTTGGTTGAACCACCCCTGGGCTCCAACTTTAACCCCATTTATTTCTTGTTATTCAATGTAGGGATCAAGAAGGAATTCTACAAGTCCGGAAGATTTCTGCACCAACATAATTAGAATGGGTTATTCTCAAAATCATTATATCAATGTAAAAAAAATCAATAAGATTAGAGATCGTTTAGTATTTATATATATTGAATAAACCAACAATTTTTTGTAAGAATTAAAATCTTCATAGTGATCTATCTATTTAGTTGATATATATATATACATATGTGAATAACTAAACGACTTCTAATCTTGATGATTTTTTTACGAAAATTATATGGACATTATAGTTTAGAGAATGAGTTGATACATCCCGCATCGAAAATTCGATAAATCAAAAATATAAAATTACCATTTTACCCCTAAGTAACCTGTTAGGCCCTGACTACCTCCATCAATTTGGGTACTTGTGGTGTGGGGTGTTAACCTAAGCCTAAAAAAAGACATTCTAGTGAGCCCAATTAGTAATGGCATGCCTAAACTCTTCAGGTCCAAGCCCAATTGAGTTAGGGTGTTAGACTCGGCCTATATTGCTGTAACGACCAGTCCCGAATATCGGGATTTAATAATATTTAATTGTGATTTACTAATCTGGGATTAGTTGGGCGATTTCGGATGAATTGTGCAAAATGACCGTTTTGCCCCTGGGCGTGGGCAAAACGTTGACTTTTAATTCGGATGGTCAAACGGACTTTGACCGATGACCGTGACGTAGTTCGGGACGTCACGAATTCATAGACAGGTGGCACGTTCGATTCCGACGTTCGTGGTGAAAGTTATGATGTACGGAAGTTCATGGGCGTTTTCGTAATTTGAACGTAATAAAGGGGAAATGTTGACTTTTTGATCGGGAGGTCCGATGGCCGAGGACCGAGGACCGTTAGGAAGGTCTCGATGCCCTGAGTTCGTAGACAGGCGGCACGCATCAATCGGGGTCCGTATGACTGAGTTACGGGTCAGGATGCGTGAGGGGCATTTTGATAATTTACTGCACAAGGGCAGAATGGTAATTTCACTGAGTGTTTGAACGGTTACTGTAGCACCGTGTTGGGAGAACATGGCCAGTGCACGGGTGGTTTGTTTATGGAGCAAATTGCTGGCCTAAACTATTGTTTATGGGATTGTTGGATTGTTTATTGATGTTGGTGCGATGCAAGGCTGTGTGGACGGTGTGTTGGCCATTAAACCTTGGCTGGTGCACGTGAAAATGGAAGAAAACAGGGGATGTTCCCCACACATGATCGACCACCTACACGGTCGTTTGAGGGAATTGATGGCTTGAAACAGAAGAGGAATGGGAAAGTGGTTCTCTGAGATTGAGAGGGGGAAAAATGGAGTGAAAATGGTGGAGGAAGGTTCAAAACCCCGAAACTGGTTTTTGTGAAATTCAAATTCGAAATCCTAGTTTTAGGCCAGCCCAAGCCTAATTGATGATGGATTGAGCTTCCTGGAACTTCAACGAGTCGAACCAGATGAAATGGGGCAAGCTTTGAGGCTCCTAGTGCCGTGGACGGACGAGGTGGACGGCCGGAAAATCCAAACTTGAGTCGTGGTGATTGAGGTAATGTCGTGTTCAATTAATCATGTGAATTGGTTTGTTTTAATCCTAGTAAGCTTCATGTGAAGTTAATTTGGAAATGGTTGAGGATTGGAGGAGTTTTGGTGATTGACCCGTTTTGGGTGATCACGGGTTGATGGCTTGATTAAGGAATGGTTGATGTTGATCGATGTCACAGAACTGAAATTGGTTGATTGATGATTGTTATAGGATCGAGAACGGATTGAATTGATGTCGAATTGGGTGTGATTGAACCGGATCCTATCGCGGGTAATCAGACCCGTTTACCAGTCATTCGGGTGAAGAAGGAACACTGTAGCAGTCACTGTAGCAGGCGCGTGGCTTTCACGCGCAGCCACTCACGGCGGCGCGTGGGCACGAATCTCGAGGTGAGGTCAACATGACTTTTATCCTATACAATGTAAAGAACATTTTGGGATTGGTTTCGTGTCGATCGGACACCGTTTCGATATTGTTCGGGATGTCCGAAGGTTTTAAATCGAGGTTAAAAATACTTAAAAATTCGGGAAAATTACGGGACTTTGATAGGATGTTAATGAAGGGGTTATTAATCCTCTAATGTGATTTGGACAGGATTGGGAGTCCCGGTGTTAGTGGTGTGGCCCGGGAAGGCCTATGGCACGCGTATCGAGGCGCTCGGTTAAACGGTCTGTGAGTGGACATTGGTTTTATAAATTTGATGCATGCATAACTGTTTCATGATTGTTATAATTATGATTAAATGATTTACTTTGGATATCGGTGAATTTAAATGATTTCACGCATTTCGAGGTGATTTACGTGTTTGCACGTAAATCGAGATTTTTCTGGATTTGCACTGATTTCCACAAATGTGGTTGGATATGATTTCATGAAACGGTTACGAATTTGATAAAGTAAAATCGGGCCAGGGGCCCAGTTAACTTATGAAATCGGGCCAGGGGTCCAGTTGATTTATATATGTGATTTCGGGTCGGAGACCCTAAAATGGAATTGAATAAAGGTTTCCTGGTTCACATTTTATATACATATTCACATGCTAAAAACAAATAACGGATTGATGATATGGAAATTATGGTTATGGCACGTTTCACGGTATTTGGGCTTGAGACCCGTCTGATGAAATTTAAAGGATTGGTTTGGATTTTATCCATGTATATATATATGCTTTGCATGTGGATATCAATAAAATTTATTTGGTACTGCACTGTATAGATCCTTCCATATTATATTGTCTCCTCCGGCGAGGTACCCCGGAGAGGTCACGGACGTCTAGTACGTCCAGCGTCTATGACGCTAAGCATCAGGTGATGCTGCATCAGGTGATGCTGTACCCGAACGGGATTCGGGGATTTAACTCGGAAATTGAGACCCGAGTGGCACGCGTAACCTTATTATTGTGACCTTATTAGGCATCAAGAACGTCAAAACATCAGGTGATGTCGGGATTGGAGTGTATAGTGCAGCAGCTAAAATTATGGTTATGGTTTTATTAGATGCCTTATGATTCGTATTATATGATATATGATTTTAAATGATGGTGCATGCATATGTTTTTACTGAGGGGCATAAATGTCTTATAAATGTTTTAAACAGACTTGTATATTTTCGTCCACTCACAGCTTTTGTTTTTAATGCCCTTCAGGTTGATTCTGGATGCGGCTGCAGTAGAGACTTGGGCATCGCACACCTCCTCCATCGATCCTTACGCACTCTGGAAGCCCGTTTGGGCTCTAGCAATAGGTTATCCCTTGTCTGACACATCTTGTCAGACGGGAGCATGGCACATTCCATGGTAATCCCAGGGGGATTGGGATGGGTCGTGTCAATTGCCCTCAAAGACCTTAAGCCCTTTTATTATAGCCTTTTCTAAGAGCCCATGTTATGCGAAGGCCCAATAAGCCCAACTCTTCGACTTGGCTATCTGTTAGCCTCTATCTCCCTTCACACACGTTGAGCCCGTTACCGTGAATGAACTCAACACCTCACATGCCCAGCAATCATCCTTGAGTGTCGAACCAAAAACCACGACTCAACTCCACCTCATTTGCATTACATTGCCTACACGAGACCCTAGCTCCACACCGTCGACCCTTGCGTGAGACCGTAAATTGAGAATCATGGACCCATGACAGCGACAGATATGAGTTCTTCCCCAATTGTTTGCGATGATTCCATCCATCGAAATCACACCCTCGGATGTGCCTCGAGGCGGCGAAGAGCATTCCTTCAACTCATTTCGTCGATAGTCGCCAAAATGAGAACAGTCGACCTTGACCCGACTTCGACCCGATTTTGACCTAACATATATTGAGGACTTTCCAAGTAACCTTAAGTATTATAGTTTAGATGATCCGACCTAACCCCAAAAACACCCCGCAAGGCGTACCTACCCTGCTCTCGTCTGACAGGTAGCCCAAAATGCCAGCGTTACCCTTGAACTTGTCAAACAAGTGATTCATGTAAGTCACACTAGTTCGTGCCTTATTCTCTCAAGCCTCGATTTTCGTGTAGCAACCCTAGAGGGTTACAAAACCATGAAAACGTGTGAAGGGACAAAAAGAAATAGTTTAAAAACTTACTTTTTAAAAACATACTTTTAAATGAACAGGTATTTACTCTCTGTTTTAGAAAACTGACAGGACCCGTCCCGACTGGACTTTGATAATCGTGTCCGGTCCTGCTCCCGTTTGACAAGTCAGCTAAAGTCTCGAAATTGCCCTTCAGCATTTGTCAGACAAGGGATAACTGCACTGATTTCCGCTCATGCCTCCGCCTCTTAATCAGCCCCGAACGTCGTGCCCAAGGATTAAAATATCGATATCGACGGATATATCGTTAGTCAAATTTACGGATATCTCGTTCCAAATATCAATATCGTTTACAGTCAACAAAAATGACAGAAATTTGGTCTAAAAGTTGGAAATTTGAAATGAAACTTTAGGAAATACTTAAGTACCCAATAATGGTTATATAGAACTAATAAAAATTATAAAATGACTTTTGATATAATAAATATATGATGAATAATATGATATAATATGATTCTATGAATGACTAATAATATAAAATTTTAAATATAAACATAAATTAAAGTGAATTACTATAATTGAATGTTAATATAGTTAAAAATATAAAAATAAGCATAATAATGGAGTTTACTTTTTCCTAATAATTTAGAAAATTGGGTTTTTCGTATTTACATAATAATTTAGAAAATTAGGCATGAATTAATGAAAATTGGACGTAAAACGAATTCTTATTAATCGTATACTTATCTCATATTTTTCTAAAATCTATTAATATTCAAATTAACCATTCAACATAATTTGCTTCAATTCAACATAATTTGCTATTTTGCTTCAATTTAACATAATTTGTTTCAAATTAACCATCTCTACTCTACGAATTCTTTCATTCAACATAATTTTCTTTTAAAATTAATTAATATTCAAATTAATCTTATATTTATATTTCCAAATATATGCTGATAATAAATTAAAAATTATAAATAAAAAGGTGAATGGATGAATAAGAATTGTAATAATAATAATAATAACTATGACCAAAGTCTTCAGTCTTCCACTCTTCCAAAATATATGCTCTGGTAGTGGGACACGATATGATGTGGCAGCCCTATTTAAATATATGCCCAGGACAATTAATATGTTATAAAGAAATTGAGTCTTTGTTTTCGTCTTATCCGCTTCATCTTCTCCACCCACCCATTTATTCCGCGACCATCCACCATGCCCAGTACCATTCACACCCAGCTTCGCCACCAAGACCCAAATCCTTCCGCGGGTTGAGACGATCTCATCCCCAGTCTCCATCACTCCGAGAATCATAGAGAATGAGGAATTAGACGATAATTTCTTGATGTTTACGATGAAGCAGACCACGAGACAACCACCATTCTACTCGACTCAACAAGGTGAACATGATGAGGAAATTGGGCAATTTTTGTTTTTTTTTTTTTGCTTTGAATATGGGTAGCGGTGGGTATCGGCGATTATCGGTCAATTTCGACGACAATCGTCGATTTTTGCTGAAATTATGGATTTTAGGGGAAAAAATTTCTTTCCCCCCTCTTTAGGTGTCGACCTTCCATTTTTCAGAAATTTCGATGGAAATATCGACGAAATTGCCGATATTTTCATCCGTGGTTGTGCCACGGCCTAGAGGGTCATCAAAACAGGAAAGGTGTGAGTGGACAAAAATAATATCATATAAAACACATTTCAAAAATACATCATTTACCTTCCAGTATATCAAACCATGCATGCATAGAATCAACATATGAAAAACATCACCGGTCTTCTAGCCAAATCTCATGAAAACATCAAATCCCGGCTCTCAAGCCCAATTGCCATTTAAATCATTTTATAAAACCATTTTATCATAAAATAAAGCATATAACTCGGGAATTACACATCTCAGGATCCTCTGGGAATTACACATCCAGAGTCGTCATCCTGCTGGGAATTACACATCCAGCCCTGCTGGGAATTACACATCCAGCCATACCGGGAATTACACATCCGGTCCCTCCGGGAATTATGCATCCGGAGACCCTCCAGGAATTACACATCTAGAGTCACTTCGGGAATTACACATCCGAAGTCTACCCAAGAATTACACATCTGGAGGCATCAAACATCAATACACAATCAAAATCATTATTCAAAACCATGTCAAAACCATTTCTCATCGGGTCTCATGCCCAAATCTCATTTCTCATTTCTCGTAAATCCGTAAAATCATATCCGAAAATCATTCAATTCCATCATTTTATCATTAAAATCATTAACTCACAATGATATTCAAAACATCATTTTAACATCCCGGGCCTAGCCCAAAATCATAAATTTCACGCAAATCCGTGCAAAAGCAACCGAAGTTGCCATTTTCACATAAATCCGTAAAATATCCCAAAACAACATTATAAATCCACCAAATTAATTTCCCGGCTCAAAACCAATCTCAAATCCCGGGCTTTCGCCCAAAACAGACATTTCACATTTTCTTGAAAAACATGTCCAAAACACCGATTAAAATAATCATTAAATCCAGAAATAATCATATCAAATCATTGCAATTCAAATCATGCCATAAATCATGTAAAACATTTAACTATGCATGCATATCAGTTTATAAAACAAACGTCCACTCACACACCGTCCAAACCGCTCGCTTTCCGAGCTGCACGCGTTTTCATAATTTCCGACATTTTCCAGGAATGTTGAATCCTATCCAAAATCATTATCCAGGGTCGCTAAGGACTTAATTAACATCATATCAATCCCCCATAATTTTCCGGGAATTAAATTTTAATTAAACAGGTAACATAAACCTTCGGACCCTCGAAACAATATCGAAACGGTGTCCGATTAACTTGAAACTAACGCCAAAATGTTCGTTACATTGCATAGAACAAAAGTCATGTTGAACTAACATCGGAAATCGGGCCCACGCGCCCTCACGTACCACCGTAAGTGGCTGCGCGTGAAGTCCACGCGCCTGCTACAGTGTCACCATCTTCACCCGACTTCCTGCAAACGGATCCCTGCGACCCGCGACATGACCCGTTTAATTTTTTTGTCAATTCAACATCTTTTTCAACAATTCAAACGTCTATTTGCATCGAAATAGGTTGAATTAGGGATCTGTAAACTTAATTACATAGGACCTTACCTCAATTCATCAGTTCAACATCGATTTCTCGAAGAACACAGAACACTGTTCCTCCTTCGAAGTTCATCCATCCCATCAGTTTTCCTTCAATTGATGTATTAGGAAGCATCGTGAGATTCTACTAAACACATCTCCATGTCCAATTTCATCTTTTAATCCCTCTAGAATCACGACTCAATCTCGAAAATTCAAGGTCCTCCCCTTCTCTGTTCTAGCCCGAAACGAGTCCAATTCACATCAATTTTTAGTGGGTTCGACTCGTCTCAATCTCAGGAAGCTAAACTTAACGTAAATTTCACTCATAAACGTCTAACAATTCGAATTCGATCCTAAAGTTCATCCATGGTTTTCGGGTTTCTAAGTTTAGGTTTTAGCTGGGTTCGAAGTTCATAACCCTTATTCTGCTCTATAATTCCTCACGAATTCACTCTCAATGACATCAAATTCTTAATTTTTGGTTGCTGGGAAGAATCGATCAAATGAGTTCATAGTCTCTGTTTTGGTTTTCTTCACAGTACATACATATACGTACAATTACCCAAACAAATCCTCATCATCAGTTTGCCACCAATCCCCCTCACCAAGTGACAAATGTCACTATGAAACAATCCTCATCCAATTTAACGAGCACATGTGTCCTTCATTCACTTTAATACAACACTAATAGAGCTGAATCAGCCAGGTTTAGTTAAATTACCATTTTACCCTTCTATACACAAATGACCAAAATGCCCCTAGCATTCCTCAATCCATAGCTTTTTCATCCGGACTCCGATTGACGTATGCCGTCTGTCTACGGATTCAGCGAGCCGAGACCTATCCAACGGTACTTACGGAAAGTCCAAATAAGGTCCCGATCAAAAAGTCAACTTTCAGCCCTTTTTAATCAATTTACCAAATTACCCTTAAACTTCAGAACATCCTCGAATGTCGGAATCGGACGTACCACCTGTCTATGAACTCGTGACGTCCCAAACTACGTCACAGTCATTGGTCAAATTCCGTTTGACCGTTCAAACCAAAAGTCAATTGTTCGCCCAATTCCAGGGGCAAAATCGTCATTTCCTTCCGATTTTCCAATTTTTCCTTTTTCAAATTCCCGGGTCGTCACAAAAACTGCATGCATACGAAAACCATTTGACTTCGAATAAATAAAAACACAGTTTATATCCTCCAAAATATGTGAAAACATTCGTAAAGCAATTAACCAGAAATCAACTCTTAATCATAAAACAACTCAACCATGAAATACTAACCCATCACAGACATAATAGTCAATCACATCAATGCCACATAACCAAACCATATCCATTGTCACGTAAATCCACACATATCACAATCAACCCATCCTCGATGCACAATGTCAAACATCAAACCACAACACCACTGGCAGGCACATCACAATTTACTCGGGGAAATGGAGCCCAACTCGACGTCCAAGTCATCACAACACAGTCTCAAGAAGCGGAACCTTGCTCGACATCTAAGACTACGAAATCCATCAACACAGATCTCGAGAATGATTACTCATCATAAAGCACAACAGTAAAAAATAATTAATCTGTATCTGCCATTACCACAAAATTCATACAAAATCAACTCAACATCATTGCACAAGCACAATATCAATCATCACAACACAAGGGCACTACCAGTAGGCCATACAGTACACTCGGAATTCGGAGTCCAACTTGACGTTCAAGTGTAACCCGACTTAGGATATAGAGCTCCTAACTCGACGTCTAAGTCGCCAACACAATACCAGTCTCATGATTCGGAGCCCCCGGCTCGACGTCTGAGACTAACCATCCAATAATCACAATCACCGCAACATTTCACACATTATGAGTATCGAGTATTACATACTCATATCACAAATCAAATACACAATCAGAACCTCAGAACTAAACCCAAAACACAAGTTAAGCTTAGTTATCGTAAAATGTACCATAAAGCCATTTCTATAAAATAAATCACCAAAAAACATACAAAATTCATTAATCATTTCAAGATCATGATAACTCATGTCACAAACCATATTAAACCCAAATATACAATTTAAAAGAAATTCGGAATCGAAAAATCGTCGAAAACCATCTATGACCTGTAAAATCGTCATACGGATTCCAAATCCGGCATGCCGCTTGTCCATGTAAATAAAATCCAAGACCTACAAAACGGTCCTAGGTAGAAATGAAACCGATCTCCTAGGTCAAAAGTTAACTTTTGGTCAAAGGTCCCCGATCTAGGAGAAAATCGACAACTCGCCTCGAATTTCTCAAAAAAATCCAGTCCGGGTCATTACATTAGACTATTGTAATCCACTTGTAATCCAGTCGATTTTTGGACACCCTTGGTAATTTCTTGACCCATTAAGCGGTTATTTGAAACCCCGAGACTTTTCGAGCATTTGGGTGAAAATTTGACTGAGGAATAGTCTTTTTTAGTTTTTGGCCTCCGTGAACGGCGACAGAAACAGCGGTTTGGTTGTCATCTCAGACGAGAATACAGGGACTGGACCAGTCATTAGGTTCAACGAACACCGTTAACTTATGACAGAATATGCTAGCGGCGTTACCATATTCCATTAGAAATTAATGGTGTCAGAAAGAAATATTCCATAGCATATACCACAGGTATGGCACTGTGCTTCTTGTGCAGGACGTGTCGTTCTATGCTACATGTGTGGAACTGTAGCTACACGCGTAGAGAGGGTAACGTGCGCATGATGGCGCATAGGTGTGAGTAGCTGGCGTGTGAGGCCTTTTTCTGGTGCGTGGGGGCACATATGAGGATTTTTCAACCCTCTTTCGGCTCGTGGAAATATGTGGGCATATATTCAGGTCATTTAGAATAGTTTTGAGTGCATTTCTAACTCATATGTATACTTTACCATGGCAAGGTTATTTGAGTCTTAGGGTTTTCTTAGGGTTTTGAGTAGGTCTAGATTGGTAACTTATATACTTGACCATGGCAAGGTTATTTGAGTCTGGTGGTTTCAACTCCCCGAAAAGTGTGTGAGTGGACCTCTTTCCCTAAACTTGTTTTGTAAAGCTATTTACTCGCACATTTTATAATGTCTATGTTATATAATTACCGAGCATGCTTGATTGGCTAGTTGGGATTAATTATGGTTGATTGAATGATATTCTTACCTTATGTTATATACTTGGTTATGTTAGTATGCGCTATGGTAAGTGATGCGCAAGTATGTATCATATTGTGAGATGTGCTAATACGTTCTAAGAAGTGATGATGTTTACCTGAGTACGTTTAGTTGAGTTATTTACTGCATTCGCATGTTTATTGGGTCTTCTCGGTGTTTGTGCATATTGACTCCCGAGACATTGTTGAGTTACGACCTTCGAAAAACTTAGGAGTCGATCGTATCTCCATACTCGTTTGAGTGGCCACAAAACAGTTTCCACGTGATTGTTCACCGTATGCAGCTCATAATACTAATTAACTATTTGCCAACTTGTCCCCGAGCTCTAGGGGACATGAGGTGACAGTGCTAAGCACCCAGCTTTCATGTGATTGAGGTACATAAGCTTATAGATACTCAACCTGACATATGCGTATGTCTCGTGCGACTCATGAGCAATAAGATTATGGTTCATGCATGTTATTTCATACGTCAGGTTGATTATTATGATTGTCAGTGTTTTATTATTATTATTCTCGTGAAACGTGAAAAGATCTAAATTTACTATTTTTGCTTTTTCGGAAAAAATGAGGGGTTAAAACTTATTTTACCTTTGATGGTTTTACATTGAATAAAGTTTTGGGTCCACTCACCCATTATTTTTGCACCCTTTAGGTTTCATTGGTGCTACGTACATTTCGAGGAGGCTTGGATCGTTGCTCCGGTAGTCGCTCCCGCGTTTGAAGTGGTGCAGTGGACAAATGAGAATTTCAAGTAGTCAAATAACAGTATGATCATCAATAGTGTCTCCACTCTATACTTCCGTTGTAGGGTGAAATATAATCGGTTTCTACCAGTTATGTTTCACTTGACCCACTAAAACGCACCGTTTTATTTAATTGGCTTCCATTATCGGGACGTCTCTGTTTAGATGTCAGTCAACACATTTCGATTTACGTGCTTTAAATGGACATTTCGGATCGGGGTATGTCAATAATTTTAATTATAATATATATACACAAATTATTTGAAAAAATACCACTAA
This sequence comes from Prinsepia uniflora, assembly GCA_032719365.1. Lineage (NCBI taxonomy): Eukaryota > Viridiplantae > Streptophyta > Magnoliopsida > Rosales > Rosaceae > Prinsepia > Prinsepia uniflora. The sequence goes on along the minus strand of CM064863.1, from coordinate 60,571,527 downwards.
ATGATATATAAATATTGTCCTAAAAATAAAATCGCTACATAATATATTTCTCTCACTAATATCGTGTTTATTCTATCTGTTAGTGGCAAATGACGCTTCTTAATAAAATCAAAGTCAATAAAAAAAAACAGCAACATGTAACTATGTAAGCAGCCATGTCGGTGGGCTCCAACCAAAGCTTGAGTATATCCTCATTAATCAACAAGATGCACCTCCATGGTAAGCCTATAAACCCTTTCTCTTTGCTCTCGATCTCGATCCGACCATCTCTAGCTATTTCTATCTTGATCATCTCTGATGAACAACGCTCTCTTGATCATATGCTTAGATGGTGGGGATGGCTGCAGAGTCAGCAGGCTCACATTGCACATCTTGGCCGCCTCCCTTGTTGGACTTGTGGCGGCCGCCGCTGCCGCCGCCAGGAGTAGTTATCGGAGGAAGAAGTCTTTTAAGACCTTGAGGCCTCCAAACAACATCTTTCCACGGCTGGAGAGGACAGAATCCGGGCGCGTCGGAAATATCGAAAGATTCTCCCTTTATGTTGGTAAATTTATCATGTGGGAAACTACTTTAATCAATTTTTTTTTGTTTGAAGAAATTCATTTTGTTAATTCTCTACATTTTTTAGTTGGCTTCATTAAATTTATATTTTCATTTGCTTCAAAAATACCACCTCCCTCGCCGCCCCCGCCCCGCCCCCCCCACACACTCCATTTTCGTGGTCCTCAATCTCATCCTCTGTTTTTTTCTTTCGCCATATCTAATTTTCAAAAAGTCAACATACTTTTATAGTAGATGTAATATTTTGATCTAACCTCCAATTTTTATATCAATAAGTTTTAAATTATTTTAAAAAATTATTTAATAATGTAATATTAACATTTGGTATCAAACTAATAAGAATACTAGTGTTAAAATTCATTTAAATTGTATTATTCGTTTGTTTTGTTTGTTCTCATTGTTAATGTTGGGTGCAGCTAGACAACTGGGAATATCAGAAGCGAACGAGTGTCCCCAGCTGTGCAAGCTAGTGTATGATTACTTGAGAAAATTCAAAGGATGTGAAGATAATATCTACGAATATTTCGCTTTAGAACCGGATTCAGATTCCCTGTACGTAAATTTGGTTGAAGAATTTGATAGATGCATACTTGGTTATTTTTCAGCCCACTGGAGCCATGCTACTATTATGATTAGTCAGGTATATATATATATATATATATATATATACAATTTTGGGCTTCCATCAGTTTTCCAATGATCAATTTGTAAAGAAAAAAAAAATTGTTGTATATATATATATTTATTTAATTTATGTGCTAAGTTGCAGGTTTTGAATGTAGAGACTCAGAAGAAAACGAAGCTCAAAGACATGGTTCTGGCAGCTACCAGGTAATTACATTCTTTTACGTTCAATTTTTTTTTTTTTAATTTCTTAACTTGTGCGTGCTTAATCGTATAACTATCGTTTTCGAATTTGTTCCATTTTAAGTAGTGCGTACTTTTCTTTTTGTTATCGTTTGTGGAGAGCAGAGAAGATAAGAGTACTTTAATTTGTTTTGAAAAGAAAAGAAAAGTAAGCACTACTTTATTATGCACTAATGGTGGGGATTGGGCATGTGAGATGTTTCTCTTGAATCTTCGTTTGATTGATTTGGAATAATTTGGATGAAAAAAAAAATAGAAAAACATGCGATCTCTTAAAAATTTAAGATTTCGAGTTTTGTATGCACTAATTTTTTTTTAGATGTATAAATATAAAAATGTAAAACTGTAAGAAAATACAAAACTTGGAATTGGTATGTTACATATTCCAGTTTGAATTTTATATCAAAATGTGTCATTTTTTTTAAATTCATCTTTGTAACTATCGTTTATCTATAAACATTGAAGTACATGTTCAAACTGTACGCAACATAGTTGGCCGTCCGAGGGACACTGACCAAAGAATCCAGAGATATTCGTAAAACATCCATCAAACCCCGAACATCACGAGCTAGAAGACCCACCTGTGTCTAGAGATGTTGAGCCGCCCTAATAGTACTAACCGCCTCTAGGAAATCCGTGTCCACCACCACATCCTGAGTGGCCAACCATTGCACCTGAAGAAGCTTACGCAAAATTGCCTCAATCTCAATGGCAACCACAAACAACCCCCCCCCCCCCCCCCCCCCCCCCCCCCCCCCCCCCCCCCGCCCCGCCCCGCCCCGGCTCTTTAACGCCCCTGGCCCCCAAAAAACCAGCCAAAAGCACCACCTGAATCCCTTAACACCCCTCGCACACCTCACTGAAGCATGTCCTTACAAACCGTAACATCGCAATTCGGTTTCAGAATCCCCTCCACAGGCTTTATCCACCTAGGCTCATGCCGAAACAGGGCCCCCACAGAAACCAGTTGTAACCCTGTAAACTCTAAGTAGGCAGTTATAGCTTATTTGTAAACCTCCTCAGCCTTGTTAACCTGCAACGTATGTACTACTTTATTTCTCCAATTCGACACATTCCAGCAATATAAACAAATTGGCCTAACTGAGAAAAAGATAAATGAGACCGAGCATGAGCAAAGAGGTAAAAAAAAGCCCCAGAAATAGGGAACCTCGTCAAAGGGAACTCAACAAGGCTCCAGACCCTTCGACTATGTTTACAGCCTCATAGGGCATGTGAGGCATCCTCCATACGTTTTCCACACTGACTTCAAAGGCTCGATTCTAGCAGCTTCTGGACGACCAAATTGTGAGCTGTCGGCAAATCTTAGAACAAGCTTGCCAACAAATGATCTTTAGCTTATTGGGGACCCCCAGCTTCCACAAGTGCTTCCATAACCTCACACTCTGACCACCTATGGAGTACTCCCTTCCACTATCCACATCGACATGGCCCCATGTGAAGGCTAAATGGTAACCAAATTTCAATGTATACTTCACATCGTTTGAGTAAAGCCAGTACCTTCCATCAGAAAAAGATTCCTGGGATGGGAGAGCAATACTACAAATATCTTGAACATCCTCCTCACTAAAAATTGACTCTAATAAGTCCACATCCCAACTTCCAGAAGGGAGGATAAGGGATGATACCACAACATTCATCGGTTGTCCCTGGTTCAAAATAGGATGGAAGGTTCGCGGCCTTGCAATCCATCTTTCATGAAACACACCATCGAGGCACCATTGTCCATCCTTCAAATCAGTCCCTGTTTAACCACCTTTTTACCCCATATGATGGACCACCATACAAAAGATGACATAGACCCAACATCAGCCGCCATAAAGTCCTGCTGGGATAATAGCGGGCCTTCATGATTTGGGCTACTAGAGACCATGATTGATGTAGAGTCTCCAAGCTTGCTTCGCTACCATAGCTTGATTGAAACTCTCGAAATTCTTAAAACCCAAGCCACCCATGCATTTAGGGCAACACAGTCTATCCCAGCTCATCTAGTGGATACTTTTCTTCCCAGCTTTACCCCATCAAAGCCTAGCAATCTTAGTAGAGAGTTCATGAGATAAAGATTTGGGAAGCTAGAACACTTATCAAATAGGTCGGAAGCGCCTGGGCCACAACCTTAACCAAACCTCCTTCCCAACCGCAAACAACAGCTTTGAATTCCAAGTGGTTAACCTATTGCATAGGACATCTCTAACTTTCCCAAACATCTTTTTCTTATTATGGCCAGTGACAGTAGGGAGACCTAGATATTCCTCATGGCACTCAACAATTTTAATGCCCAACAAATTTGAGATTAGCTTTTTCATCACGTGATCGATATCAAGGCTAAAACATGTAGCAGACTTTTCAAAATTGATCAGCTGACCAGAAACTCGTCCATACTCTTTCATCACGCCAAGTAGGGGGAAGGATTCCTCCAACCAAGCATTACAAAAGAGTAAGCTATTATCTGCAAAAAAAAAAAAAAACGAAAGTGGCCAAATAAGGGGACAGAGAGTCCAAACCAAGCATTACAAAAGAGTAAGCCATCATGACTTGCTATCCGGCTCCAAACCTGTATTGCATCACTAACAGTGGACACACAATTCATAAGCAGACGAACAATCCTAGCACTGAACCCCAACTTTCGAAGCATGCCCTCTAAATACGGTCATTCAACCCTGTCATAAGCCTTGGACATATCCAACTTTAAGATCTTTTTTTTAACTTACTCTTTCCCCATCACCGAATTGTTTGTATAGACTCAAAAGCAACCAAAATATAATCAGTTATTAGACGGGAAGGAACAAAATCACTCTGAAATTCTGGAATAACCATGGGCATCACACCCTTCAACCCGTTGACAATAGTTTTGGCAATAATTTTATAAATTACCATACATAAGGCAATGAGGCGAAAATCAGTTACCTTAGTAGGGCTGTCCACTTTTGGGACGAGAGAAACTAGAGTATGATTGATAGGTTGAATACTTGCACCATCATTAATCACCGTAAGACAAAAACTAGAGACATCATCTCCCTACCACATCCCAAAATTACTGATAGAACAAGGCTGGCATCCTGTCTACCCCGGGAGCCTTGGTTGGAAACATACCGGCTAGGGCCATCTCCAACTCCAGACGAACAAAGACCTATCAAGTTCTGAATTTTCCCTCTATCCTAGAACTGGTGTGAGCGCCCCTAGCAAAGTTGTCAGATCAGTCATCCCGAAAGTAGCAAATAACCCATTGAAATAGTCCACAAATTCTCCACCCAGTTCTCGGTCCGTGGTTTTCCCCACCCTCAGATCATCAAAGATACCCGAGATAAAGTTGCTCTACCTCTTTTCCCTAGCAAACTGGTGAAAAAACCTCGTGTTCTTATCCCCCTCTTTGAGCGATTATGCCAAAATAGCTCCTTTTGAGCTCGTAGACGATCAAGCTCCCTATCTAACCCTTTAGCAACCAACTGATCAGGGGCTAAAGGGCGGGGTAAAGTCCTCCAAGTGTGCCTGAAGTTGCTTAATTTTACTAGGGATATTACCAACCTTTTCACGGCTCTAGCTCAATGAGACCCCACCACTATCTTAATCCTTCCAAGCACATTATCACCCTAGCTGTCCCCCCAACCTACTCAGATAACATCCTTACAACCCTTAGTAGATACCCAAGCCTCCTCAAAGAAAAATCGATGCCGCCCCTTGCTCCTAGGAACATTGGGAAGTGGGCGGATAACACATCCGGATAGCATTGAAGGGATGCCTAGTTGACCGTAGCTCTATCCAACTGAACTCGCACTAGGACATCTCCCCTCCACCTATTGCTCCCAAAGTAAACTTGTACCCCTTAAAAGGAAAAGTCATTAAGCCACAATCCTCCAAATCATAGCAAAAATCTCGCATTTGATGAATAGGCCGTGGGCGGCTGCCCTGCTGCTCCCCTGACACCTCATTTCATTAAAGTCTCCACCCACTAACCAAGGTGTTCCACAATAATAATTCAACCTCCATAGCAACTCCTACGAACATCTCCTGAACTGAACCTCCGGATTGCCATAGAAACCAGTGAACCAAAATGGGAAGTACCTCACTCTCTCAATCATTGCATCAATGTGACATGTGGAATAAGATCTAATAGAAACCCAAATACCCAGAGCTAACAATAAAGCAAGACCACCCCCAAACCTTCCCTATCAACACAAAAACCTCCTAACACCCAAAGCATGTGTCACAAAATCCATCTGCCTAACAGTTTTTTTAGTTTCCATAAAAAATAGCACTTATATCCTCGGCATGCAGCATTGAAGAGAGCAATGGGGAAGTCGGCTAATGCCCATCGAAATCTTTTCCCTCTCCCTCCCATTAAACTAGAGAGAAACCCAACGCACTCGGTGGAGAAGTATCGAAAACTGTGAGCCCTTCTAGAGGCGCACCTTCATGCACCAAATCAAATTCCAGCCGATTGCGCTTGAAAGCCCCTCTCCCTTCGAGCTTGAATCACCGAAAGGAGCATCAACAAATGGTGGCCCCTCACTGAAAGCAGCGTCGAAGCTACGACTCATCCGTTGAGACACACCTGCATCCACTTGAGCACCCAGTAACCCCTTTGCTTGGTTTGTGAGGCCAAGCACATCCCCACTAAATCCATCTTGCGGCTGGATTCGAAAAACGTCCTTGGCCAGAGTTTTCCATCGCTTGACGGGTAGCTCCGCCCTTGCCTCCGCCGCGGGCAACGTGCAACCATTAATGACACGAGTCACGCACTCGCAACAAAATCAGAAGAAAATGAGCATTGCACTCGATCTCAAACTTCTTGGAAGGCTCATCACTGAGGAGTTATAGCGTGATATAATGCTTGAGAGGTTCCCTAACCCGCAGCGCTACAGGGACGCGACAGAATCTCCCCAAACAAGCACCATTCCTTCCATTGTCCACAGACACGAACTACCCAACATGATTGTCCACTCTCTCTACCAACTTCAAATTCAAAAAGATTGGCGGTATTTTGCTTACTCTAATCCAAAAAACTGCGACTCCAAATAAATCTCAGTCGGGTCGACGAGGCCGTCCTTCGCCGCCACCGCAAATAGTGCTATATCAAAAGATCGTGGAGAGCTCTGGATGACTTTGTTACGGCCAGCTGCACTCGCGAAGGAGAAGAGTAAATGGTTGTCTCCCCCCACCAAAACCACTGAAAAAGGCTCCCATGTAAACAAAAAGGCCCACCAGAAGAAACCGTGCCAAGTGGGTCCTTATTTCTTCTCCACTAATATCGAGTTCCAAGTCCTCCGCTGGAGAGATGGTCAGCGTGGACTCCATGCAACTACTTAATGCCTCCATGCACCTTGCCCACTCCGTATACGACACTCAACCAAGTCGGCAGACCACCCCCAACAGGACTCCACAGCGGCCGCCACCGTTGTATTATCGAGCAAAAACCAGAAAAACCCAGCCTCCACCCCTGAACCCTAACCCAAAAAAAGGGGAGGGACGAGTTGAATTTTTTCTAATAAGAATAATTATTGATTCTTTAAAACAATAATAATTCATTTAAGAACTATATTCGTTGTAATTAATGTAACTATGTACATATATTTTTTAATTAACAAAAATAAAAACTATGTACATATATTTTCGAGAGAAGTTATGAATTAATATAAACTTTTGTGATTTATTTATTAATTTATTTTAGGAAACAAAGATTTGAGAGGATAAGCAAGGACCTAAAGATGACAAGGGTTTTCTCTACTTTGGTAGAGGAACTGAAAGCAATCGGTAGCGCCAAGTCAAACGGAGACTCAAAATGTACAGAGGTGATGGTTCCGGCGGCTCACAGCGAGAGGAGTCCCGTGCTTCTTCTTATGGGCGGTGGAATGGGTGCTGGCAAGAGCACCGTGCTCAAAGAAATTCTTAAAGAGTAATTTTCTCAAACACTTGGTGATCATATAATTTTACGATGAATGTTGATCATGGTGATTTTGTCAAACACTTGGTGATAATATTGCAGGACATTCTGGTCTGAAGCAGAAGCAAAGGCGGTGGTGGTGGAGGCAGATGCTTTCAAAGAGACGGATGTCATTTATAGAGCCCTGAGCTCTAGAGGCCACCATACTGATATGCTCCAAACTGCTGAACTAGTAAAACTTCTCTCTATTTTCATTTTAATGATATTCGTTTCCACTGTCTCGTAAGAGATCGGCTTGAAATACCTTAATGCATATACTCGTCTTCCTAGTATCAACAAGTAAAAGGAACTAATTCGCAATGTTGATGCATGTGAAGTCCTAGATCGACGCATCAAGGGTTAAACATCGCCCGTTTGCATCTTGACGTCTACCTTTAATTAACAAATTCTAATGACTCGAGGTGAAATTATATCAACAATTAACGATCGTTCACAATTAATACAATGCAGGTGCACCAATCGTCCACCGATGCTGCTTCGTCGCTTCTAGTGACTGCGCTCAACGAAGGGCGTGACGTGATCATGGATGGAACTCTATCATGGGTGCCCTTCGTTGAGCAGATGATAGCAATGGCCCGGGACGTTCACAAATGCCGTTACCGAATGGGGGTGGGGTACAAGGTTGCGAAGGATGGCACCATTAGGGAAAACTATTGGGAAAGAGTGGACGAAGAAGAGGAGGAGGATGACAAGAGGAAGATAGAAAGAGGAGAGAAAGCCAAGAGAAAACCATACAGAATAGAGTTGGTTGGAGTTGTTTGTGATGCATATTTAGCTGTTGTTAGAGGCATAAGAAGAGCTATAATGGTTGGAAGGGCAGTGAGGGTCAATTCACAGTTGAAATCCCACAAGAGATTTGCTGAGGCATTTCATAGATACTGCCACCTTGTTGATAATGCCAGGCTCTACTGCACCAATCAAAAGACCGGCCCTCCAAAGGTAATTTGCTTCCCCCAACCTAATGCTAAAAAGGCAACATTTTTTTCAATGGTATTAGAAATCTCTTTACTTATTACATGACAAATCTTTAATTGCATGCCACATGATGTAATCGTTACATGAAATGGACTAACTTTGATTTGTGTGCAGTTGATAGGACGGAAGGATGGAGACAACAATTTGCTAGTGGATCCAGAAGAAATCAAAATCATAACCAACTTAAGCAGTTTGAACACAAAAGCAGAGTCGATCTACGAGCTTTATGTGGAAAACCCTAACCTTATACTGGAGCCTGGTTCTTATTGGAAAGACATTGTTTTGAACCCTTCAAGGCCAAGCATTCAGTTGAAGCTCAGGACTGTCATTCAAAAAATTGAAATGTCAGACACCTCTAAAATTAGGTTAATTAAAAGTCTTTAATCCAACTGCGTAGTTTTTCTTTTTTCTTTTTCTATTTTTTTTTTGAAAAAATACTGTGCATATAGAAAAAACAAATATAGTTTATGCTAAATTTTGTCACATAGCTGTAAAATGAAATAAAAAACGAAAATTCAATCACACTAGAAAAAGGACATACGTTTTTTTGTTGTCAAACAAGGACATACGTTTTTTTGTTGTCAAACAAGGACATACGTTTTTTTGTTGTCAAACAAGGACATACGTTTATAAAAAGGAATTATCTAGTATGTTCAATATTTTACCTCAATAGACGTATCCTAGCTTCTAATCAAAATGCACTATGTATTTATTTTTCGATAACAAAACAAAAATGAAGATATTTCCGTGACTATTGAAGTGCTGAAGCCATTTTTCTTCCTTAATCTAATTAAATAAGAATTATGTTATAGGTACCGAGTGAAATTTCAAATTTTTATAACCCAAATTATTTAGTGTATGATGTGGCAATTCACGTTACTTTTTAAATTTATCATCAAATTAGAAATAAAAATAAAAACAAACATAAGAATTAAAAATCAAAATAATTAAGAAGAAAAAAAATTCTAATTCAATTATTATTCTCTTGAAGACTATTTCGTCGATTCCACCAATAAAAATGGCGTCAATCTAGCTCCAAGTCCACTAAGGAAGCAATGTCGAACTTTGGTCATCAAATCTAATCATTTCATACAAAAATATTTTCAAATTATTGTGTTTTTTTCGATAATGCTGGAGTGTGGTTATTGGGGGTGAAATTTGGAAACAATTTTTAGTCACAATTTAGATAACTTGTCACTGAATCATGTCTAACATTCTAGAAACTGACCAACAATATCAACACATATTCACACACACAATGATCACACACGCCCAGCATACGCCCAGCATACGAGCTCAATCACACATTGTCAATTTAAGAACTTAGAAGTTCCATCAATGTAGGCAACCATGTGCTAGTTCTAAGTGATAGTGTATGCACCCGAGAGCATTCAATAAACAACAATATGGATAATAGATAATCAATCAATTTCATGCAATTAAATATTAAAAAGAACTTGATGCCTAGAAACTTTCTAACTTGATACCCATAAATCTTCCTCAAGGTAAAACTTTCCTCAAGGTAAAACTGGGGGTCCCTATACTGACCATACAGTACACTAGTTTCAAAATTTCAATTACAAGACAATCTCAAGCTCAATCTCCTAGACTATTCTAAGGAAGTCGTCATACCTTGTGCAACTTAGAAATTACTCTTCTCAGTTCAGCTCCTTTACATATGCTTTACGCAGTAGCTTATGGTTAAATAACCAAATGCATAAAAACACAAACTCTGATGCATGAATCTATCTGTGAACAAAACCATGAATATGTTGATAGGACCCGTCCCAACTGGTCTTTGATAACCGTGTCTGGTCCTGCTCCCGTTTGACAAATCAACTGAAGTTCCGAAAACACTCTCAGCACCTGTCAGACAGGAGATGAGTGTATTGATTTCCGCTCATGCCACTGTCTCTCGATCAGCCCCGAACTTCGTGCCACGACCTGGAGTGTCATCAAAACATAAAAGGTGTGAGTGGACAAAAATAAGATCATTTGAAAATACATTTTGAAACGAATCACTTTACCCTCAAGTTATAAAACATGTATGCATAGAGTAAAACATACGAACAACCAGCTCTCAAGCCAAATCACATGAAAATCATCAAACCAATCACAAGGACCATCGACAACAGTGCTCGTCACCATTACTCAAATATCAAGCACAAAAAAACAAACAACACTACTCACAAGTGCACATTCAATCACACAATCATATCAGCACTACGCGTAGGCAACCAACAATAAGTCAATAACCCCGAGCATCAGCCATCTGGGAACACCGCTAGCTTCGGCTGCCTGGGAACACAGATATACCCTTAGCATCAACTGTCTGGGAACACCGCTAGCTTCGACTGCCAGGGAAACAATCACAATCACCCCAAGTTTCGGTCATTTGGGAAATACCCCTAGTTTCGACCGTCTGGGAACTCATCACAATCATGCACAAAGAATTATCGATTATATAAATTGGAAAGTTTGGTCAAGTATAATTTTGGTACAAAAATGAGCGACCATAACAAATAACCTAAGCCTTTCTATTTATAGGAGAAAATTAATCCTCAAATAAAATAGGAGTTCACAATTTAAATCGTAAAAGAAAAATGATTAAAGTATTTAAATTAATGCCCTAAAGGAAAAAGGTAATAAAAATCTTAATTAAAAAGGTAATCTAAATCCTAAAAAAGAATAAATACAAAACTTAATTAAAAAGGTAATAAAAACTCCTAATTTAAAAAGGGAAAACAAATCCTAATTAAAAAGGACAATTTTCCTTAAAAATGAAGGAAAATGTTTGCTGGAAATTGAACAGGAATCAATTCGGTAGGAGCCCACTGAAATTTTGGCTAGAAATCGTCGGTCAACGCGCAAGGAAGCTGGAATTCCATTCGGTAAGTGCACACTGAAGCATGATAAAGGCGATCGGTGGATACTAGCTGAACAAGGCTGAAGAGGCGTCATCCGTGAGCGCGCATCGAACAAAGCTTTTACAGATCAGGAATTGTGCGCCGAAGGTTGCCACTAGGAATTGGTAAGTGCTGGCCGAACCAATTTTTGGGTTGCTTACATGAGTTTGGTAGCCACCTATCGAAATCCTAAGTGGGTTTTGGTGGCCTTCTTTGTTTCGATCATAACTGTTTTGTTACAACTCCGATTGAGGTGATTCTTTCTTCTAAATTCTCGTAATTCTGAGTTCTATTCAATTCTGCACAATTCTCACAAAATATATTATTTTCTACAATTGTTTGGAATTTAAACATTAAAAGATAAGCATAAAGGGTATAAAATGATGCTTAATTCATGGCTTATCAAATATCCTCACACTTAGACTTTGCTAGTCTCTAGTAAATACCAAACCAAACTAAGAAGTGATAAAACGATTTTTTTAAACACTAATTTTAAAACAATTAAGCGCTGATTGGATTTTAGCACAACTAAACCCAGATCGACTCCCCCACACTTCAACGTTGCTAGGCCTTTTGCAAAACAAAAGAAAATAAACTCTAAAACCCTTAACCATATGTCTCAAAACATATTATGTTAAGTATATGGCATTGTGACATTTCAACAAATATGCATAGGGAATTCAAGAGATAATAGAAATATAATCGTGCCATGAACAAGTAAGACTTGGAGAAAACAATGGTGAAATAATGTCTGTACATGCGTCAAACAAGTTAAGATCACCTCACAATGAATGCACTCATAATCTGTTTCACTCATGAAATAGGGTTTCACTCAAACGTATGTGAAATAATTGCTCATATATTTCAGCAATAAAAACACTTAAACAATACCACATAAATATAATGAATTACTTTCACAAATGAACCCAAACCATATGCTTACTCATACAACTTACTAGATAGATCAAAAACTACTTATCTCATGGATCATAAAGGTCTTTAATTAGAGGTTGTAATGGGGCTAGGGCTAAGGCATTTAGATTTTTGGATATGTGGTGATAAAGAATATGCCAAAGACTTAGTCATTGCACCAAAACTTGATCAATTACGCGCACATCTTCTTTCAAGACGTCACCAAAAGCATATGGAAAGAATGGGAGCCAAATTTCATCTTATAACAATCCAAATACTAACATTCAAAACAAATTGCCAGAGAGCTAGATATATATTTTTTTTCTTTTGAAACTCTTTCTTGCTCTCATATTCTTTTATTATCATTATTTTTTTTCTTTTTTTTCACTTTTTTTTCAATCTTTTTTTTGTTTTTTATTTCAGCAATCACACAATACATCAAGTAATTTGGACAAGCTTGTTCCCATATACACATCATCACCTTGAATAGAACATGCTCATGCCATCTTCATGTATGCTAGCTTCAAAATCTTCAACCAAGTCTTTAGAACAAGGGTAAGAATACCTATACTAGGCTAAGAGTTTAGATATGCATGGTAAAGAAAGAAAAGGCTAAATATGAGCTCAAAAGGTTTAACTAAGGATGTCGCAAAGCGTGCGCACAAAAGGGACACATGGCTATTTGGTAAAGTGGTGGAAAATATGGGTGTCTTCAATCATATCCACAATCAAATTATGTATTGACTATAAGCTTTGCAAATTGACATGAATAAGTTCTAGCAATCTCTAGTTCATTAAAACTATTGTAAGTAATCATATTAGGCATGTATAAGCTATAAATGAATTACACTCAAGAAAGAAAGAATATATAGTTCAAAAGCTCACAAGGGTTTATGTGATTCAAAACATAATTCTAACATGCGAATTCTGTACCAAGTTTTACAAACCATATCTACTAAAAGTCATAACACTCAAAATATCTCAATTTGCACAAGAATTCCAACAAATTGATATGAAAATGCCATAATATTATTGTTTGTTCAAATGCATCATTGATTAGTTAAGGGCATCCTAAGACTCTTGAAAACAATTACAAAAAAACACAATTTTTTAAATTTTTTTTAAAGAAGTAACAATTTTTTTTTATTCCGAAAACAAAGAAATTAAAAGCATAGAATCAAGTATGAGATAGAGTTTAACAAAAATAATAAAGAGAACAAAAGCAATAGAAATTAAAAGATAATGGAAGAGAATGCAAATATGTTGTATACTTCTCCATTGAGTTGCCTCCCAACAAGTTCTTGAATTTAACGTCTTTAGTCTAGACGAAGTGCTTCAATCAACTCATTTGATGCGAGACCTATGCACTCTTTTGAACTCCACATCGTGCTCACCAATTGTTTCTAGGTAAGGCGTCAATCCGTCTTGAATCCGAGAGTCGAGTTCATGTGCGATCTCCTTGACTAGGGCGTCCCCAAGTCTAGTTTATGGGTCTTAGATTAAGTGAATTGCATATAGAGTGTTCCTCCAAGAGAGTTAGGTGAGAATATGTACATGAAAAGAAGATGAGATAGAGAAAAGAATATACATAAGAAATTGAGAATATTTATAAGTATGGTATTTATGCACAAGTAAGAAATTTACATTATAAACATATTTACACAAACGAAATCACACAAGAAATTTTTCGATTCCCAGTAACAGCTCCAAAAATTGATACGCAGAAACTAAGCATGAAAGTAAACACAAAGTCACACTCAATACCTAATAAAAGCATATGCAAATTAAAACTCCTTTTTGTAGATTGTAGCATTGATAAGTAGGGATCGTTCTTAATCAGGGATTGAGAGTGCCTAAGCATGATTATCGTTTGATTATTTAATTAGGGGGAAAATTGGTTTTTACTAAGGTCCTACGTGATTAACTAATCTAAACTAACTTAATCTATTATTTACATGGTAAACTCATTTTTAAATCTAACTCATTCATAAATTATGCCAATTCCAAAATCTACGAAATTCCATAATTTTAGTTCTACGAAATACAAGCATATTATCTCAAGTACGTGCTCAAGAATTCGCCCTATGCACTTTCAATGATCTAGACTCGGGAATTCGCCCTATATCTAATCAAGTATTAAGCACAACATACAAGCATAACAAAAAATAAGATATTAGAACACATGGAAGATTAATGAATATTAACATAAATTATAAAACCATAATAATATTAAGAATCGATCCATAAGTACGATATTCAAATGCAAAGAGAAAACTACGGGGTAAAGAGGTAGAGCTACACTTTGAATACTCGGGAATTCGCCTTATAGATGCTAGGTGGTTCGACACTCTTTGGTGAGACACTCAGGAATTCGCCTTATATGTCAATGAAGGAAGATGAATTGTGGAGGATGGTGTAGTTTAATTTTGCACAAAGAATTATCGATTATATAAATTGGAAAGTTTGTTTTTTATATATTTATATTTTTTTTGCACAAAGAATTATCGATTATAAAAATTGGAAAGTTTGGCCAAGTAGAGTTTTGGTACAAAAATGAGCGACCATTACAAATAACCTAAACCTATCTATTTATAGGAGAAAATTAATCCCCAAATAAATAGGAGTTCACAATTTAAATCCTAAAAGAAAAATTATTAAAGTATTTAAATTAGAGCCCTAAAGGAAAAAGGTAATAAAAATCCTAATTAAAAAAGTAATCTAAATCCTAAAGAAAAAATAAATACAAAACTTAATTAAAAAGGTAATAAAAACTCCTAATTTAAAAAGGGAAAAAAAATCCTAATTAAAAAAAAGACAATTTTCCTTAAAAAGGAAGGAAAATGCTTGTTGGAAATTGAACAGGAATCATTTCGGTAGGAGCCCATTGAAATTTTGGTTGGAAATCGGCGGTCAATGCGCAAGGAAGCTGGAATTCCATTTGGTAAGCGCACACTGAAGCGGGATAAAGGCGATCGGTGAACGCTAGCCGAACAAGGCTGAAGAGGCGTCATTGGTGAGCGCGCATAAAACAGAGCTTCTACGGATCAGGAACCGTGCGCCAAAGGTTGCCACTGAGAATCGGTAAGCGCTGGTAGAACCAATTTCTGGGTTGCTTACATGAGTTCGGTAGCCTCTTATCGAAATCTTGAGTGGGTTTTTGGTGGTCTCCTTTGTTTCGATCATAACTTCTTCGTTACAACTCCGATTGAGGTGATTCTTTCGTGTAAATTCTTGTAATTCCGAGCTCTATTCAATTCTGCACAATTCTCACAAAATATATTATTTTCTATAATTTTTTGGTATTTAAACATTAAAAGATAAATATAAAGGGTATAAAATGATGCTTAATTCATGGCTTATCAAATATCCCCACACTTAGATTTTGTTAGTCCTTAGAAAATACCAAAACAAACTAAGAAGTGAAAAAACGATTTTTTCTGGGCTCAAACACTATCAGGACTTACATAGTCCCGACGCGACCAAAGCGTAGTATTCAACATCCGACCCCCAATCTAAGGTTAATTCCTTCCCAATATTTATCTCGGGATCTCAAATAGCCTTGTATACTCATCTTATTCCTAGGCCATGCACGGGGCTCGCATCTTGGAGGCATGACGTGGCAACACAAATCAGTAACCAAATGCTCTGATACCAACTTAACAAGACCCATCCCAACTGGCCTTTTATAATCATGCCTGGTCCTACTCCCGTTTAACAAGTCACCTGAAGTTCCGAAGACACCCTCAACACCTGAAGTTCCGAAGACACCCTCAGACAAGGGATGATTGTACTGATTTCTGCAAATGCCTCCGCCTTTCAATTAGCCCCGAACATCGTGCCATGGCCTGGAAGGTCATCAAAATATAAAAGGTGTGAGTGGACAAAAATAATATCGTTTGAAAATACATTTCGAAATGAATCACTTTACCCTCTAGTTATAAAACATGCATGCATAAAGTAAAACACACGAACAACCGGCTCTCAATCCAAATCACATGAAAATCATCAAACTAGTCACTAGGACCGTCGACAACAATACTCGTCACCATTACTCAAATATCAAGCACAATAATCAAACAACACTACTCACAAGTGCACATTCAATCACATAATCACATCAGCACTACGTGTAGGCAACCAACAATAAGCCAATAACCCCGAGTATCCGCCGTCTAGGAACACTGCTAGCTTCGGCTGCCTGGGAACACAGATATACCCCGAGCATCAGTCGTTTGGGAACACCCCTAGCTTCGGCTGCCTGGGAAACAATTACAATCACCCCAAGCTTCGGTCGTCTAGGAAATACCCCTAGCTTCGACCATCTGGACACTCATCAAAATCACAATGCAAACTGTCTGGGGATTACATCCCAAAGCCTTTCAAAACAATCCTTGACCTAAAACCATGTCAAAAACCATTTCCAATAGAGTCTCAAGCCCGAAATACCATTTTCATGTAAATCCATAAAATCTCATATGAAAATCATTAAATACACCATAAATTCATCCTTGACTCTCTATCTAAGTCAAAACACAATTTTCAAACCCGGAGATAGACCAAAAAATCGTTTTCATTATTCTCGTAAAATGTGCCCAAAACCAAAGAAATAATCCATAAAATCAACAAACAATCATATCGAATCATTATGCAATCCATTGCAACTCAAACCATGCAATCAATCTTGTAAAACATTTAACTATGCATGCATATCAGTTTATAAAACAATCGTCCATTCACACACCGTCCATTCGCTTCGATTCCAAGTTGTGCGCTTTTTCAAAAAATTCCAGGAATCACGAATACTGTCAAAAACCACCATGAAGAGTCACGAACACCTCAATTAATGTCATATTAAAATCCCTTAATTTTTCGGGATTTAAATACGTATTAAAAACATAATATAACACTTCAGACCCTCGAAACTATATCAAAATGATGTCTGATCGACTTGAAACCTGTGCCAAAATGTTTGTTACATTCAAACCATCAAATCATAAGTTGATTGTACCACAAAAACAATCACCACGCGCCGCCTCAAGCGGCTGGGCGTGAGACCCACGCGCCTGTTACAGTGCCCTGGTTACAATTCATCTTCTCGACCTGTTTCTCTGCAAAATGGGTATTCGACTCGCGGCTTGACCCAGATCAATCTTGCCCAATTAAGCACCAATTTCCATTATTCTTTCATCTAATAGCATCATTATATTTCTAATTAAGGTTCCATAAGCTTAATTTCACAAGTTCATACCTTCAACTCGACAACCCAAGCTCGGATTTCGGCCAAAGTTTCTGTTGATCAATCGAATCCTTCTAGTACCCATTTCTCTACGTTGAAACCTCAATCCGACTCATCAAGGACCAAAGAACACAATTCTCTGCTGAGTTTCAACAATCGAAGTTCAGAATTCAACATTCGATTTCTCAATTTTCCATGTTCTAGTTTCGGGTTTTCTAGGTTTCGGGCTCAGTTCTATCTAGTTTCGTCTTCCTTTTTCTCTATGGGTTTTACTTTCAATCTCTCTGTCTCTCTGTTTTTGGGGTTTCTTCAAGTAGCTCATATGGTGATCAACTAATGTGATTTTTTATTTTGTTCAAGTACTCTGTTTTTCCACTCCTTCAACCCCCCAATTTCCAATGTCACTTACATTGAACACATAACAAATCCATATTCCCCCACGTGGTGCCAGCAACTCAAATCTTATGATGACAGATGTCACCAATCTGTAAAACTGAGTTGAGTCATTAAAATTAGCAAAAAGACCATTTTGCCCTTGCTTGCACAAATTATCAAAATGCCCTTGTCCATTTTAGACCTGTAACTCTCACATCTGAACTCCGATTTCGACATGCCACTTATCTACGGACTCAGCGTCTTGAGACCTATGCAACGGTCCTTGAAAAATGTACAAAGTTCATTTAAAAAGTCAACTTTGACCACCACATTTACAAGGGTAAAATCGTCTTTTCCCTCTAAAATTTCCAAATTTCTCTTTTTCGAATTTTCGGGTTATCACATATGTGCTCATCAAGCTTTAGTTCGTGATCATCCCAGAATGATAAGAGGAAACCAGAAAAAAAAAATTCTTTAGTGAATGACGATTTCAAAAACTGAAATAGAGAAGAAATATATTGGAAAATTAATCAAAGATTTGAGAAACGCATACCCAGTTTTTAGAGCTAAAAAATTTATTTACATTTGCGTTTTCATTAATAAAATCATAAAAACAATTTTTCTAAAAACCTAGAATTGATTCTCATCACGATTGGCACAATCTCCTTGAAGATCAAAGAGAGAAACCACTACCGAATGGATGTGCCAAACAAGATGATAGGTCATAATTTGTGCATGTTTTATCCTTAATTTAATACCATTTTACGTATGTTTTGTTAATATTCCGTTCTATGCAATTGGAGAAAATAATATATTTTGTGAGAAATGTGTAGATCAAATAGAGTTTAGAATTACGAGAATTTGGGCGAAAGAATCACCTAAATCGGAGTTGAAACGACGAAGTTCTGAAGGAAAGAAAATGGCACAAAACTTCGATGGATACCCACCGAAATCACCATCAGGAGCCCTTGCGCATGGACTGTAGCGCGTCCTTAGATTCGGCGCGCGCCTACCGAACGACCGGCCTACTCCTCGGCGCGCATGTTTTGATTCCCCTTCTTCTGGTTCGGTGGACTACATCCGAACGCCTGCACAGCTCCTCAGTGCGCGCCTCTTGTAGCTTCCCCTTCTGGTTCGGTGGAATGCTACAGAAATTGGTCTTGCAGGTTTAATTCTGGATTTTCTTCTATATTTAGGTTAATTTTAAGTTCCTTCCACATTTATTCTCCATATTGTATAGGGATTTTAGTCCTATTTCCTTTTTTATTCTTATTTTTAATTCTTTTACTTGTAGGAAAGGTTTTAATTAGATTTCTTAATTAATTAGGAAGCTTTTTCCTTATAGAATTAAATTAAAAACTCCAATTTTTAAGAGGATTATTTATTCTCCTATAAATAGGGGCATTAGGGTTTATTGTAGGGGGGCCGAATTTACCTTCCTAGGTTCCAAAACTCTGTCAAAATTCATACTCAGTTTATATACATAGTTAGCCGCATTTTATAATTGTTTTATGCTTTTGGATTCAAGCTTGTGCTAAGGAGAACGTAAGGCTTGGGAGAAGAAGAGCGTTTGAGCCCCTTTTCCTACTCCTTGCTATTCTTTAGTATTTGTGTTTATTTATTCTTTTGTCGTTTTATGTTTCTTATGCATTTAATTATGTTATTCGTTAATTCAATAATGTTTGAGTAGTGTAATTAGGGCTAGGGTTACTTGAAGCCCTAGCCATGTTAGTTCGTGTTTGATTTAGTGCTCTTGATTATGATTTTTATGTATGCCTGCATTTGTTGGATTACTGCGCTTCATGAACTCAATTTATGCTTATAAGCTTAGCTACCTTATTTGTGTATAATTGTCGATGTAATTGCTTGACGGATCACACCGATCTTTGTGTTCACCCTGCAATTTATAGCATCACGTTTAAGAGGGGGAATCTTATTCGTAATCTAAACTCATGACTTTCTAGGTCTGCACATCACTTGTCTTGGGATAGTGTAGTGTCATTAAATCTTCTTCTTGTTTCATGCATTATCACTCACCATCGGTAATAGTTGTTTAAGGGCGGGCACATCACGCTTAAACATGCAATCTAAGAGAAGATAATATGTGTGGGGTGAACCTTAGCCGGACCCCTGCACGGGCACTTAATTCAGATACATGCATAGTAATCTAATCAAGGAAATCTAACGGAACTATAATTGGTAAAGGTGGATAGAAACCCTAGCTCGACTTAGTAAGTTATTATTAGTTAATTTAATTCATTCATAAAACATAACAAACCCCCCATTGCATTTTAATTACTCCACTTAAGTCAATTGAGTTAAACAGAATTGGATATCATTGAGCAAGTCTTTGTGGGATCGACCTTTGCTTGCATCTATGCTATCTACACGTCTTGTGCGCTTGCAAAGTTTATTACACGTAGAGGTTTTTCCTACTACATCTTTTGTGTTTGATAAAATCTCTATCATAAGACCCCAACGGAATAGAGCCTACTCGACGTTCACTCGTTTGACCGACCAATGCTGTCAACCCTCAGGTGTACAGATCTTCCAGAACATCTATGAGCTCCTCCACCAACGACCACTTCTTGTTGAACCTAACTAGCTAACTTTGACAGGACCCGTCCCAACTGGACTTTGATAACCGTGCCCGGTCCTGCTCCAGTATAACAAGTCAATTGAAGTCCCAAAACTACCTTTCAGCACCTTTCAGACAAAGGATAGCTACACGGATTTTCGCTCATGCCTCCGCCTCTCGATCAGCCCCGAACGTCGTACCACGGCCTGGAGGGTCATCAAAACAGGAAAGGTGTGAGTGGACAAAATAATATCATTTAAAACAGATTTATCAAAACACATCATTTACCCTCTAGTTTATCAAACCATGCATGCATAGAATCAACATATGAAAAACATCACCGACTTTCTAGCCAAATCACATGAAAACATCAAATCCCGGCTCTCAAGCCAAAATGCCAGTTAAATCATTTCATAAAACCATTTTATCACATAATAAAGCATATAACTAGGGAATTACACATCCGAGGATCCTCTGGGAATTACACATCCAGAGTCGTCATCCATGCTGGGAATTACACATCCAACCTCACCGAGAATTACACATCCGGTCCCTCCAGGAATTACGCATCTGGAGTCCCTCCAGGAATTACACATCTGGAGTCACTTCGGGAATTACACATCCGAAGTCTACCCAGGAATTACACATCTGGGGGCATCAAACATCAATACACAATCAAAATAATTATTTCAAACTATGTTAAATCCATTTATCACAGGGCCACATGCCCAAATCTCATTTCTCATTTCATTCCATCATTTCACCTTTAACTCACAATACATTTCAAAAAATTCTTTTAATATCCTGGGCCTAGCCCAAAATCATCATGTACACGCAAATCCGTACAACCGCAACCGAAGTTGCCATTTTCACGTAAATCTATAAAATATCACAAAAAAATTTACAAATCCATGAAATCAATTTCCCAACCCATAATTCAAGTCAAAACCAATCACAAATCCCAGGTTTTCGCCCAAAACAGCCATTTCATATTTTCTCGAAAAACGTGCCTGAAACACCGATTAAAATAATCATTAAATCCCGAAATAATCATACCAAATCATTGCCATTCAAATCATGCCATAAATCATGTAAAACATTGAACTATGCATGCATGCTAGTTTATAAAACAAACGTCCACTCACACACCGTCCAAACCCTCGCTTTCCGAGCTGCACACGTTTCCGTAATTTCTGACATTTTCCATGAATCCCGAATGCGGTCCAAAATCATTACTCAGGGTCACTAAGGGCTTAATTAACATCATACTAATTCCCCATAATTTTTTGGGAATCAAATATTAATTAAACACGTAACATAAACCTTCGGATCCTCGAAACAATATCGAAACGGTGTCCGATTGACTCGAAACCAACGCCAAAATGTTCGTTACATTAAATAGGACAAAAGTCATGTTGACCTCACCTTGGGATTCATGCCCACACGCTCTCACGCACCGCCGTAAGTGGCTGCGCGTGAAAGCCACGCGCCTTGCTACAGTGCATCGTCCCTACCCGTTTACCTGGTAAACGGATCCTGCGACCCGCGAGGTGACCCGGCGCATTATCCATCAATTCGACATCGTTTTAAACAATTCAAACATCCATTAGCATTGACATAGGTTTAATTAAAGATCTGTAAACTCAATTACATAAAACCTTACCTTAATCCCGTTGAATCAGACTCGACCTTCGAAGAACATCGAATCACTGTTCATCATTCAATCTCCACAATTTCCCCTTGTTTTCCTTCAATTGATGCATCAGGAAGCATCGTGGAATCCTATTGAACATATTTCCATGATCAATTTCATGATTTCATGTCCCTAATTCCACGACTCAAGCTCGAAAGTTCAAAGACCTTCTCCTCTCTGTTCTAAGGCCAAACGACCCCAATTTCCTTTGTTCTTAATCTGGTTCGACTCGTCTCACTCCCAGGGAGGTAAATTCAAGCTCAATTGCACTCAAACCTGTCCACAAATTCAAATTCGATCCTAAGGTCCATTTAAGGTTTTCGGGATTTCTAAGTTTAGTTCAACAGGTTCAAGGTTCAGAACTTGCCAATTAATTTTCTTTGTTTTCCTCTCAATCCTCAGTTCTCAATTGGGTTGTGGTCGCTGGTAAGATCGATCAAGACAAATCCCACTCTTTGTTTTGGTTTTTCACAGGACATCCATATATATATTGATCATTTTCTCAGACAACACACAAACACGATTGTGTTGTTGTTATCCCTTTAAATATTTAAACAACCATTTGCCACTAATTAACATAAGCAAGTGACAGATGTCACATAATGAATAATCCTCATCCAAATAGGCTGAATCAGCCAGGTTAATCATCACAATTATCCTTGTTGTGGCAAATTACCATTTTGCCCCAGCCATAACAAATTACCAAAATGCCCCTCACCTTCACAGACCCATAACTTTCAAATCTGATCTCCGATTGACGCATGCCGCCTGTCTACGGATTCAGCGTCCCGAGACCTATCAAACGGTAATTACGGAAAGTCCAAACAAGGTCCCTATCAAAAGTCAACTTTTGGCCCTTATAACCAGGGGCAAAATCGTCATTTCCTTCAAATTTTCCAATTTTTCCTTTTTCGAATTTCCGGGTCGTTACAAACTTACCCAGTTAATGATTCCCAGGCCAACGAGCAACCACATTTCCTACTCTATCCTATGTGGGATGCACCTTATGAGAGTTAGCCCTGATAAGGGCTATTGGTAGAAAGGACCCATGTCCAAGAAGATGAACATGCCCCAAAGGCTAACCCCCAGTAGGTGGAAGAGGTAGTTGGGTCGGCTGCTGCCAAATTGGCAACAAGACTGCACACGACCAACTGGCTTAAGGCGAGTCGCATCAACAGGGGCCAACGACCCATTACTGACCGATTGGGACCACGATTTGCCCTCACTATATCAGACGACATGAGTCAGGAACTTTTGCAGTGCGTCTGGGAGCTAGTAGACGAGAAGGGCCGAACTAAGCCACCTCATAAGATCAAGACCAACACTGGTCCTTTCACTACTTTCATTCTCTAGTACGACTATGAATCAGAAGTAAAAAGCTCATAATTGCCCGTTATTTATGGAAAGGTGACCCAGTCACAAGTATGAACAACTACTAGTCGGCCATCGCTTTCAAGAATCTCTCAGACGATATGCAGTGTTTGATCTTCATCTCTACCCTTACGAAGGACACCCTCAACTGGTTCTACCGACTCCAGCTAGACACAATCAACTCCTTCGAAAAGTTACACAAGGTCTTCTTGAACCAATTTATGATTCAGATCAACTGATTACTAACCACAAAAGATATGGGATCTCTTTGATAGAGGGAGACTGGACCTTACAAAAGTATGTAGCCTGATTCAGCCACGATATTCTAACTGTCAAGAGCCTGACAATAAAATGGCCTTTGGAGCATTTCGTAGCGGCCTTAAGGAGTTTCCATTCAAGAACTAGTTTCACCATAGACTGGGAAGACTACAACGAGCTGATTAAGCAGGCTGCTATCCACAAGGCTGAATTTTTCAACACACCACCAGTGGAGAAGAAACAACATGATGGCTCCGTCTAACCCCCTCCCCCTCCCCTTCCCAGCCTTCTTAGCCAAGAAAACCTCATTACAAGGCCAACCATCACAATTGAGCATACTAGCACAGCTTTTGCTCAGGTAAGAGGAAGGGCTCATATGCCAACAATCACAAGGGCTAGAAGGACGGGCGGTCCAACAACCATAGATAAAAGACCCACCATTAGGATCTCCAAAGAGACCAACAACAAGGTCGGATACCTAGGCATGAAACTTGCAACATTCTCAATATTTCATTAGAGAATGTACTTTTAAATATGGAGATCATGATCGAGAAACTCATGGCTCTGCCAGCCAAATCCCAACCACCTCTTCATCCCAACTTCTACTGCCAATACCATAAATTCAATGGCCACACCATTGATGAGTGTGTGGCCTTCCATGAAATTGTGGAAGGACTAGTCCGTGACGAAAGATCAATAAGTCTTTGTAAAAAATCTGCGGCTAGTGGAAAACCAACAAAAAAAAAACCATCAGTGGTGGACCTACGATCTCCTCTGCCTATACTTCTAATCGGGCCAAGAAAGATTTCCTCTGCATAACCCAATCTAATCACTAGCTCTTCAACATTGAATCCAGAATAGTGCAAAAAATCAATAGGGCATACCCACATATCCAGGCCCACACGACGACCCTATAATCATCCATGCCCACATATTCAACTTTGACGTTGGAAGGATCCTTATCGAAACTAGTAGCTCAGTTAATGTGATTTCCATGAAGGCATTCAATTAAAGTGGCATACCTGATAAGGACTTGAACAATGTAGTTACTCCACCACTGAGTTTCTTAGGAGACTCAATCATGCCGATCGGCACCCTTTCTCTACTGATCTCAGTCGGCACCATGCCACGCATTATGACTACATTGTCACTCTCCTAGTGGTCAATTGCCCCACAACCTAAATGTTAATGTTCAATAGAAGCTTGCTTAACCAAATCAATGCGGTCTGCTATTCCCGCCCCCTCTTTATGAAATCTCCCACCATCGTGGGTACTGGCTAGATTAGGGGAGATAAACTCTCAGCGCCCACTTGCTACCAATCTGCTTTTACCAAGGTAAACTCATTCACTAGAAAAGAATTATGGCATAGAGAATTCTTACAAGGCATATCTAATCAATCTGCAACTTATACAACATATCCAAGCTAGTCATCCAGAGGACACCCACAATCTGTTTAACATTCAAACTTCTCAACCAATTAAGAAGACTGAGCCAATCACTCATCATTCTGGCCATCTAGATCGCCAGGACCAAATCGTCACCTCCTTACTGCAATAGACTAGAGATGATCTCATCAATCTCCTTAGGAAAAAAATGAAGTGTTCGCTTGGTCTTATGCCAATATGCCTGACATATCCATGGATGTCATCTGCCACAGGCCCATAATCAAGCCTTCCTTTAAGCCTGTCACCTAGAAGAAATAAACATATGATTCCTAATGACAACCAGTTATACAAGAGGACACCACTAAGCTCAGTACAATCCACTTCGTACAGAAAGCTGTCTACGCTACTTTGGTCGCCAATGTGGTTCTGGTCAAGAAGCCGTTAGGGTGTGGAGAATGTGCATTGATTTTAGTGATCTTAACTGTGCTTGCCCCAAGGACATTTTCCCTCTTCCCAAAATCAATTTTCTGGTTGATGTAGCGACTAGACAGCCACAACCTAAATGTCAATGTCGGTAAAAGCTTGTTGAACCAAATCAATTCGACATGCTATTCCAACCCCTCTTCATGAATTCTCCCACCATCGTGTGTACTAGCTAAATTAGGGAAGATCAACTTTCAGCGCTCACTTTCTACCAATCTTCTTTTACCAAGGTAAACTCATGCACTAGAAAAGAATCTATGGCCCTCATAGAGAAGTCTTACGAGGCATATCCAATCGATCTGTAACTTATACAACATATCCAAGCTAGTCATCCAGAGGATACCGACAATTTGTCTACCATTCAAACTCCTCAGCCAGTTAAGAAGACTGAGCCAATCACTCTTCATTCTGGCCATCTAGATCGCCAGGTCCAAATTAGCTCCTCCTTACAGCAAGAGACTAGAGATGATATCATTCATTTCCTTAGGAAAAAAAACGAAGTGTTCGCTTAGTCTTATGCCAATATGCCTGACATATCCACGAATGTCATCTACCATAGGCTCATAATCAAGCCTTCCTTTATGCATGTCACCTAGAATAAATGAACATATGATGTCGAATGACAACTAGTTATGCAGGAGGAGACCACTAAGCTCAGTACAATCCACTTCGTACGAAAAGCTGTCTACGCTGCTTGGGTCACCAATGCGGTTCTAGTCAAGAATCTGTTAGGGTGTGGAGAATGTGCATGGATTTTAGTGATCTTAACTGGGCCTGCCTCAAGGACATTTTCCCTCTTCCCAAAATCGATTTTCTGGTTGACGCAACGACTAGACAGAAACTACTCAATTTCTTGGATGCCTACTATATGTATAATCAGATCATGATGCATCTAAATTGTCACGACCCATCCCAAATCCCTCCGGGATTAACGCGGGACGCACCTGATCCCGTCTGACACGAAGTGTCAAAAAAGGGAAAATTCAAATCTTAGCCCCACCGTGGCTTCCAAAGTACCCCAAGATCCAGAGGAGGAGCGTGATGTCTTAGTCTCTGCTATAGCCCGCATCTGGGAACAACCTAAAGGGCATTAAAACCAATTGAAAATTTGTGTGTGGACAAAACAAATAATTTATAAAATTCATTTCATAAAAGATAATTATGCCCTTCACTAAAAAGCATGCATGCATTCGAACACCATTTATCAAACCAGTTCTCAAATCATTAAACCATTAGGGCCTTGGCCCAAAATCGTAGATCAAAGCACATGGGAACTCAACCCAAAACCAATATATGTGGGTCTCAGCCCAAAGTTCCATTTCATGCAAGTCTCAGCGCAAAACCAATATATGTGGGTCTCAGCCCAAAACCAATCCTCAGAATCCCTGATACCTAACATCCGAGATGTCACAATCACACCACTGTCATGGTTCCAAGCTACGCGTGCTACCCGGGGTCTCAAATCCCAAGTCTCCCAAGGGTCCACCCAGGTCAATGACCCGTAGATCAATGACCCTCCCTAGGGGGAGGTTTTAACCTCTAGCAATCCTACTCCTGAGTCACTATACAGACCAGTCGCTCCATGCAATGACCCCTCGTAAGCAATGCCCCGTGACTACTCTAGGATACTACGAGACGTCTGGAGGGCATCCATTCATTAGGATGGTATATAGAAAACCGTTTCACAAATCATTCAAAGGGCTATGCCCGGGTTTTCCATAAAACCATCATAAATCCATAAAAGGGTCCCCGATCCGAAATCATGTTTATAAACAATAACAGGTCCTCATGCCCGATATCATAACCAACTGGGCCTTAAGCCCGAATTCATAAACCAACGGGGCCCCCAACCCGATCGTATAACTCAATGGGCCTCTAGTCCCATTTCTCATTAAATCAAATGGAATCCATGTCCGATGGTTTCCAACTAAATGGGTCTCATGCCCGATTCTATGTTTTCAAATCCAAAACCTTTCCATAAAACCCTCATTGAAATACTAACACGTATAAGTACCGTATAAAACTGAAATCCTCGAAATACGTGAAAATACGGAAAACCAAATACACCACAACCAAATGCACTCATGGCATCACAAAACATGTTCATAAAATATATAAAAAATTTGTGCATGCATCAAATTAGAAAACAAGGTCCACTCACAGGCCGTCCAAAACTGCGTCTCGATACGCGTGCCATAAGTCTTTCCCGGGCTAATCACCATCCCTAGGGTTCCCAAACCTGTCCAAATCGTAATAGACAGTTACTAACTACTTAAAAAACCCATCATTAAAGCCCCGTAATTTTCCTGAAATTTTAACTATTTTTAAAGTCGATCCTAAACCTTCAGACATCCTGAACTACATCGAAACGATGTCCGATCGACTCGAAACTTGTCCAAAAATGTTCGTTACATCGAAAGGAAGATTTCATGTGTTGAAACCACCTCCAAATTTTGCTTCACGCGCCCCTATGTGCTGCCCAAAGGGGTTGCGCGTGAAGGCCACACGCCTGCACCAGCCACCTTCAACCTTCGGTGGACCGGGTCCGACCGGTCCACTTGCAAATCCGGTTCAAGCTGTTTTCTCTCCCATTTTTCATCCTTTTTTCATCCTTTCAATCCTAATCTCTTTGTCTCAGTCCTAGGAACCTATTTAGGTGATCAAAACAAAGAAAAATGGAACAAGACCTCACCTTTCTGATTTGATTTTCATGGCCAAAGTTTCAGCCGTCGTCCAGGGCCTTTCCACCACCTTCATCCTTCGTTTTTGATCGCCCCAAACTCGTACCAATCCCATTAACATCATCCAATCATCATAGGCCATCCAAAACGTCCCAAAACTTAAATTGAAAATTCAAAATCTAAAAGGTCATCGGTTTACCAGGTTTCTGGGTGTTCCACCGCCGTCCACGGTGGCTGGCCGTCCTGCTGCCACCTCTCAGTCCCTCTCTTACTCTGTCCTCACACATAATCGAATAAGGAGGAGGGATATGTTTTTGGGTTCAAAGGTTTTCGGGTTTGGTTTGGACGAACATAGACAAGGGGGTGCATGTATTTGTGTAATGGGAGCAATGGATGAGTGACACTTGTCACTCATCTATTGGGCCTGAGGGAAAAATATATGGGGCCCACAATAGGACAAAATCCAATTGTACCTCGTAAAATGTGCCATCGTAAATAGTTCCTCAGAACTTCCGTGAACCGTAACTTTCCCATCGAACGTTCGATTTCGACGTGCCGCTTGTCTGTGGACTCATAACATCCCGATCTACGACACGGTCATCGGCCCTCGGCCGTCGGACTTCCCGGGTCAAAAGTTAACTTTTTACCCTCTTCTAGGGGCAAAATCGAAATTTCACCCTGAACGTCTGTTAATCCTCGGATAATCCTCGATTAGCCTCACTAATCTGTAATTAGTCTTAATTAATCCTAAAAATTTGGGATGGGTCGTTACAAACTTCCCTCCTTAAAAAATTTTGTCCTCGAAATTCAAACCGACCCAATTCCACGACCAAACTGTGGACTCCAATCATGTTCCCAACTCGGGCACTCTCGTGTAAAAGTACACGTCCTTCACAAATGCCGTACTCGTCGCTACGCACTGTCACCAGAGCCTCCAAAGCTCTAACTAGACCCTCGAGAAATCACTTGTCGGCTCGCAAGTCTCACTCGAGGCGCCGATACTCGTCGATCTCGCCTGTCACTCACTCTGACAGATCAAGTATACTAGGTTGTCATCCCAATCGCCTTTTCAGTCTGATGGTTCTTCTTATCTGACAACCTAAATCGACATCATAGTTAGTCTTTCAGTCTACTGCTCTGACACATTCCAACCTACAACCATCAGGCTGAAATACGTACTCCCTCTAAAGGTTCTCACATTCGAGTTGACATCCGGCTCAGCGTTCGATCAGACTACATCCTCTAGATCCTGCCATCACAATGTCAAGAATCACACCTTGCAGACCATACTCAAACCTATGCCATTTACCGACCTCGGTACTCATATCAGTCAACTACCCCGTTTTCTCGTACTCATCCTAACTCTCACTAGAGTCCCAATACTACCTACTAAACCGAAACTATCGGATATCGATTAAATCCATTACCACCATAGGTCACAACTATCGTGACCAACCAGAAACTTCTGGCTCCACTGCGCTTTCGTTGCGCTACTTTTATCTAGACTCACTCTCGATTTCCCATATTGTATCTCATGTCACTCCGTGACCTACGCTGAAAACTGGACTCACTTGAGTCCCAAACCGTAACATCACGTACCCTGTCGAAACACATTCGACCTCTCACCCATCCTGGGTGTCTCTGAACCCCAATCGAATACTTGTCTCAGCAGAGATAACACGTCTGCACTGTAGGGTTCCCTTAGTCATCCACGACTTGAGCCTCTGCTCACATTAATCACTGAACCCTACCAATCCACTCTGCTCAAGCACACAGTAATTGACGTCCAGTCATCCTATCATCATGTCGGAACACATCCGATCATGGTACTCATCAAACTATCACTATCGGATCTAATCTAATCACCATCTCATGTCCATCTAGGATTCCATCCAACCGACAACACACTTATACTCTCGGGGAACTCTCAACCCGACATACCGATTGACCGTGGTCAATCCCATCGTCCAACTTGCACAACACACCGGTGCACCCCCATCACATCAATCATCAAGGAGCTACACGGCCTGATCAAGGACTGCACTCTGGCAACGTCCAACCACATATTGTCCACGCTCCAACCAAGGGTCGAACTTCAATCGTCTGTCATCGGTGAACCTCAATCCATCACAACCTCTACTATCATATCCAAGACATATCTTACACTCCCATATCCAACCTCTGTCTTGTCATCTCACCAACCATTCCAGAGATTCTTCAACTGTCTCACAATACGATTCTCCTCTGCTCCTAGCTTAACATAATATGTAGTACAATTATCCTCAATGACAACCGGACCTCGGTCTACTTGACTCACAGTCACCACAATCATCTCAGTTATCTCGATCATCCTGATCGTCACCACACGACTCGATCCACCTAGGATCCACTACCACGGGCACTCACTCGTCACATCTGATGACGCTAAATACCATCTGCTCTTCAAGTCAATCAAATTTGACCCAAAGCCTAGGTGTTCGGTTCTTACACCCTCTTTAAACCTTTTAGCTGTCCTATCACTCCTCGTCATCCCACCTAGGGAAGAATCAAGGAGAATCCAAGATGATGACATCAAAGTTCATCCTATGTCATCCCGCGGCACCCAGCACTATCTGCTAACGAGCAGAAAATGAGAAGTCTCCTTTGCCAACTTCAGAATACCCACTTCCAATACGAAATCAAGTACTCTCCTCATCATCTCAATCACAACTTCTCTGGATTCCGAAGCTCCAACCATATTGGAACCATCTCGGTATGCTTCCAAGTCATCAACTTCCTTGAACATCATCACGTGTCCGTAAACAATCCATCTCGTCTGTTCGTTTACGACCGTTTATGTACATCCAAAAGGATGTCAATTCATACTAATCCGATGTACAGCTCGACTGAAGAGTATTCTCTGATAATTACTGTAATGCTTAGTTCTTTCCTTCAAAACTAAACACTTCCATTTATTCTCTTCAACTTCTTCCATCATTGTTCACGTCAGTAGACTGGTTCGCACGTCCCAACTCTATGGGATTAACTCCAGCACTCACACTCGTGTGATCCGTCCAAGGATATCTAGGGTACTTGTCACACATCCAGCTATATCCCACTTATCACAATCACCTCCACAGAGGTAGCGTGGCTCACTCGCCAACACCCAAAGTCAACGTCTTATTCCGCGATTGCACTTAGTCGTAACGGAGTTGAATCCAGAATTCACTACTCGTGTGGTGTGTCACTCACGCATCTCCGTACTATCGTCACGACTGGCGAAACCCCATAGTCCCAGTTGTCACGGTACCACGAGCCTATCCACTTGATAAGACTCGATTATGTCCATCGATAGCAGCCTCTACCACAATCGCATGCAGACCAATCTCAGAATCATTCCGCTATCGAGACTCCAAATCCATGCGGTCAACCCATCACCGATACCAACCGCTCAACCACGACATGTCATACCATACCACACAACATCTACACCGTGGCATCCTCTGCCAGTCGACATCTTTCCAGAATTCAACACACCGAAACATGGCCTCACATGCCAAATAGGATCAAACATTCCTATTCCCAATAATCTCACTCGGGTGAACCATGACCTCAGCTGCTCTCTGCAGCACACTCTCCAATCTGACATGACACAACCGACCAACGGTCTCGACTTCGAAAGTCGTCATACGGTGTCTATTGGTCCACTGGATCCTATCCACCAGTAACACTACGGCTTTTAGTCGTTGGATTCACATGAAAATCGATCATACTCGGGATCCAACCTTACTACCACGCGACATCCTGTGCCAATCGAGCCTTAAACCATTGCACCTCATGCCAAACATATCCTAATCAGGGTTCGATTCCACTAAATCCTCATACTATTACCCTCACTATCAGGTTGATGAGGGGCTGTTACCACTGCAGAGACATCACATCCTCGACCTGCGCATACCATAAGAGCTATCCGTGCTCTGATACCACTTGTCACGACCCGTCCTAAATCGCCCCGGGATTAATGCGGGACGCATCTGATCCCGTCTGACACAAAGTGTCAGACAAGGGAAAATTCCAACCTTAGCCCCACTAGGCTTCTAGAGTACGCCAGGATCCAGATGAGGAGTGTGATGTCACGGTCTCTACTATAGTCGGCATCCACGATCAACCTGAAGGGCATTAAAACCAATTGAAAAGCTGTGACTGGACAAAACAAATAATTTATAAAATTCATTTCATAAAAAGAAAATTATGCCCTTCACTAAAAAGCATGCATGCATTTGAACACCATTTATCAAACCATTTCTCAAATCATTAAACCATTAGGGCCTTGGCCCAAAATCGTAGATCAAAGCACATGGGGACTTAACCCAAAATCAATACACGTGGGAACTCAGCCCAAAACTATTCATGTGGGTCTCAGCCCAAAACCAATATATGTGGGTCTCAGTACAAAGTTCCATTTCAAGCAGGTCTCAGCCCAAAACCAATATTTGTGGGTCTCAGCCCAAAACCAATCCTCGGCATCCCTGATGCCTGACATCCGAGATGTCACAATCACACCACTATCACGGTTCCAAGCTACGCATGCTACCCGGGATCTCAAATCCCAAGTCTCCCCAGGGTCCACCCAGGTCAATGACCCGCAGATCAATGACCCTCCCTGGGGGGAGGTTTTAACTTCTAGCAATCCTGCTCCTGAGTCACTACACAGACTGGTCGCTCCGTGCAATGACCTCTCGCAGGAAATGCCCCGTGACTACTCCAGGATACTAAGAGACGTCTGGAGGAGACAACATGCCACTCCAGGATACTACGAGACGTCTGGAGGGCATCCGTTCATAAGGATGGTATACAAAAAACCGTTTCACAAATCTTTCAAAAGGCTACGCCCGGGTTTTCCATAAAACCATCGTAAATCAATATATGGGTCCCCGACCCAAAATCATGTTTATAAACCATAACTGGGCCTCATGCCCGATATCATAACCAACTAGGCCTCAAGCCCAAATTTGTAAACCAACGGGGCCCCCAGCACGATCGTATAACTCAATAGGCCTCCAACCCGATTTCTTGTTAAATAAAATGGACTCCACGCCCGATGGTTTCCAACCAAATGGGTCTCATGCCCGATTCCATGTTTTCAAATCGAAAACCTTTCCATAAAACCCTCATTAAAATACTAACACGTATAAGCACCGTATAAAATTGAAATCCTCGAAATAAGTGCAAATACGGAAAATCAAATACACCACAACCAAATGCACTCATGGCATCATAAAACATGTTCATAAAACATATAAAACATTTATGATGCATCAAATTAGAGGGTTACTTAACTACTTAAATAACCCCTCATTAAAGCCCCGTAATTTTCCCGAATTTTTAACTATTTTTAAAGGCAATCCTAAACCGTTGGACATCCCGAACTACATCGAAACGATGTCCGATCGACTCGAAACTTGTCCCAAAATGTTCATTACATCGAAAGGATGATTTCATGTGTTGAAACTACCCCCAAATTATGCTTCACGTGCCCCCACGCGCCGCCCAAAGGGGCTGCGCGTGAAGGCCAAAAGCCTGCACCAGTCACCTTCAATCTTCGGCGGACTGGGTCCGATCGGTCCACTTGCAAATCCGATCCAACCGAACCGGTGGAACGGGTTTAGGCTATTTTCTCTCCCATTTTTCATCCTTTTCCATCCTTTCAATCCTAATCTCTTTGTCTCAATTCTAGGAACCTATTTAGGTGATCAAAACAAAGAAAAATGGAACAAGATCTCACCTTTTCGATTTGATTTTCATGGCCAAAGTTTTAGTCGTCGTCCATGGCTTTTCCACCGCCTTCATCCTCTGTTTTTAATCGCCCCAAACTCGTACCAACCCCATTAACATCATCCAATCATCAGAGGCCATCCAAAACGTCTCAAAACTTAAATTCAAAATTCAAAATCTAAAGGGTCATCGGTTTACCTGGTTTCTAGGTTATCCACCGCCGTCCATTGCGGCTGGCCATCCTGCTACCACCTCTCAGTCCCTCTCTTACTCTGTCCTCTCACATAATCGAATGGGGATGAGGGATATGGTTTTGGATTCCTAGGTTTTCGGGTTTGGTTTGGACGAACACAGACAATGGGGGTGCATGTATCTGTGTAATGGGAGCAACTTGTCACTCATCCATTGGGCCTAAGGGAAAAATATCTGGGACCCACAATATGACAAAAGCCAATTGTGCCTCGTAAAACGTGTCATAATAAGTAGTTCATCGAAACTTCCGTGAACCATAACTTTCCCGTCGAACGTCCAATTTCGGCGTGCCACCTGTCTATGGACTCGTAACGTTCCGATCTACGTCACGGTCATTGGCCCTCGACCGTTGGACCTCCCGGGTCAAAAGTTAACTTTTTGCACTCGTCTAGGGGCAAAATCTTAATTTCGCCCTGAATATCCGTTAATCCTCGGCTAATCCCCGATTAGCCTCACTAATCCATAATTAGTCTTAATTAATCCCAAAAATTAGGGACGGGTCGTTACATAAATGATCAAATCCACACAAGCTTTCACACCAACCTCGGTGTATATTGCTACAACATCATGTCGTATGACCTCAAGAATATAGGGGCGACCTCTCATGAACCATGGAGGTCTATGTTAACAATATGCTGGTTAAGAGAAAAATAGAGACCGACCATGTACACAATCTCTCCAAAATGTTCAAGGTGCTGAAGTAGTACAAAATCTGGCTCAATCCAATTAAGTGTGATTTTGAAGTCACCTCTAGAAAATTTCTCTGCTACATGATCCTCCAGTAGGGAATCGAAGCCAACCTGGAGAAGATTAAGGCCATCCTTGATATGTAATGTCAGGACCCACCCCAGTTTCACCCCGAAACCCGAGGTAAATCCCGCTCCCGTCTGACTCCCCGACACAACACCTAAGGAACACTCACTCGAACCCAGTCAAACGCAGGAGTAATTACAAAATATCCCAAAATCCTTATCGTTTACAGAGCATAGCACTACATTACAAGAAAAATAAAAACCAAGAAAGTTCACGCACACAGAAGCCTTTAAACTCTTCTAGGATCCCTCACGTCGCTTCTATGCCTCAGACTCTGCCTCGACGTCAAGACCCCGCACTAGCCCCACAACCTGGAGGGCAATTAAAACAGAAAATGTGAGTGGACCAGAAAGTACAAAAGTTCAAAAATCATTTTATAAGAAAACCGAGTTAAACCCTCCGTTTTGAAACCACATGCATAACCAACAGTTATAAACACATTTATAAAGAATCATTCTTAACATCATAAGAAACAGAAACACTGTAAAATATCATAAGAAACCATAATATGAGTATCAGAAACCGTATCAAAAACCATAACCACCAAATCATCATTTCCTCGATCAAACCTGCTGGACCTATCCGAGTCTTTAAACTCCCGAGTCTTTAAACTCAATCCAGGCCTTAATCATATCCGAGTCTTTAAACTCCCGAGTCTTTAAACTCAAGGCCTACGGGGGAAAATCAATATATATATCCAAGTCTTTAAACTCCCGAGTCTTTAAACTCAATCCGGGTCTTTAAACCCAATCCGGCCGGTCCCCCGTCACATATATCCGGGTCTTTAAACCCAATATCCAGATCCAGCAAATCCAATCCCAAAACCATTTGAAAACCATTTACCAATCCATATCCAAACCCGAATCCGAAATCACTGGTCCGAAGCCCTTCCGGCATTCAGAACCGTCATTCCGAACCCAAATCCGGAAAATATCCATTTTCATACCAAAACCCCATGAAATCACAAATCACATTTCATAACCCATATATCATTAGTAGAAAACCTTTATCGGTGGAAATTCCCAAATGTGGCATCAAAATCCGAAAACCAACATTTTCTCGAAAACCGTGCCAAAACCGTCTTTTTCTCGAAAAACGTGTAATAATGCAAAACCAACCAAACATATTCGATAATCAAGATTAAAACCATAAAACAATTATAGAAAACAGTTATGCATGTTCGATTTTAGAGAAAGGGTCCACTCACAGTACTGAGCCCTACTCGCGTCCCGAACGTCCAGCCCGTTCCTCGGCTTCCTCGGGAAATCCCGATCCTGTCAAACACCGTCAAATTACGTAACTAATACATCTATGAACACTCACTTAA
Organism: Prinsepia uniflora; assembly: GCA_032719365.1. NCBI lineage: Eukaryota > Viridiplantae > Streptophyta > Magnoliopsida > Rosales > Rosaceae > Prinsepia > Prinsepia uniflora. The sequence continues at coordinate 60,535,140 of CM064863.1, read as the reverse complement.
ATTCCCTCAAAAATCTCCGGACCAAAGACTTAAAACCCCGGAACCCTACACATTCACCCTCGCGGAACTATACTCAAAAGACTTCCGATTAACCCAAAACCAACTCCATTAAACTCAACACAACTCCTAGACCAAAAGTCATGTTGACCGTTTTCCCATCCGCCGCCGCACGCGCCCCCACGCGCCGCCCAAAGTGGCTGCGCGTGGCCCTCACGCGCTGCTACAGTACCACCTCCTTCCTCGAGCAAACCGGGTTCAGTACAGTGGTCTGCACTCAGACCGGCGTACCTGGTTCTTCCTCCTCCGTCCACCAAAACGGTTCCTTTCTTCACCAACAGCATCGTCCAGGCCAACCCTATCGGTTCCCCAACTCCATTCACCTCGACACTGTCCCAATCCCCTCGACTGAACTCAAAACCAGACAGCCCTTCGACCCCTGTTTCACGACTCCTCCACTCCAGCCACCTCCCGTCACGGTGGTGATACCAGACTCACCCCACAACCTCACTGATCCACGTCCAACACCCCTAACCCTTCGACTCACCCCAGAAGTCCACGACTTTGGGTTCGAAGTTCACGGTCGAAACAGGGTAACAGAAACTCCTCTTCGCCTGAGCTCCGCCGTGTACGCCCCCGTCACGGCGACCACCCAAATCGACACCTAGGACCTCCCTGATCACTACCCTAACCTCCAATCCTCTCGACTCTCAGCCCAAGGTCACGACTTTCCAAATGAAACTCCACGGGAAAACAGAGCAGGAAGACTTACCCTTCGATTGCAGCTCCGCCGTGCGCACTGCCGCCTACCACGGTGGTCGTTGGACTCCCTGCAACCTCCTCAGCCTCACTAACACACTCACAATTCCCTAACCACTCACCCTTGCACTCAGATCGATCAACTGATCCCAACTCTCACCCTCTGTTCTCTGTATTTCGAAGGACTGCACGGTTGCACCCCAATTATTTGGGACCGTGAACACACAGGATTCCACCAGAATCCTCTACACACATGCCATGTGTCACCATCCACTCCACACACTCCCACATGGCCTAATCCCAGCCGTCCATTCCTTTCTTCTGTGCACAAATCCCAATGTACCCCAATGACCAAAATACCCTTCTTTTTAACACATTTTTACGGTTTTACCGAAACTTCCTAGACCCGTAACTCTCGCCTCGTAAGTCCGATGAACACGTGCCGCCTGTCATCGAACTCAGGACGACAAGAACTATCTAACCATCCTAGGTCAACCTACCGAAACTCACTTATTCAAAAAGTCACCTTTTCCCCCCTATTTTACCAAAATTACGAAAATACCCTCGACCTTCCGGACATCACAACTTCCTCCTCGGATGTCGGAATCGGGCGTGCCACCTGCCTACGGATTCGTAACGTCCTCAACTACGTCCTGGTCACTGGTCAACTCCCATTTGACCACCCGAAATAAAAGTCAACATTTCTGCCCACCCCAGGGGCAAAATCGTCATTCTAGGTTCCCGGACCCCTCGGGACCACCTAACCCTTGATTAACCTTACTAATCACCCCTTAAGCACTCTAGAAATCCCGGTCCTCGGGACGGGTTGTTACAATCTACCCACCTAAAAAGAATTTCGTCCCCGAAATTCCACAGCTAGTTCCCAACACCTAGGGTCTCCTAAGGAACAACCTCTTCTAGGTTTCCTGTCTATCATCTCCACCTTGGGTATTTCACTTCATCCCCAGCTACTGTTACCACAGCCAACCCTAGCTATGTAACAACTACATGGTGTACGCAAGGGAAACTCTATGAATAGAAAACAAAGGTATTATACAATACCTCATTTCACAATACGCGACAGAAATCATAGAGTACATCCTCGTATACCACCACCCATCTCCCTCGGCTACTATTCCGGCCACGGTCAGACTAACTCCACAAAGTCCTAAAGGCAAACTCTAGCTTGTGGGTTCTCTCCTTCAATAGGCTCAGAGCAATCAATTATAGTCACTCCTTTCCTATCCTTCCCGTCAACCTACTACAGACCTTACTGTACACTCCAAGTCCTCTAGAAAAACTCCTAGACTCTACTCCGAAATCCAAAAACCAAACCAACAGAACAACCAAAAGTAAAACAAGTACCTGTCTCCGTATCTGGTGTCGACTGACCCTCCTGCTGAGTCATCGAGAACACCCGGGCCTGAGATCCTGACGCTCTACCACGTCCCCTCAAACTACTCGTGGCTGTGCCACCACCTCCTCTAGTGCCCGCTGTCCCTGATGCTGTACTCTGTCCGGACTCTGCTACTCCTCTGCCTACACCACCTTCCTGTGGTAACAGTGGACACTCACGTCGAAAATGACCTCGCTCCCCACAGTAGAAACACACATTCCAGCCTGGTCCACTGCTCGATCTCCCTGTGGACGCTACCGACGTCGCACTCGCTTGCGGAGTCGGCGGTACTCGATAACCCCAAAATCCTGAACTCTGGGCACTACCAGGCCTACCAAAACGATCATCGCCCGACGAGGACGATCCACCGAAGTTACCTCTTTTCGGTGTCCGCTGGCTCAAAGCTCCAGGAATAGAAGGTTCCCGGCGTCGCACCGGCAAACTAGCCTCAACTCGCACCGCAGCATCCGACAAGTCTCGGAGGGTAGCAAAAGATCCAGCTGTCACTACGGCTCAAATCTCACCTCGCAAACCCAACTCAAACCTACGGCACTTCTCGGCTTCAGTGGCCACAAAAGCAGGAGCAAACCGAGACAACATCTGGAACTTCCGTTCATACTCTGCCACGGTCATATTCCCCTGCTGGAGCTGCAGAAACTCCGCCTCCTTGGCATCCCGGAAAGAACGAGGATAATACTGTTCCAGAAACCGTTCCCTGAACGTCTCCCAGGTCACACTATGGACATCCCAACCTGACAACTCGAGGGTGTACCACCACTCGTACGCCGCACCATCCAGCAAAAATGCGGCCAACAATACTCGCTCCTCCGGCGGACAATGCATCACCGCAAAAATCCGCTCCAGTCTAGTAATCCACCTCTGGGCTTCCTCAGGATCAGCCCCACCACTAAAAGTAGTAGCCCCGAGCCGCTGGGCTCGCTCAATCGTGGCACTTTCCGTCTCTCTGGCTACTTCTTCCGGTTGTGGAGAGGGTCTACGTCTCGGAGGCATCGTCAACCGCACACTGAAAGAGGCATAGAAGTAGTCAAACAACTGAAACACAATCTAACAAACCGACAGACCCAACAAACTCGACAAACCTATGCTCTGATACCAATTGTCAGGACCCACCCCGGTTTCACCCCGAAACCCGAGGTAAATCCCGCTCCCGTCTGACTCCCCGACACAACACCTAAGGAACACTCACTCGAACCCAGTCAAACGCAGGAGTAATTACAAAATATCCCAAAATCCTTATCGTTTACAGAGCATAGCACTACATTACAAGAAAAATAAAAACCAAGAAAGTTCACGCACACAGAAGCCTTTAAACTCTTCTAGGATCCCTCACGTCGCTTCTATGCCTCAGACTCTGCCTCGACGTCAAGACCCCGCACTAGCCCCACAACCTGGAGGGCAATTAAAACAGAAAATGTGAGTGGACCAGAAAGTACAAAAGTTCAAAAATCATTTTATAAGAAAACCGAGTTAAACCCTCCGTTTTGAAACCATATGCATAACCAACAGTTATAAACACATTTATAAAGAATCATTCTTAACATCATAAGAAACAGAAACACTGTAAAATATCATAAGAAACCATAATATGAGTATCAGAAACCGTATCAAAAACCATAACCACCAAATCATCATTTCCTCGATCAAACCTGCTGGACCTATCCGAGTCTTTAAACTCCCGAGTCTTTAAACTCAATCCAGGCCTTAATCATATCCGAGTCTTTAAACTCCCGAGTCTTTAAACTCAAGGCCTACGGGGGAAAATCAATATATATATCCGAGTCTTTAAACTCCCGAGTCTTTAAACTCAATCCGGGTCTTTAAACCCAATCCGGCCGGTCCCCCGTCACATATATCCGGGTCTTTAAACCCAATATCCAGATCCAGCAAATCCAATCCCAAAACCATTTGAAAACCATTTACCAATCCATATCCAAACCCGAATCCGAAATCACTGGTCCGAAGCCCTTCCGGCATTCAGAACCGTCATTCCGAACCCAAATCCGGAAAATATCCATTTTCATACCAAAACCCCATGAAATCACAAATCACATTTCATAACCCATATATCATTAGTAGAAAACCTTTATCGGTGGAAATTCCCAAATGTGGCATCAAAATCCGAAAACCAACATTTTCTCGAAAACCGTGCCAAAATCGTCTTTTTCTCGAAAAACGTGTAATAATGCAAAACCAACCAAACATATTCGATAATCAAGATTAAAACCATAAAACAATTATAGAAAACAGTTATGCATGTTCGAGTTTAGATAAAGGGTCCACTCACAGTACTGAGCCCTACTCGCGTCCCGAACGTCCAGCCCGTTCCTCGGCTTCCTCAGGAAATCCCGATCCTGTCAAACACCGTCAAATTACGTCACTAATACATCTACGAACACTCACTTAAATTCCCTCAAAAATCTCCGGACCAAAGACTTAAAACCCCGGAACCCTACACATTCACCCTCGCGGAACTATACTCAAAAGACTTCCGATTAACCCAAAACCAACTCCATTAAACTCAACACAACTCCTAGACCAAAAGTCATGTTGACCGTTTTCCCATCCGCCGCCGCACGCGCCCCCACGCGCCGCCCAAAGTGGCTGCGCGTGGCCCTCACGCGCCGCCCAAAGTGGCTGCGCGTGGCCCTCACGCGCTGCTACAGTACCACCTCCTTCCTCGAGCAAACCGGGTTCAGTACAGTGGTCTGCACTCAGACCGGCGTACCTGGTTCTTCCTCCTCCGTCCACCAAAACGGTTCCTTTCTTCACCAACAGCATCGTCCAGGCCAACCCTATCGGTTCCCCAACTCCATTCACCTCGACACTGTCCCAATCCCCTCGACTGAACTCAAAACCAGACAGCCCTTCGACCCCTGTTTCACGACTCCTCCACTCCAGCCACCTCCCGTCACGGTGGTGATACCAGACTCACCCCACAACCTCACTGATCCACGTCCAACACCCCTAACCCTTCGACTCACCCCAGAAGTCCACGACTTTGGGTTCGAAGTTCACGGTCGAAACAGGGTAACAGAAACTCCTCTTCGCCTGAGCTCCGCCGTGTACGCCCCCGTCACGGCGACCACCCAAATCGACACCTAGGACCTCCCTGATCACTACCCTAACCTCCAATCCTCTCGACTCTCAGCCCAAGGTCACGACTTTCCAAATGAAACTCCACGGGAAAACAGAGCAGGAAGACTTACCCTTCGATTGCAGCTCCGCCGTGCGCACTGCCGCCTACCACGGTGGTCGTTGGACTCCCTGCAACCTCCTCAGCCTCACTAACACACTCACAATTCCCTAACCACTCACCCTTGCACTCAGATCGATCAACTGATCCCAACTCTCACCCTCTGTTCTCTGTATTTCGAAGGACTGCACGGTTGCACCCCAATTATTTGGGACCGTGAACACACAGGATTCCACCAGAATCCTCTACACACATGCCATGTGTCACCATCCACTCCACACACTCCCACATGGCCTAATCCCAGCCGTCCATTCCTTTCTTCTGTGCACAAATCCCAATGTGCCCCAATGACCAAAATACCCTTCTTTTTAACACATTTTTACGGTTTTACCGAAACTTCCTAGACCCGTAACTCTCGCCTCGTATGTCCGATGAACACGTGCCGCCTGTCATCGAACTCAGGACGACAAGAACTATCTAACCATCCTAGGTCAACCTACCGAAACTCACTTATTCAAAAAGTCACGTTTTCCCCCCTATTTTACCAAAATTACGAAAATACCCTCGACCTTCCGGACATCACAACTTCCTCCTCGGATGTCGGAATCGGGCGTGCCACCTGCCTACGGATTCGTAACGTCCTCAACTACGTCCTGGTCACTGGTCAACTCCCATTTGACCACCCGAAATAAAAGTCAACATTTCTGCCCACCCTAGGGGCAAAATCGTCATTCTAGGTTCCCGGACCCCTCGGGACCACCTAACCCTTGATTAACCTTACTAATCACCCCTTAAGCACTCTAGAAATCCCGGTCCTCGGGACGGGTTGTTACATGTAACCCCCGTGAAAAATCAAGGAGGTCTAAAGCCTTTTGGGAAGAGTAGCCGCACTCATCCGATTCATCTCTAGAGCCATGGACAACTGCTTCCATTCTTTGGGTACCTCAAAGGGAATGGAGGAACAATTAACTAAAGTCCTGAATGCAAGCAGGCTTTTGCTAATCTCAAAGCATATATTTCCAAGGCTCCTCTGCTCACCTATCTAGACACGGGAGAGCAACTCGAGGTCTACCTCTCGGTCTCCACTTCGGTGATTAGTTTAGTCTTAATCAAAAGGATTGACGGAGTAGAGCATCTAGTCTACTATGATAGCAAGGCATTCTAGGATTTAGAAACTAGATGGCTGATTTAGAAAAACTTGCTCTTACTTTTATTATCACTACAAGATGGCTTCAGCCAACAATCTTTTCAGGAAAGTGCTACAAAAGCCTAACACTTCGGGAAGACTCATTAAGAGGGCAATTAAGCTCAGCTAGTTTGACATCTTTTATGCCCTTCGGCCATCTGAAAAGGGCCAAGTCATTGTTAATCTGTTCTCTGAATTCACCTACGAGCCCACTCAGTACTTTTTGGAAGATCATAACCTCCTCACTTGGTAGCAAGCTTCCCGGTTTAAAGCTGAAGTCACCTCTCACTGTATCGGTCGGTCCAAACCAATTTGGACCCTCTATGTGGATGGATCGGCATGCCATTCCAGATCTAGTGCAAGCCTTGTACTCACCACTTCAGATCATGTTAAGCTTGAATATGCAATCCGATTCACATTCAAAGCCTCCAACAATTAAGCCAAATATGATGCTCTTCTTATTGGACTTCACCTCACACTTAGCTTGGGAGCTAACTACATTTAGATCTTCGACGACTCCTAACTGGTGGTAACTTAGGTCAACAATAACTATGATGCCAAAGATGTCAATATGGCCCTCAACCTCGACAAAGCTAGATCACTTCTTTGTTCCTTCCAAACCTAAAAATTAGCTAAGGTGCCCAAATCGGAGAACAAGCATGTTGATGCCCTAGCAAGGCTTGCCTCCTCCCTCGATGGTATGATCGGTCATAGTGTCCCAGTCAAATTACTTGAGGTGATGAGTACACGGGAGGAGGAGATCCACAACAACAGTGCTGAGCCAACCTAGATGAACCCCATGATCCACTACCACAAGGACGAAGAGCTCCCTACCTATAAAAATGAGGCTAGGCGCATCAAATGCAAGGTATATCAGGTTACCATCGTCCATGGTCATTTGTACAAACAAGGTTTTAATCTCCCCCTTCTCAAGTGCCTACTGTAAGACGGTGGCATAGCTGTCTTAGGGGAGATCCACTAAGGAATCTACGGTAACCATTCAGGACCTCGGTCGCTTGCTCAGAAAGCCTTTCGATTAGGCTACTGTTGGCCTTCTATATAGACAAATTCAATCGCCCTCATCCCGTATTGTGACTGATGTAAGAAGCACGAACTTGTACCACATCTCTTGGTAGAAAAGCTTACCCCCAATGCTCAATTCATGGCCCTTTACCCAATGGAGACTAGATCTGTTCGGACCCATGTCCAAAGGCAGAAGAGGAGTAGAACATGTAGTGATTAGAATGGATTACTTCACAAAAGTGGGCCAAAGAAAAGGCTCTAGCTACCACCATTGCTGTCTAGATCGAGACATTCATCATTTGCCGATTCGGCATCCCACATACCATTGTCACCAACAATGGAAAACGGTTCAATTATGCCAGGTTTTGATCCTTTTGATAATGTATGGCATCACATCTGCTTCACCTTTGTGGCTTACCCATCAACAAAGTCATCAACTATAACCCCAAAACCCACCTGGATGAGGGGGCCAAAGGGGCATGGTCGGACTATCCACCTGACGTTCTTTGGTCCTACTGTACCTCCCACCACACTTCAACGAACATGACACCATGCACTATGGCTATCGGCATCAGAGTTATGGTACTAATGGAGATTGGGGAAACTTTCTATCGGGTAATATCTTATGACCCCGATGAAAACAAGGCAATCCTTACTCTTAACCTCAACCTCTTGGATGAGCATCGCAAGCAAGGCAACATTCGCAAAATGACCTACGAACAATGGGTTGCGAGATATTATGACTTCATAGTCCACCAACGAAGTTTTAAGGTCAGAGATTGGGTTCTTTGTAAAGTCACTCTTACTACCAAAGAATGAGCAGATGGTACACTCGGCCCCAGGTGGCGAAGGCCCATACAAGGTCATTCAAATCTGCCAACCAGCACCTACAAGTTCCAATCCATGAACTTCAAATCACTACCATATATGTGGAATGTCGAACATATCAAATACTATTGCAAGTAATTCTAATTTTGTTTGTACCGGTTCAGGCCCATACCCTTTTTCATTAATGGGAAGGCATTTTTTAGATTTCATTTATTTTAAGTTCTATCTCCTCCGTACTAGTGCTGAAATGACACCAGTTGGGTTCACTCAATGTGCTTAGGCACCGCTGGTAAGGCTCATACTACACATTAAATTAAACACATAATTTGAGTATTATGCAATTTAAAACCTTTTTGTGTAGATGTAGTATTGGTAAATAGGAAGTGAACATTAATAATGTATTAGCGAGAAAGAATAATGAATAAATTAATAAATGAAAGAATAGTTGAATTAATGAATAAAAGAATAAATAATAAATGAATTAAAGAATAATAAAGAATAAATGAATTAAAGAATAATAAAGAATAAATGAATTAAAGAATAATAAAGAATATAGAATAAAGAATATAGAATATAGAATATAGAATAAAGAATAAAGAATAAAAGAATATAAGAATGAAATGAGGGGTTTTGAAAGATTGTAATATAAACTACATTTTAACCAAACTAAGAATTAAATTCAAATTAAAAATTACATTATTTAAAACTACACCTAAAATAAACTTCCTTTAAACACAATTTTTACCAACACTCGAGCATCATGCTTATATTGAACCAATCACGAAATCCTACCTTCATCATCTACATTACATGCATACATTTTTCATATTATAAATGCACTGAACAGCGGATTATTACTTACAATATGATCTACCTTAAGTTTGTGATTAAATGCACCGACAACAGCCGACATTAAAATCTCTTCAATTAAATGCTATGTGCACCGACAACGGCCGACACTTAGTATTAAATTGAAGTATGAAACATTAAAACATATCAATAAAAGAAATTTAGAAAGTAAAACAGATGGAGATTGTATTCATACTTACAAATATTAGAAAGAAAATTTCATCACATGTATTGAATTATAAGTAAACCGAAACAATAACAAGAATTTAAGTAAACAAAATAAAGTTAAACTTTCGGAACCCAAGAACAGTTTGTGATTCCGAAAGTGGATGGTAACAATTGAATGTTATTCATAAAATTCTCTGAACATCAGAAGAAACCTTATGAAGATGAAGGATAAAATATAAGAATTAAAATTTAAATTCTAGAATTACTTTGGAAATACTCGGCCTAGGATTTTCTTAAGGAAAGTATAAATTCATATTTAAAAGAGAAGTCAATGAAGTTAAAAAGAAAATTTTACAACGAAAATCTAGGAACTAAAATTAAAAGGAAATGAAACTTAAGAAATGAATCTAAAGACATAAATTAAAAGAAAAGGTTTAAAGGAAAACAAATTAAGGAGAAAAATTACAAGTTACAAATGGTCCCCAAAAATGAATCTATAAAGAGAAAAAGAAGAACTAAACATGGAACTACAAAATAGAGAAAATGAACTAACTATGGACTAAAAATGTGCGAAAAAAGGACCCCCGAAAAATGAAATGGCCTCCCTATTTATAGAGGGAATGCCATAATTCAAATAATAAAATACAAAAATAAAATAAAAAATACAAAAAATAAAATATAAAAATGACATTATGAATAATGATGATTAATGATGATTTTGGGGTTAATTTGTGGAGGAAAAACTACAAAAGGTGGAGCAGTTGAATCAGCAGTAAGTTGCTGGAGCTGCAGAGATGGGACTCGGCGGAAGCAGACTAACTGGAGAGAAGGTGAGTCGATAGCAGGCGGCTGACAAAGGAATCAGGTGTTCGGTAGCCATGAGCATGTGAGGCGTACGGATTCACGCGTGAGACGCGTGGACAGAGGAACGACACGATCGATACGCGTGCTTCGAAGTTGGGAAGAAAAGTTTGGTGTGGGGCTGCTGAGCTGGTCGCGACGGCCTTGGGCTGAATTCGTGGGCCGTGAGTTCTGGGCTCACACAAATTGGACTGCTGGGCTGAGCAAATCTTGGACTGGGCTTGAATAATGGATTTGGGCCGGTTTGGCAGGAACTGCGTCGTCGTCTGCGCCTAGTGACTTGGCTTGGAGAAATTGGATTTGGGCTGTTTTTGGGCTGAATTTAATGGATTTTAAATTTTAAAAATGGATTTATATAAATCCATCGAATTTCGTTCATAATTTCTTCGTTTGAATTCCGATTGGGACGATTCTTTCGCCAAAATACTCCAAATTCCAAGTTTTATTTATTTATACAAAAATATCATAAAATATATTATTTTCTCCAATTATTTATTATTTTAATATTAAAATTCAAGTATAAAGGGTATAAAATAATATAAAATAATGCTTAATTGAAGACCTGTCAACCGCCTTCGGCACCTATGTTAAAACGGCACAAATTGAGTGAACTCAGTACGCTAAGGCACCCATATCGGCACTAGTGCCCAAACGACAACAATTGGTCAAATAAATTTTCTCGGGAACCACTATCAGAATTAGTTCTAAATCGACATTGATTGGATCCCTAAACTTGCTCATGACTATAATTGGCACCAGTGCTAAATCAGTACTAAGCAGCTTTGCAGAGCGTAAGGCCCCATCAATCGATCCGTCATCTAGCTGGCTCAAAGCTGAGCACACTAAACCACCTAGGAAATCCCTTTCGAAAGTTTTCCCTGAGCAATAGACCTAGCCTCATATGTCTACACTCGAATTGGCTAAAATTACGAGACTCTTCTAGTCAGACGCATACTACTGAACCTATTGATCGGTCGGATGCAACTTAGCTCACAAAATAGCTATTAATTGGCTATCAACTCCTCCTATACTAGACCAGACATATCGAGCAATTGTTCACAAGGTCAAAAATAAAAGAAGGGACGTTTATAAACATTTACAATAACATGCTGACTATGATACACATGTCTAGAATGTACAAAAATCAACATTCATTCAACCAGGAAAACATGTTTGGTAAAAGCATTACATGGATCATACCTCGGGGATTGAACAACAGTACAAAGAAAAAAGAACAATGGATGTCGAAGAAAAGACGCCGATTGCAACTATCAGACCCTCCTTGCCATCCTACCCATAATTCAATGTTTGTGGGTTCGACATAAGATTTTGATCGGCCGACAGTGTATCGATGTAACAATCTATTCACTCTCTTCCTCAGACTCTTCCTCTTCTTCTCTTCTAGCAGCTTAAAGTTCATGGTTAGCACCGACTCCACTTTCAGCCAGGGGAATTGGATCGTCAACCTTTGGTTGAAGAAGAGCACCTTCTACATTAACTATTTCTCCAAAAAATCGAGCTAGATGTTCGCTTCATCCTAAAACTCTTACGACTCTCGATACCACTGAATCACCTGACTTAGGGCATGTTGAAACTCTTCTGATTGTTTTTAGTTGGCTTATTGGTCTTTGGCCTGCTCAACACCGATTGTTGTATCCTTCAATGAAGACCAGGGCTTGACCACCGGGTTCGCTTAGAGCCTTGCTCGAGAAACTTTACTTTATCTTGTAACATCATACTCGCTCGCCTAGAGCCTTGTTCTCCCGAATCATGTTGGCACATTTCTTTAAGGCTTACTTAGTTGATTGCTCCTTCAGCTTCTCAGTCCTTTCCTTTAGCTTTTCTCGATTGGCCTCGAACCACTCGACAATCTTCGATACCTTCTTCAAAGTGATGACCAACTCCCTAAAGTTCTACTGATAAAAAATACACTTGGTCAAAATATGCTCAAAACACAGGAATGAAGTAGACAAAAAAAATAAGAGTGCCAATTCAGTAGTCAAATTGGTGCAGTGGTCGTTGACCGACAAAGAGCTCATTTTTGTAATCACCCTCATATTAAGCTGGCTACCACATATCAAATTTTTTAGGATTAGAATGATCGATGGGTACATGGAATCAGTCACCTGCCCACAGGTCGCATCGACTTCTGATGTTCTCATCACCTCAGGGCATCTAAGGGGTTAGCATAGAAGCTCTTCATGCCATGGCTGAAGTTAGGCCTCTTCAGCCTCTTCGTGGGATGCGGCATTAGCATCTCCCGATCAAAATCTCTAACCGTTTTCTAAACATGCTCCAAGGTATGAAATTCGTTCTCTCTCTTCCTTAGCCGCTCCCCGTCAGTAGCATTGTATGCATCCTTCTTTTGGTTGGCACCTCAGAACATAGTGTGTTCTGCTTCTTAGGCTTGTTGCCTTGTGTCGACTCCTGCTTTGCTAAACCACCACCACTCAATCCTCCGCCCTCGTTAAGCACCTCTAACTTCTACAAATAGTGCTCACTATGATCTAGCGCCTTCTGCTTGGTTGGCTTCCTCTTGCTGGCACCAAAAATATAGGCAAACTCAGACTCAAGTTGTCATTGCTTCTGCTCGACTAACTGATCAGACTTGGTCTGCCATTAGGAAGCTAGCTCGACAAGTTTGTTATTAGGGGAAACTCCATCCCAATATCCTCATGCACATTGTGCATTTTTCAATCTTATTCTGCTTTAGTGTGGTTCAAATGTTTTCCACTACATATGGTGATTGGTTTGGAGGAATGGCCACCAGAATAGGACTCGCATCGCGTCCTTCTTTGCCTTTTTCGTTATCTTCTTCCTCAGCCTGCTCTTGCTCAGGATTTTGTTCAGCCATTCGCTCATCTACCATTTTCTTTATTAATTCCTTCTTTGACACCACATCCACCTTCTCTAGCTCAACCTCTTGCTTAGTCATATGCTCATTAGCTACCTCCTCTTCCGATTACCCCTCGAACATAATGTCGACTACCTCCTAATTAACCTCTCAATCGGTCATTTGCCTCTAATCCACAACATTCACCCCATTGACCAGAACTTCATTAACTGGAATCTTAGGAAGTTTCGATTTTGAATCGCAGTCGATTCAAACCCATCATTGGTCGATGAAGATCCACTGGTGGAGGCGGAGCCATTTGACCTGCTATCAATGTCATTCGCCAAATAAGATAAGGATGACTAATCTCCAAACGTCCGAGAGGATCTTTCATTAGAACCTAACTCTTACTCGGACATCTACAAATTGAAGTACAAACTATCTAAGAACCTACCAAATAGGAAAAGAAATAAGAGGAAAGCAACCAAGTGAGTATTTTTTTTTTCAATTAGTCGAAAATTGATCGGACAAATTTTTCGTCTCTATGTTGGCTCGGATGGAAGGCCGCTCTTCCCAAATTGATCGGCCATAAATGGGTTATTTGAATGCTCAATAGATAGGGTGCTTGGCAGTTTTAGAAAATTTGGTGAAGTAGGGACAACCGAGGCAACAACACCTTTTATATAGGGCCCATGTGTAACGACCCGTCCCGAGAGCCAGGATTAGTAAAGTGATTAGTAACGGATTAGTGAGCCTAATCGGTGCTTAGTTGGGCCGTTAGCGTAGAATGACAATTTTGCCCCTGGTTTAGGCAAAATGTTGACTTTGAGTTCGGGTGGTCAATTGGACATTGACCGATGACCGTGACATAGTTCGGGACGTCACGAGTCCGTAGACAGAGGGTACGTCCGATTCCGACATCCGATGAGGAAGTTATGATGTTCGGAAGGTTGAGGGCATTATCGTAATTTGGGTAAAATAGGGGAAACGTTGACAGGGACCCGCCCCGATCCATCGGGGACCACAAGGGGACGTGCCCTGCTCCCATCTGACACCCTAACAAAAAATTCAATTTTAACCTTAAAAACATAAATGCATAAATGTCTGAAATATAAGGTCATACAAAAACCAAATTTTACAGATGTCAGACAAGGGATACAATCCAAAATATAAAATCCGAGCACGACTCTAGAAAAATCCTGCGGGTAATCTGACCCGACAGGGGTTTCAGGTGCGCAGTACGAAATCTATTCCTCAGCCTCGGGGTCCTCACCAACCTCAGCAGCACGACCTGGAGGGGTTACCAAAACATGAAAGGTGAGTGGGCCGAAACTCAGGTTTATAAAACAGTTTAATAAGTAAAATATACAATTTACCCTTCCGTTTTCCAAACATGTGTGCAAGCATCCAAAAAACCATAAATACATATAATATACCACAAGCATTATACTAAGCTAGAAATGTAATATAAACACAGCTACTGCACTATAAACTCCGATAACGACATCCCAGATGTCCGACGTCCCTGACGTCCAATAATGGTCACAGTCCCAAGGCTACGCGTGCCACCCGGGGTCTCAAATCCCGAGTCAAAACTCCGAACCCAGTTCGGTTACGGTATCCCAGATGCCTAGCGTCCCAGACGTCCAATCATAGCAATCCTGCTCCTGAGTCATCCTACGGTCTGGCACCTCCGTAGCATGACCCCTCGCAGGCAATGCACCGTGACGGCTCAGGGGTACCACATCCGGAGGAGACAGTATCATACGGTGGATTATACAGTGCAGTACCTGAGATCGTCATCCATATCCACATGCATATATAAATATATATATATCACCCAAAATAGTGTTTAATTTCAGTAAAATGGGTCTCAAGCCCAACACCGTAAAACGTGTCGCAACCATAAATCGAGGTAATCAAAATCCATTATTTGATTCACAAACACATATAGATATACGGAAATGAAAACGGTTATGCATGCAAGTGTTTATAAAAACGGGCCCACTCACTGTACGCTCCCGCTGCGAATATTGCGCGTACGGACTTGTTTCCGGAATTAGCGTAAGTTCCCTGTCATTCCAATCACAAGAAAGTGTCATCATAGGTCGTTAATATACTCTCAAAAAGTCCGAAACAGAAACCGGTTCGGGAAAGCCGTCCAACACACTTCCCGAGACATCCGGCCATAAACTGACCTTCCTCACTATCTCAGATCATCATGGTTATTTCACAGAAAACGTTCAAAATGGTGAGAGGATTAAAAGTCATGTTGACCGTGAACTGAGATAGTGCTCAACGCGCCCTCACGCGCCGCCCAAAGTGGCTGCGCGTGAAAGTCACGCGCTGCTACAGTGACACTGCTACAGTGTCGTCGTCCCTGCCCGATTCACTGTTATTTGGGTCTTCAACCCGCGGTGCGACCCGATTGATTAACCTTCCATTTCTACTTAATTTCATTTATTCTTGATCCTAACATGTTCTATCATCATTCAATTACAGTTCTGAGTCCTCTAATCACCTCGACAAGCAATAAACCATCCTATCCAAACCCGAATAGCCACATGGGTCAATTCCCAGAACTCCCCCAAACTAGCTCCATTGTCCAATTAACTCATACAGGAGCATAAGAGGACCTAGACTAACAAAATGGAACCATCAATTGAACGATACATTACCTGGAAGTAGCCGTCCAAACGCTGCGATTTCCTCTGCACACGGCGGTCACCGTCCCAGCTCCTCTGTGGCTGGTTGCCGTCGATTCCGATATGGACGAGTTCCAAATGCTCCCAGAAGGCTCAATCAGTGATTAGTTTTGTCCAATAGGCCGTAGAAATTAAACTTAGATTTTTCCCTCCAAAACTGGTTTTCTCTGAACTGGAACTTGGGTTCCTAAGCTATCCTTGATCAAACCTCTTCGACTCTTGCACGGTTGAGTTTCTGTCACTCCCAGGAAACTCCCTCAGTGTTTAGATTGGTCCCTTAACCCGTAGAAATCGAACTCTGAATTTTTCCCCCCAAAAACCCGAAAATGTTCTTCACGGTTTTCTCTCTGTCTCTCACAAATCCTCAACCTCAGACTGACGCCAACTGAACCCTTCTCTCACTCCCCTACTCGGTTAATCGATCAAGAAGGACAACACCCGTGGGAGACACCCTCAGACCTCACTGAAACCTGCTTCCCGCACACAGAGTCCATAACCAAATTTTAAAATCCTACCCGTGGTCTGATACAGTCTCAATCCACACTCCCATTATCTCAAACCACAAAAACAATACCCACTAACCAGTCCACTAATGCCTTAAACAATTGCACGCACAAAACACCACGGCATGACCGTGCACTCTGTTTTTCACGGTGGTGCTACAGTAACCCATGTAAAAAGGCCAAAATGCCCTCAAGGCAATAATTACTAAAATGCCCTCCAACTTCCGTGACCCATAACTCGGTCATCCGATGTCCGTTTCACGCGTGCCACCTGTAGTTGTACTCAGGGCATCGAGACAAATCCAACGGTCTTCGGGTCGTGTGAAAATTCACGGTATTTCAAAAAGTCAACTTTTTCCCTTATTTCATCCAAATTACGGTAATGCCCCTGAACTTCCGAACGTCGCAACTTCTCCCCTGTTCGTCCGAATTGGACGTGCCACCTGTCAATGGACTCGTGACGTCCCGAACTACGTCACGGCCATCGGTCAAGGTCCGTTTGACCCACCAATCAAAAAGTCTACAATTTGACCCAACCATTCGCAGGGGTAAAAATGTCATTTCATTCAATATTTTACAATATTACAATCTACGAATTTCCGGGGTGTTACAAACGTTGACTTTTTGTGTAACGAGATTTTGACATGTAGACCGAGGACCGTTAGGTAGATCTCGTCGTCTTGAATTCAACGACAGGTGGTACGTTTTCATCGGACATTGAACGGGCGAGATACGAGTCTAGAACGACAATGGCATAATCATAATTTTCACTCACAAGTAGGGGCACTTTGGTCTTTTGCACATTGGGATTTGTGCAAATAGGATCAGGACAAGTGTACAGTGGAGATTGGATATTTCGAGTTTGTCCCTTGGGATGGTGACACGTGCCCTATGTTTGGTGGGTTCTAGGCGTATGCACGGTTCCAATTATTTGGGCTGTGTAGTCGTGCATTCGAGAGAAAATAGAGTGAGGTTTGAGAGTGAAATCGTTCAGGTGAAGGGAGTGTGTGAGTTGTTGTGATCTGGTGAGAGTGAACAGAGATGAAGGGAGAATTGATGAGTGAGCTGGAGTGAGAGATTTGTGAGGTGAGGGGTGAGTTCTCAGGGAAACAGAGAGGGTGTTTGGTGGTGGTGCAGCCACGCTTGGTCAATCGAGGCTGGTGGTGGTGTCCAGAGGACGGAGGAGGATTAGAAGGGTTGCATAACCATGGTGGAGCTCACGGTGGCGGCCTGAGCACAGGTAATTTCTTCAAACTCTGTTTCTTGCTCTGTTTTTCCGTTTAGATTCAAATCGATAGTCGTGAAGGTAGGGGCTGAGTCGAGGTGTTTGGTGAGGTCTGGTGAGTTCAGTAGGTCCCTAGGAGTCGTTTAAGGTCGACACCGTGACGGGGAGTACACGGGTGGCCGGGAGGAAGAACAGAGTTTTGGGAGGTTACGGGTTTGAGCTAGGGACGACGGGTTAGAGGCCGTGTCATCGTGTTTGGATGAAGGGAATGGATTACTGGGTAGAGGACGAAGAGAATAGTGGAAAGAGGGAGGAAAACGGACGGCGGACGGCGGAGAACCGGCCACGCCGGTCCAAAACAGTGCACGGGTCGAGAGGTTGAAGATGAACAGTGACTGTGCAGGCGCGTGAGGCCCACGCTCAGCCACTTTGGGCAGCGCGTGCAGGTGCGTGCGGCGGTTTCTGGGGAAACTATCAACTAGGTTTTTGGTCTAAATGTTATAACAGATCTTTTGGGATAGGTTTCAGGTTAATCTGACGTCGTTTGAGGTTAGTTCGACAAGGTTGAAGGTTTAGGGTCTCGGTTCGTTATGTTTAGAAGTTCGGGAAAATTGGGAAAAAATTAGAAGAATCTTAGTGGACGTGTTAGTGACATATTTTGGTGACTGTTGACAGGATCGGGATTCCCCGAGGAGGCTAAGGAATGTACGGGATGTACGGGACGCGAGTGACGTACCCGGTATCTGTAAGTGGACGCCTTCTTTATAACTGAGCATGCATAACTGCTTTTAAATACTTGTTTTACGGTTTTATATGTGATTTGATGTTTACTGAATATGCTATAACTGTTTTACTTAATTGCACATTTTTCTAGAAAGTACGGTTTTCAGCACGTTTTACGAGAAATGTTTGATTTCTGATTATGATGCTATGGTTTTGGGATTTCAAACAATAAGTGATTTTCAATGATTATAAGTGGATTTTGATACATGATTTGATGATCAAGGTTTCGGTTTTAGAATCGGATTTCGAAAAGCGGAATTTTGTTTTAAAGTTGAAAAGTGGAATTCCGGATTTGGGTTCGGAATGACGGTTCTGGATGCCGGAAGGGCTTCAGACCAGTGGTTTCAGATTCGGGTTTGGATGTGGATTTAGAAATGGTTTTCAAATGGTTTTGGATTGGATTTGCTGGATCTGATTATTGGGTTTAAAGACCCGGATATTGTGATTGACGGGGGACGGGCCCGAATTGGGTTTAAAGACCCGGATTGAGTTTAAAGACTCGAAGTTTAAAGACTCGGATATATTGATATTTCCCCTGTAGGCCTGTTGATTTTAAAGACTCGGATATTATTGAGCCCTGGATTGAGTTTAAAGACTCGGGAGTTTAAAGACTCGGATAGGTCCAGCATGTTTGATCGGATTGCTTGGTATTTATGCTTTATGATGTGGTTTTATTATGTTTCTGACGTGATTTCTATAACTGGTTTTATGATGATGCTGCAATTATTTTTATGACTGTTTTCAACTAATGGGTTAGGCATGTATGTTTTCAAAACGGAGGGCTACACCATAAATGCTCCCTTCTAGCAAAGAAACCACTCACTTGATAACCAGCATCACTTATTGTGACACGTGGCCAGCCTTCCGTTAGGAGAATAAAACTAAAGTTTGCACATATCGGTTCACCTTCAGGGGGTCGATCCAACCTTTCGAATTCCACACCCCTCAGAGAACTTTGGGGGATTGGTACACCCTCACGGGCCCGATCCAACCTTTTGAATTCTATATCCCTCAGGAAACTTTAGTGGACCGGTATACCCTTAGAGGGTCGATCCAACCTTTTGATTTCCATATCCCTTAGGGACTTTGGTGGATTAGTACACCCTTACGGGGGCCGATCCAACCTTTCGGATTCCATGTTTCTCAGGTGAATTTGGTGGATCAATACACCCTCAAAGGGTTTATCTGACCTTTTGCGTCCCATGTCTCTCAAGGGACTTAGGTAGATCAGTACACCCTCAGGGGTTGATTTGACCTTTCACATCCTATATCTCTCATGAGACTTGGGAAAATGGGTGCACCCACTGGAGGTCGATTTGACATTTTCATCCCATGTGTCTCAGGGGAATTAGGTAGATTGGTACACCCTTAGAGGGATGATCCTACGATTCAACTCTCATGTCTATTAAGGGACTCGGGTGGATCGGTACACCCTTAGGGGGCTGACCTGCCCTTCAAACCCCATGACACGTAGGGGGCTAGTCTTCTTGGAGACTTCTTTTCCATATGCCATGGTGTAACAACCCATCCCGGGAATTAGTGAGTTTAATTGGTGGTTAGTTGGTTACGATAGGTCCGGTAACGTAGAATGACGATTTTGCCCCTAGTTCGGGCAAAATGTTGACTTTTAGTTCGGGTGGTCAATTGAGTATTGACCGATGACCGAGACGTAGTTTGGGCCGTCACGAATCCGTAGACAGGTGGCACGCCCGATTCCGACATCCGAGGAGGAATTTATGATCTTCGGAAGGTTGAGGGCACTTTCGTAATTTGGGTAAAATAGGGGGAAAAGTTGACTTTTGGTACGATTGGGTTTTGACACGTTGACCTAGGACAGTTAGGTAGATCTCGTCGTCCTGAATTCAACGACAGGCGGCAGTATTCATCGGACTTAGGACGGGCAAGTTACGGGTCGAAAATGGTAAGGGTAAAATGGTAATTTTGGGTTTATAGAAGGTCTTTCGGTTGTTTGGGCCTTGTGCAACAAGAGCAGGACAAGTGTACAGTGAGATGGGGATATTTTTGGAAAGGGACCATGGGATTGGTGACACGTGTAGGAGGGCTAGAGGATTCTAGGGAAAACGGGTCCAATAATTTGGGTATTGTGATCGTGTACCCGTGTGTGTGTGTGTGTGTGTTCGAAGAAAAGAGAGAACAAAGATAGAGAGTTGGGACAATTGGACGGTGATTGGGTGTGTGTTTGTGTGAATTGATGAGTGAGGAGTGACCAGAGATTGAGAGGGAGACAGTGAGAAGGGTGGGAGGTGAGGAATTAGTGTGTGTGTGCGAGGTGTGAGCTCACGGGGAAATCAGAAAACAGAGAGGAGTTTGGGTGGTGGTGCTGCCGTGTAAGGGGCCAATCGAGGCTGGTGGAGGTGTCCAGAGGCTGGAGGTGGACTGGAGGAGTCGTGTCCTCACGACTGAGCTCACGGTGGTGGTCGGTGTGCAGGTAATTCCTCAACTTTTTCTCTATGCTCTGTTTTGCCGTCGATTTTTAAACGGGAAGTCGTGGGCTTAGGGAGTGAATCGGGGGACTTGGTGAGTTGGGTGAGTATCAGTGAGGCCCTAGGAACCGTCTAAGGTGGTTGCCGTGACGGTGGGTTACTTGGTTGGACGAATCGTGAAACAGGGGTTGTTCGGGTTTTTGGTTCGAGCTTGAGTCGACGAGTTAGGGATGGTGTCGAGGTATTAGAGTGAGGGGGATGAGTTCCTTAGGACGGGACGAAGAAGATGGTGAAGAAAGGAGTCGAATTGGTGGACGGACGGCGGAGAACCGGGAACGCCGATTTAGTACAGTCGAACCAGTCGACCCTAGGTAGACGATGACACTGTAGCTGGCGGGTGAAGGCCACGGGTAGCCACTTTGGGCGGCACGTGGGGGCGCGTGCGATGGTTTATGAGGAAAGTGTCAACTAGGTTTTTGGTCTAGGTGTTGTGACGAGTCTAATGGAATTGGTTTCGGGTTGTTCGGACGTCGTTTGAGGTTAGTTCCGCGAAGGTGAAGGTTTAGGGTACCGGTTCGTTACGTGTAGGACCCGGGGATTTTTGGGGAAAAGTAGGTGGACCTTCGTAGATGTGTTCGTAACGTACTTCGGTGATTGTTGACACGATCGGGATTTCCCGAGGAAGCTGAGGAACGTGCGGGACGTTCGGGATGCGATTGAGGGCTTGGTACTGTGAGTGGACCCCTTCTCTAAACTCGAGCGTGCATAACTGCTTTTAATTACTTGTTTTATGGTTTTCATTATGATTTCATGATTATTGAATGCTTTATATCTGTTTTATGAAATGGCACGTTTTTCGAGGAAATACGGTTTTCTGTACGTTTTACGAGAAAGACGTGATTTCTGATTTGGATGCTATGATTTTGGAATTTTAAACTATAATTGGTGTTAATGATTATAAATGGATTTTGAGACGTGATTTGGTAATCAAAGTTTTTGGTTTTAGAATCGGATTTCGGAAAACGAAATTTGGTTTTAAAGTTGAAAAGTAGAATTCCGGATTTGGGTTCGGAATGACGGTTCTGGATGCCGAAAGGGCATCAGACCGGTGATTTCGAATTCGAGTTTGGATGTGGATTGAGAAATGGTTTTCAAATGGTTTTGATTGGATTTGCTGGATCTGGTTATTGGGTTTAAAGACCCGGATATTGATTTGACGGAGGACGGGCCCGGATTGGGTTTAAAGACCCGGATTGAGTTTAAAGACTCGGATATATTGATATTTCCCCCGTAGGCCTGTTGAGTTTAAAGACTCGGGAGTTTAAAGACTCGGATATTATTGAAGCCTGAATTGAGTTTAAAGACTCGGATAGATCCAGCAGGTTTGATCGGATAATGATTGGTTCAGTCTTATGTGTTTTTTATATGGTTTTATGATTCTTATGATATGATTTCCATAATTATTTTTATAATGATTATGCAAATGTTTTTATGATGATCCTCATGTGATTTAGAATTGTTTTTAGTAACTGGGTTATGCATGTGATTTCAAAACGGAGGGCTAAAACCCTGGTTTTATTATGAAACGGTTTTCGGAAATTCTTTTATTATTTATGTCCACTCACACCTTCTGTTTTAAATTGCCCTCCAGGTCGTGGAGTTAGCGCGGGTTTCGACGTCGAGGCATTGTCAGAGGCATAGAGTGACCCCGGAGAGCTTTAGATTTTCCGTTGTGCGTGTACATTGTTTATCGGTTTTCTTTTATGTGTAATTGGTACTATGCTCTGTATCGTTTTGACTCTGGGTTGTATTAAACTTTCTCCTGCGTCTGACTGTGTGTGTTAGTGTTTTTACGAGAGTTTACTTTGGCCTCGGGCGGGATGTCAGACGGGAGCAGTATTTACCTCGGTTTTCGGGGTGAAACCGGGGTGGGTCCTGACACATGGTGCCCTTCCTCACCAATGACTTAGAGGACTCCAGGGTACAACCCACTAGTCCGTCTATATGGTCTGCATGAAATGACAAGTCCTCAATCGAGAAAGTCCACCTCAATCAACTACCTAATTGATTTATGTTTATACAATTTCAACCGACCATTAGGGAGATGCGCAAAATCGCCCACAAATGGCCTTTGCAAGTCATTCTGCTGCCTACCGACCGGGCCCTATCGCTTTCCAACCGAACGGGGGCAAGCCGACCTCTTATAGTCGACCAAAAATAGGTCTTGCTACCCTAACTAGAGATGACTAACCAAGGAATCGAGTCGGCCTATTTCAAGGATAGCCAACCAGCACCCTTGAGCGTCACAATCAGCATAATCGATTAATTACCTGTCCCAGCGGTAAAAATACAGCTGTACCCTCTGGTGAATCATCACCATTCATCCAAAATCTTAGGACACATGCAAAAATTTAACATCTTGGGACATATGGAAAACGCATTGATTTGATTAAGGGTTTCATCAGAGATAGTACATATGCGTGTTTTTTCTTGGTTATGCAGAGAAATAGTAGCACGCTCTGTGGTGAAGGCTAAAGAGGAGAACACATATGTTGAGGGAGTTGAGCGTCATAGAGTGGGAAATTAAATGTTCAGTGGCTAGCATAAACACATTAGACAATTAGATAGGCACACCAAAACGAGAGCATAGATAAGTGATATGACATGGTAGACTAAAAGAACCATGTGAGGGCTTGGATAGAACATGTTTCGCCATAAGCCAAGCCAAGGGAACTGGAAGGCCATGAGATAGAGCAGCAACAACCTAACAAGCTAATTGAGTAGGATTAGCGTAGCTGAAAATAGGCAGAACATTGTGGTCAAAAAGAGTCCACATGGCACGATGAATATGAGACAAGTAAGCTTTGCTTGGTTTTTGGCCAGCAACAAGAGTCAAGGTGTGGTGAGAATAAGCAAGAACCTTGTAGGCATCAAAAGTCACAAAATGTGTTTGCTCATTAAAAAATTCAACAACAACATCCGAAGTGCAAATAAAATTTAAGGACCATATTGGCATTGATAGATGCAATAGTGAAAGGAACCTCAATACCACGAGCCACAACACGAGAGCCTCGTGAGTGTATCTCTACAGGAATGTTGTCATAAAAATCATGAACGAATGATAGATTATAAGTCTGAGAGGGCATAAGATCATGAAAAGTTTATCAATCAACAATTTCAGTTAGTTTAAGACTATGAAGAAGAGGGTAATCCTCAAACACAAAATTACATTCAGACACAAGAGAGCGCCTGGTGAGAGATAAGGAATAAGACATCATGGAAGAAAGACACATAAACCCTAGCATCTGGTGAGTGAGAGGAGAAAATAGAGAAGATGGACTATAAATAAATAGAGAAGAGGAAGATAAGTGGATATAAGTAACGACATCACATTGAAAATAGGAAAATAGATGTTAGGTGTGAGTCAAGGAAGCAATGTATGCATAGAGATTTAAAGATCAACACTAATGCCAAGACAACCATTCAAAAATCAGATTTGCAAACCAAAAATAGTTAACAGAAACAAAAATGTATGACAAGAAAAGTACCTATGATAACCCACTAATAGAAACGAAGAGAAAACTGTAAAAAGTAAAGCCTATGACTAGTCATATCAGAAGATAGAAATAGTAACAACAAAGAAAAATAATAAAATTGAGAATAAAAAGTATTAAAAACTCTCCCTTAATTTAAACGTATATTTTTGAATAGGAGTCCTTTAGCACTCAAAGAAGAAGAAGATTGAGAATGATATGGCTTCAAATAAATAAAACCTAAATGGAGTCTCAAAAACCAGGTGAGCACCAAGACTTCAAAAGAGCGAGAAACACAAAGAGAGAAAATTGAGCAACACTCAAACAGAAACTACACAGAGGTATTTTTTTTACTTAGTTGGAAAAGAACAAACAAACTATGATTAGGTATTAAAGTCCCCTTGTGGACATATTTTTTTTTTATATATTATTTTATAAATGTGGCCCAAAACAGATGTATGTTTGTCCTAATGTACCAAACACACCCTTATAGCTTCTTAGGACCATGACATCTTTGGTCACACTTCATTAGTACCCTTTGAACCCTAGATCACACTTAGAACCAGCCGTGTATTGCCTTTGGGTTGTGGTATCTTATTATCACTAATAGGACGCAACCCGAATACACAGAACAGTACACTCGGGTTCTGCTCCCGTCTGATAGAAATCCTGGCAGACCAGGGATGACGCACAGCCCACTAATTCATGCCTCCGCCCCTCGAGCCGATTTTCATGCAGCGTTCCTAGAGGGTCATAAAACAAGAAAACGTGAGAGTGGACAAAAGAAATAGTTTAAAAACATACTTTAAAAACATCCATCTTTTACCCTCCATTTTCTAAAACCATGCATCCATACATAAACCATTTTACCTTGATTCAAATAAAAATACATGATATATTCTTGTTAAACGTGAAAACACCCGTAAGGAAAATAACTGATAACCATTTACTTCCACAAATTAGTTCAACCATGAGATCCAAACAAGTCAAAAACATATTCGTCAGTCAGCTCAATGCCACATAACCAAACCATAGTCACTGTCACACAAATCCACACATATCACAGTATCAAACATCAAACCACTGCTTCACAGGCAGGCACCCACGATTTTACTCGGGAATCGAAGCCTAGTCTAACGTCCTAGATTAACCAACCATCAGCACAATCACAGCGCACACTAAAATCATTACATCAAAATATAACCATCATCAACCATCACATCACAAGGGCACTAACGGTAGGCCAACACATACACGCGTGTGCAGGAACTGGAGCTCCAGGCTCGACGTTTGAGTCACCACAACACAGTCTCAAGAACCGGAGCCCCGTGCTCGACGTCTGAGACTAACAACCAAACAAAAAAATCACAACAACATTTAAACATTATGAAAACCGAGGAATACACATTCACATCATAACTCAACATCACACCTTATCACAAACATCTCACATTATCACATCATCATCACAAGCATCTCACATTATTACACTTCACGCATATCAACGAACACTTATTCACACCACCACATCAATATCAAGGATCTACACACATCACAACACCTTTCAAAACTCAAATCTACAACTAGAATCTTAGGCCTAAGCTCACATCCAAAACAATAGTTTTCTCGTAAAACTTATCAATAAGGCCAAATTCGTAAAATCCTTCAGAAATGATATAAAAATCATAATTCTTCTCAAAACATGTTATTTCACGTCATAATCCAATTTCCATTCAAACCACATTCAAAATAGACCCAAAATGGGATTTACGAAAATCTTCGAAAAAACGCATATTAAAATAATACTAAAATATTTAGAAAATTACTGAAATTCCGATAAAATTCCCAATCATGCCAAGACCACAAAATCACATAAAAACACATTTAAATCATGTAAGTATGCATGCATAAGAGTTCAAGGAAAAAAAGTCCACTCACACACCTATGTAGCACCAAAATCCGCGTTGCACGTTTTTCTGTAAAATTTGGGAAAGCACCTCCTGCCAAAATTCACACCTAAGGGTCACATATCATCTAAATTAACTTCTAATTTAATCCCATGATTTTCAAAGATTTTTAAACTTATTAAAGCAAATCCTAAAACCTTTGGACACCCAAAACTACCCCGAAACGGTGTCCAATCGACTTGAAACCTGTGCCAAAATATTTGTTACATCGAAAGAAAGAAAACACATGTTGGTTGTTCCTCGAAATTTGGGCTCGCGCACCCCCACATGCCTAGCAAAGCCCCTATGCATGGGCCACATGCGATGTGGGTGCAATAGCACCATCTTCAACCTCTAGCCACCCAATTCCTCTGCCATTCAGGTCGCCCGACCCAGGCTGTTCTCCTTCAAAACTCACCTTTTTTCTTCCTTATTTTTTCCAAATTACTCTACTCTAACCCAAAATGGATCTATGCAATAAAAAATACGAAAACGTTACCTCAAAAACCTTGTGTTAGGGTTCATGTTCGGCCAAGCTATAGTTTCAGTTTCTGAGTTGTTTCCGACATCTTCAGCTTCAAACCCAAGCTTTAACAAGGTCATAAGAACTCAGGAATGTCATTTGGGGTCTTAATTTCGAGGTTTAGGTCATCAAATCAGTTGGACAACTCCAAACCTGATTCTAGGCTCAAGGTGCCACCATGACTCTCGGGCCTGAAACCACCAATTACCTTCCTCATCACCTTACTCTCCTCTTCTTCTTCCTTACTTCTCTTTTTTTCCTTCTTGATTTCCTCTTCATCTTCAATCTTCTCGGTTTCTCTTGTTTTTTTTTGGCCGAGAACACACCACACATATAAACACTAATACAAACCACCTAAGTTGGTGGCTCACCCATTTAGAAGATAATGTGACACTTGTCACACTCTTATTTGACCACAGAATCACCAAAAATCGTCCCGGTCAAAAAGTCAACCTTTTAACTTTGACCAAGAAAAGTCAACTTGAACTTCAGGGGCAAAATTGTCAAATTCTTCCAAATTTCCCGATTTTACCCTCATTGAAGGTCAGAGTCGTTACAATCAGACTTCAACACAACAAAATCTATGAGTGTATGGTGAGGATTGGACAAACAAATTATATGTGTCTCAACTTTTGAAGTATGGTACTGAATGGATTTAGGAGACAAAAACGAGTCAAATAAAACATTCATAAACCATATATGATGAATTTTAAAGCCATACATGAAAAAAACTACATCCCAAAATATATAAAGAAACTAAGAGAAAAGAGAATTATATAGTATGAAACACACGATGAATATACATACATCTATATATATTGGCAAAGTAACAAACAAGTATTAGACATGATTAGTCACATGATCAAACATTCAAACAGTACACATACCAAAAGAACAACTAAGACAGGCAAATCTTGGTGGTTCTAAGACCTTTATTATGATGTTAGCAAGTTGTCTATATGTGGAGATGAATGATAGTGATAAGATTTTGTTCTCAAATAAATCACGAATAAAGTGATGACGAATGTCAATATGCTTGGTTCAAGAATTTTGAACTGGAATTTTTGAGATATATATAGCACTAGTGTTTCACAATACACTATAAAACTATTTTGATTAGCACCATAATCGCTCAACATTTTCTTTAACCATAACAACTAAATACAATAGCTTCATGCAGCAACATATTCTACTTCAGTGGATGACAAAGTGATACAATTTTTTTTTGGCTATGCCAAAAAACAAGATTGTTGCTAACATAGAAAAGACCACCTGAGGTATTCTTGCGATAAGCAAGACATCCTACCCAATTTGTTTCACAATACCCCACTAAGTCAGTGGTGGTATCATGTTTAGACCATAATCCCATGCTTAGAGTTCCCTTCGCATATTTAATTATTCTTTTAACAATAAGAAGACGAGACTTTCAAGAATTACTTTAATAATGTGAGATATAAAAGATTTCTAATGCTACTTCAATACAAAGTAGGATTACAGTCGTTCTAATGATATCAACTGAGAGCTTTGTACTTTGATATATAGGAGTGGGTGCTGGTTTAATAAGACCCATATCAAACTTGGCGATCAAACCCTTGGCATAATTGGACTGAGAAATAAATGTACCATCACAAGTTTGTCTAATCTGAAGACCTAGAAAGTAGAACAGTTCACCAAAAGACTTATTTTAAACTCACCAGTCATAACATAAATGAATTTTTGAACAATAGAGTTTGAGGTGTTGAGTTAATGCCTCCTTAGTGGATTATTAATGCATTGGAATTTGATTATGTATTGAGAATAAATACATGGTGTTGTTCATCCAAGCTTGTAGGAAAAGATTGATGTGGAAGCTTCATGAAGAAGAACATTAATTGAAGAAGGTGCATGAATGGACTTTAATGAAGGATGTTGAAATGTGAGGAAAATGTCCCACATTGGAAAAGCACAAATACAACTTGTGCCTTAAGCACTATATAAGGTGGAGAGCTTGGGCCACATTTCAACATCAAGGAGAACACCTCACAAGTGAGTGAGTGCTTCAAGAGTGTGTATAGCTCTTTGGCTAGAGTGATCTTCTCGAGCACTTCAAGAGTGTGTATAGCTCTTGGAGTAGAGTGATCTTCTCGGTTAAGAGAAGGTGAAAGAGTGTGTATAGCTCTTTGGGGTAGAGTGATCTTCTCGGGTTGAGAGAGGGTGTACAAGGGGTATCCTATTGGATACAAGGGCTCGAGTTGGGTATAAACTTGAGTAGTGTAATCTTGTATTTTGTATTCTCTCATAGTGAAGGAGAAAACTCTCCGAGGACGTAGGCAAGTTAATTGGCTGAACCTCGTTAAATCTTTTGTGTTCTTGGTTTCTTTATTTTCTTTTTTCATCTTTATTGTTAGCAATTGCGTGGCGGAGGATTAATTTCCTAACAAGTGGTATCAGAGCTTCGG
This sequence comes from Prinsepia uniflora, assembly GCA_032719365.1. Taxonomy (NCBI): domain Eukaryota; kingdom Viridiplantae; phylum Streptophyta; class Magnoliopsida; order Rosales; family Rosaceae; genus Prinsepia; species Prinsepia uniflora. The sequence continues at coordinate 60,505,926 of CM064863.1, read as the reverse complement.
TTTATCGATCGTGAGCGGTTTGCCATGGCAAGTTCTAGCGGTTCACATTTCAAGGTGGAGCAGTTTGATGGAAAAGGAAATTTCAGTCTATGGCAAAGGAGGGTGAAGGACATCCTAGTTCAACAAGGCCTTGCAAGACCGTTGAAGGCGAAGGATGCGAAGCCAGAGAAGATGTCAGATGAAGATTGGGACGAGTTGGAGTCCAGGTGTGTTAGCACTATTACGCTTTATATTGCTGACAATATTATAAATAATGTTAATGATGTAGATTCTGCACCTGAGCTTTGGGAGAAAATGGAGAAGCTTTATCTTGGGAAAGGCTTGCAAACGAAGCTGAATTTAAAGCGGGATCTCTACAAGCTCAAGATGGGAGAAGATGCGAATCTCATGGAGCACATGAATGTGTTCAAGGGATTGATAAATCAATTATCAAGAGTTGAGGTTAAAATTGAGGAAGAAGATCAAGCCCTTTTACTTCTTACCTCGCTTCCCGATTCATATGAGAATATTGTTACTACAATTGTGTATGGTAAGGATACACTGAAGATGGAGGATGTAGAATTGACTCTCTTATCACATGAGAAGAGAAGAAAAGTCGATGATTCTCAAGGTTCTGTCTTCATTGCTCATGAACAGAATCGTAAGGGTAGGTCAACTGCGAGGGGATTTAGTGAGCATAGTAAGTCTAAATCCAGAGGCAGATGAAAGGGCAAGCAATGCTACAAGTGCAAGGAGTGGGGACACATAAAGCTGGATTGTCCATTGATGAAAGAGAAAGACGATAAGGGCTCAAATTGCTCCTTGGCTGGTGTAACGGAGATGTCTAGAGATTTTGGAGAACTTCTCACAGTCTCCAAAGGTAATTACATTTTTTCTCAAGATTATTGGATATTAGATAGTGGTTGTTCTCATCACCTTTGCTCTAGGAGAGAATATTTTGATACGTTCCAAGAAGTCCAAGGATTTGTGACTTGGGGTGATGGCACAAGACGTCGTGTCATGGGTACGGGAACGGTGAAGATCAAAATGTTCGATGAAGCAGTTCGAACATTGGGTGATGTGGTGTATGTCCCAAAGTTCCGGAGAAATCTAATATCCTTGAGCCAACTAGACTCCAAGGGCTGCAAGGTTTCGTCAGCAGGGGGAGTTATGAAAGTGTCACGTGGCTGCATGGTCCTAATGAAGGGAGAAAAATGTAAAAGTATGTTCCGTCTGATAGGAAAAACTCAGATCTTGAAGGTTGTTGGGAAACTGGGTGCACAGGAGAACAGGTACCTGAAGCGGGTCTCGTTTGCGGGCACAGCAGAGACGCTATCTACATGTTTCCAAGTTTCAAACGATGGTGAGAAGGATAATCCTGCTAGGGAAGAGGCAAAGTCGAGGTCCCTCTTCGGAGCCAACTGGTAATTGTTGACTTGGAGCAGCTGCACATAGCATTGGCCATTTTGAATTAGGGGGAGTTAAGACTGTATGCAACTGATTCGGGGTATGTGTAGTTGGTACAAGAATAAGGCCAATGGAATGCTTGTGGGTACATCAAGCGGTATCTCAATTTGAGATGAACTTCAGGGATTGAAGTGGTGATGCAATATTATCTACCTAAATCGGCAGGGGGAGATTGTTTAGTTAATGCCTCCTTAGTGGATTATTAATGCATTGGAATTTGATTATGTATTGAGAATAAATACATGGTGTTGTTCATCCAAGCTTGTAGGAAAAGATTGATGTGGAAGCTTCATGAAGAAGAACATTAATTGAAGAAGGTGCATGAATGGACTTCAATGAAGGATGTTGAAATGTGAGGAAAATGTCCCACATTGGAAAAGCACAAATACACCTTGTGCCTTAAGCACTATATAAGGTGGAGAGCTTGGCCACATTTCAACATCAAGGAGAACACCTCACAAGTGAGTGAGTGCTTCAAGAGTGTGTATAGCTCTTTGGCTAGAGTGATCTTCTTGAGCACTTCAAGAGTGTGTATAGCTCTTGGAGTAGAGTGATTTTCTCGGTTAAGAGAAGGTGAAAGAGTGTGTATAGCTCTTTGGGGTAGAGTGATCTTCTCGGGTTGAGAGAGGGTGTACAAGGGGTATCCTATTGGATACAAGGGCTCGAGTTGGGTATAAACTTGAGTATTGTAATCTTGTATTTTGTATTCTCTCATAGTGAAGGAGAAAACTCTCCGAGGACGTAGGCAAGTTAATTGGCCGAACCTCGTTAAATCTTTTGTGTTCTTGGTTTCTTTATTTTCTTTTTTCATCTTTATTGTTAGCAATTGCGTGGCGGAGGATTTATTTCCTAACATGAGGTGGATTCAATAACTATGCCATCAACATATACTTGAGTAACTAGAATCTCAGTGTTCGTCTGTTTAACAAACAACGTTTTATCTGCTGAATCCCTAGAGTACTCATTACTAAGAAGATAGGATGATAATCGGTCATACTAGGCACGAGGTGCCAATTTCAAACCATATAGAGCTTTTTGAAGTATACAAACATGATCGGGATACATAGGTTCTTTAAAACCTTTTGGCTGAGCAACATATACTTCTTCATTCTGACAACTATTAAAAACGGTTGTTTTGACATCCATTTGAAACAATTTGAATTTAAGATGACAATCAACAGTACAAAGTAATCTAAAAAATTCCATCCTTGCAACACGAGTAAAGGTTTCATCGATATCTATACCCTCAACTTGAGTGTATCCTTGAGCTACCAACTGTGTTTTGTTTCTAATCACAGATCCACTATCTTCAGATTTATTCATAAAGATCCACTTAGCACCTACTACATTGTCACATTGAGGCCTGTGACTAGTTCCCATACCTGATTCTTTTCAAATTGACCTAACTCTTGTTAGGTTGCAAAAATCCACTCTTCTTGCTTTTAAGGCTTCAGTGATATTGTTTGGTTCAAGATGGGACATATAACAAACATTTGCAATTTTTGTGGACATTTGATGTCTAGTATGTACACCTTGATTCATGGCACCTACTATGCCATAATCCAGATGATTATCTATCCATTTTAATTTATTGACTACATCTACACTCGCTTTGAAGTCATGAATATCAGAAGAAGGAATTTGAGGTGTAGGTGAAATAGAAGAAGGAGAAATGACTTGAGATTCATCTGGAAATAGATCATCATCATTAGTAGCTAATTACTCTGATGCACCTAAGTCATCAGTGTTAACATTAACTGATTCTATCAGACGGTTTATTCTAAGGTTGAACCCTTGATATGCCTTGCTAGTTGAGTAGTATCCAAGAATGATACCCTCATCATGTTTAGGGTCAAACTTGGACAAATTTTCGCTCTCTTGGAATATAGCAAGTGCATCCAAGGATTTCAAAGTAATCAACCATAGGTTTTTTTTTTTTTCTTCAAGATAACGAGTCTGATGAGATCCAGATCTTATGAATAGTCTATTAATGATATGAGAACATGTATTCATACCCTCAACCTAAAAATGTTTAGCCATATTTTTACTATTAAGCATGACACGAGTCATTTTTATAGCACACGTTTTTTCCTCTCCACAAAACCATTCTTTTGATGAGTGATTGGTGTAGAAAATTCATGCTTAATCCATGTTTGGCCCATAAATGAGAAAATGATGCATTCTCAAACCCAGTGCCATGATTTAATCTAATACGTGCAAGAATGGCATGACTAGTGATGTGTGCGGACTGTAACTATTTAAACAATGTCTTAAACTCGGTATGTGTCTTATTCTTATCTTTTAAAAAGCATATTCAGGTGAAGCTAGCATAATCATCTTTAATGACTAAGACATACTTTTCTCACCAAGTTAGAGGACATTAACGGGTCCAATCAAATCTATGTGAAGGAGTTTAAGAGCTCTAGGAGTAGAACAATGAAAATGATTGGAATGAGATGACTAGGTTTGTTTTGACATTGACCACATACATGACTACCATTTCATTTGAGTTTAGGAAGTCCATTAACCCATTCTTTTCTAGATAGAAGAGTTAGATCACTAAAGTTCATGTGACCAAGATGTTGATGCCACAATAGACTTGTTTCATTAACAACCCTATGGAACACATTGATCTAACTAATAGAACTTCTATCAATGCAAAAAACAATAATCTTTGGATCGTCTAACATATAGAATTTCATTTCCAAACTCACCAATAATCCTACATCAGGCACTAGCCATCCTAACTTTTTTAGCCCACTCATCGCCGAGTTGACTAATACTTATGAGATTTGAGGATAAATCTTGAATAAATCTAACATTGGTTAGATCTAGTAAGTCTGAAATTTTGGTAGTTTCTTTTGCTATTCCAAGACCTTTGTGACCACCTCCAAAGGTGACACTACTTCCATCAAAAGTATTAAGTGACTCAAACACACTTAAGCCACCAAACATGTGTCTAGAACAACCACTGTCAAGATACTATACACTTGAGTATGAGGCAGTAAGAGCATTCAACGCAACCTAACATTGTTGTGTTGTTCTCTCTACCCATTAGTGCTTTGGTTTAATCAATGGTGATGAGGAAGAAGAAAGGACCTTAGTAATCCTAGTTACTTCGTGCAAGATGTATTGAACAGTGTCACACAAAGAAGTATTTCTTAATATGGATCATTTTGTGTTCTTTTCAATTTTAAACATTTTGGTCTGATAAGAACTTTCTCTCTCCAAAAATGGTATGTAGGGATCAATTTTACTTTCTTGTCATGACACACTTTTGACTCATCATGTAAATGAGTTAGAGGGGGACTGAGATGACTAGTATCAAGACATGAGGCTTTGGACTATTTGATACATTTAATCAGCTTGCTAGGTTCGTTTAATTCTGTCTTATTAAAACCAATTTCTGACATATCACTATGACCCTTTCCCATATTAAGTATTTTATTAATATTTTGAACCCCAATGGTAAGCTTACTGATCTTTTCATTTGCTTCAATGATATGTCTATGTAGACTTTTATATGCATTTTGAAAAAGAGTCAAATTCTTGTTTAAATCAGTACTATGAATGTCTAGTCACTTATTTTCAGCAAGTTTATCTTTCAACTTCTCATATGTGATCCTACAAGAATCTAGACACTCAGTTCTAGGATGTTTGAGTTCACAAATCTCTTTTGTCAATTCTATTATTTCTTCTTCAAGCAAGAGATTTTTCTTCTATATCCCACATGTTTTTTCAAATAAATCATCACACTCTTTGCAAAGCAAATTGTATGACAAGTCCTCTGAAACTTTATCATCAACTAAATACAAGTCCTATTTTGACTCAAACATATCACCCCATATTGAAGTTACAAATGCAGCAAAATGTTCTTCATCATATGAATATGAATTTGAATCTGAATGACAGAGCATTCTGATTCAGCATCAGTCCATGTCACCTTCCTTCTTGTTTAAACTACTATCCATTGTTTTCCCAATCTGCAATAATATGACCAATCCCTCCACAAGTGAAACACTTGATTGATTTTCTAAAACTCTTGTTGTCCTTATAACTTGATGATCTTTGATTGTTTCCCTCATTTTGAGATTCAAATTCTCCTTCGTTTCCAAAGTTCCTAGACACGGGCTTCCATTAATTTCCGAAGTCTCTAAGTTAACTCCTAGCATCTTTACTCTTACCTTTCAGTATTCTTCTGAATTTTGTAGCAAACAGTGCCGTTTGATCCTCCACACTTTGTGAGGAATCAGAAAAAACATGAAGTTTAGTTTGAGTAGATTGTAAAGCAACATTCTTTCCTTTTTTAGAATCCAAAGTTTCCATCTCAATTTTCATTTCAAAATTCGTAAGTTTACATACAAGCAACCTAATATCCTTTCGACTTTGAGCTTCCATATAGGCAATTTTCTTAGATCTAAACTTACTAGGCAAGACATGAAGAACCTTTTGAACAATTGTGATTTCTAAGATTGGTTTACCAAGACTAACATACTCATTTGTGATTGACTAGAGATGTTCATATAACTGAGAGAAGCATTTTGACTCACTTATTCATATTTCTTTGAATTTTTCCGTGGAGATATGAAGCTTCAAGTCATAATTTGAGCATTGCCTTCATGAACAACTCTTAGTTTATCCTAAGACTGTTTAGCAGTAGAGCAATTTCGAATATGTGAAAACTGAGCATTACCTTCATGAACAACTCTTAGTTTATCCTAATTTGAGCATTGCCTTCATAAACAGACCTAGCTATATTGTCCTAGCCATCTCTTAGGCTTTTGTCTCCTGAATTAGCTAATCAATGTCTATTTTTTATTCTCGTAGGTGGAGGTTGATGGCGTTCTCATTAGTGGAGGTTGACGACTTTCTCGTTGGTATTGAAGGTCGGCGACAAGGAATAAAATCAAGAGAGAATTAAGAGTTGAGTTTTTAGAGTTATTTTTCTTAATTTTAACTTTTAATTGTTTATATTTGATTTTCTTTTGATTTGTTATTTGAAATAGTTAATTAAAAAATATGATATTCTCATGTCGTAAATCACATGTACTGGACTAGGAAATTTGGGATTTTATTTAGTGCCAATAACATTATTGATTTAATAATGAACATACGTCACATGCTCGATTCTCTAGGAAATCAAACTAAAATTTGAGTGATGTCCAAATCTTATTTGACAACGGTGAATTTACTGTGATTTTACTAGAAAAACAAAATATCTCGTGAATAATATATTAAAAATAATAGTATATGTATAACCAATCCAAGGTTGGGCCCAATTGGAGCCCAATTAAGACACATTGGTCAGTAGGGGCACACATTGGTCAGTAGGGGTGGGCATATTGTCCCGACATACCGAAACCATCCGGTCCCATATCATACCAAATTGGAAAAAAACCGAATAGTAAAACCGAAAGGATGATCGGTACCGTACCGATACCGTACTGGTTTAAATCGGTACGGGATCAGTTTTGATGTTACAGAATACCGTCCCATATCGAAACCGAACCGGTTTTAATTTTGTAATTAATTAAAAATTAAATTAAATTCAACCATAAAAAACCCCTAATAATCTAATAGCTAATAATGGATTTAATTGTATATTAATTTAGTTGATAGATTTAGTTGTATATTAATTTAGTTTATAGATTTAATTTTATTTTAAGAGTTTTTTAGTTGATGGATTTAATTGTTTGTTAGGGTTTTTTAGTTAATGTTGTTAATTTTAGTTGATGTATTGAAATTGATTGGGTTATGGATTTTCTATACATTTTGAACAATACTTGTTACCCAATAAGAGTTCTAATTTCTTAATTTTATCAGAATATTACTTTTAGACATTGAATCAAATAATAAATAAATAAAATTATGAATTTGGCTTCAAAATCGAAACCGTACCGAATATAATTGGTACGGTACAATACAGTATCAATTTTATATTTAGAAATATTATACCGTACCGAACCAGTTAAAATTATTTAGTATGGTTCCGATATCACCTCCATACCGAATTATACCGAACCATGCCAAGGCTATTGGTCAGCTTAGCTATTAAACCCAATTCCAAGGTCCTTCTAGGGTTACACATAACTAGAGTGCCACCAAAATCAACAAACATATAAATTCAGCTTGAAAAACCTCCCTCCTTATCGAAAGCCCTAGCAGCCTCGGTTCCAAAAGCGTCTAATCTTATAATCCGCTCACAGTTTCATATTCCGAAGGCTCCAAAATCATGGTAATCCCCAGTTCTCCACGCTCACTAAATCTCATAATTTAACTCTTAATTTCTGTCTCATGACTTTCTGTATGCTCTCTGACTGTTTCAGGCGGACGTTGAGACCGATGTGGCGACAGCCGGAGTTCCAAAGAAGAGAACCTTCAAGAAGTTCAGTTTCAAAGGTGTCGACTTGGATGCCCTTCTCGACATGTCCACTGATGAGCTTGTCAAGCTCTTCCCTGCTAGAGCTCGCAGAAGGTGAATAAATGACTCGATTGAATTTGTTTTTGTGCCTATTTTTTGCAGTCGTGTGAATTGGGATTGAGTTCGTCGGCCTGGATTTTTTTTTATGGTTAATAGGTTTCAGAGGGGTTTGAAGCGGAAGCCCATGGCTTTGATCAAGAAGCTCCGCAAAGCGGTGAGTTTTTGGTTGGAAAGTGTCGCATAAATTATGTTTAGATCGGGGTTTAGTTGGTGATTCATGATGCTTTAATGTGAAAATGATTTGTTTTGCCAATGATTTGTGTTTGTTACTATTGATTATGAATTTCAGGTGATTGTGATTTGGTTTTCCTAGTTTTCAGCTGAAATTCACATGTTATGCTAGTAATCAGAATTGAGTAGTCGTATGTGCATTTGTGTGGCCTGAAAGGGAAACTAGTTTGTAGGTTCCTTAGTGCCATTACATTCTCTGTCCCCTACAAAATGATTAATGATGTAGAAAGTGTAGATTTTCTTGTCCATATTAATAATTACGTTAAAGGAAGTTTTAGGTGATCTGTATGATCAATGTAGAAATAACTTCTACTTTCAGGGTAGAAGTCTCTGGTGACCTTAAAATTTACGGTAAGAATGTGAAAGTGGGTGCGAGCCAGGCAGAAACTCGGTGTGATTTGTGTGCCTATGGTTTGAAATTTTTTCATTTAATCTGTATAATTCTAAATTTCCCAAGATAGTGAATCGATTTACATTCTTAAAATTTATTGTTCTCCCCAAATCAATCAATAATGAGTTGTACTTTGACAGTTGGAATTAAATTTGATAAATCTCTGTGCATGCGTGAAGAGGAACTTGGAATTTTTTTCCCCTTTATATAAACAAGAATCTTACATGTTTCCAGCATTGTCTGTGATTATGAATATTTCAAAAGTATTATGTTGATGTCAGCATCATGTATATCTGTTTCTTTTTACTCTCTCAACTGTTGTTGTGTTAGCTGGTATATATATGGTTCCATGGGCAAGGAAAGTTTGTCCCTAATGATATGTTTTTATCTGTCCTTTGAAACAGAAAAGGGAGGCTCCACCCGGTGAGAAGCCAGAACCAGTTCGTACTCACCTTCGTAACATGATTATTGTGCCAGAGATGATTGGAAGCATCATTGGTGTGTATAATGGTAAAACCTTCAACCAGGTTGAAATCAAGCCTGAAATGATCAGCCATTACCTTGCAGAGTTCTCAATCTCATACAAGCCTGTCAAGCACGGTAGGCCTGGTATTGGTGCCACCCACTCTTCAAGGTTCATTCCCCTCAAGTGAGAGATCTTTGCCAGCAGACTAGATATCCAGTTGTGGTATTCCTGAAGACATTGATGTTTATCACATTTTTGCTCATAACTATTTTGTTTTGCCTATGTTTTGACTCTTGTGCTGATTCCTCCGTAGATGAAAGTTAAATTATGGTCTCAGTGTTTTGGATCAATCAGATGAATGATGTCAACATTATATGTAATCCTGGAGAAACTTGAATCTATATGTTTGTTCTCCTTAATCACAAATTACACCTCAAATGTTTGATGTGCCTACACTTGAGCCTCATGCTTTGTATTTGTTGATCAATCGACTACTTCATGGGAAAGACATTTTCTTAGTATTAGGGGCTTTCAGTATTATTTACTAGTGCTAACAAAATGCATTAGTTGGAAGAGGATCAGTTGATTGAGGCCTACGATACGTTGGATTAGAATACCACGGTTCCTTTTGATTAAGCTGTTCTGTCATTTCCTATGACGACTCATGAGTTGTAATAGCCCGGGGCATGTTGTGGTAGCTTATGTCATACCGGACTGATATCCGATCAATACTATGAAATGGTACCAGAACCCGACCTTAGCAGATCCTTTGGTCAATTTTCATTCATACAAGTTTTCAACGCAGTAGCTTGCCAGGTTCCTCTTCTATGCTTCTAGAGTGATCACACAAGGATAGGCTAAGAGCAATCGAACTTGAAACTTAGGACATCCCAAATTTATTCCTTTATCACCTGGATCGTACCATTGATATTTCTATTTATCTTATTTTGGGGGCTGTTGGATAGTAGGTGATTAAGTGATGTACTCTTTCCTACCCTCTCATCACATGTTTACCTCGTGCTAAATTTGAGTATGATGATAATGATAGCACATGAATTGAATTGATGAATGAATATAAATTGAAAAGTTTCAAGGCAAGGAAGAAAAGCAAATTGACCAATTCAGTCACTTTCCACATCACGAATGTAATCTAGGGAGCTGAATATATAAATATACACGACTCTCCTTCAATTGGTGGAGTGCTCATTTTCAGTCTTAAAAAATTGAAATTGGTGCACAATGATCTTCCCTTCAACTTCCGGGAAATGAAAAACGAAGTCTCAGCTTCACGCAGCGTTTCTTGCATGGCCTTTTCTATCTCTGCAGCTCCATTCTTTCAAAGGATACAATAAAAATGCATAATTCTAATGAGGTTAGCGAGTGGTCAGAAAAACTTCGTCTTCATTTTGTATATTTAATTCCGAAATATACATATGTAACAAATTCATTATTGTAAGATTACTAAATTTAAGAAAAATTAATTAATTCCTTTCAAGTCCTAAACATTTTCTACACAATAGATTTTTTATTTTTATTTTTATGACTGCTCTATCCATTTAATTCTTTCAACTTATACAAAATTTTGAAGTTGATTTTCATGTCGTCGTTTCATATATCTTCTAATCGAATTGAGATAAAATTCAAATTCTAAATAAAGGAGGCCTAATCAAAAAATGAAACGGTGAAATTGGACCTAGTTCATATCACCTATGAAGGAAGAAGATTGGACTTGGGTCATATCCATCCATGTGAGGATGAGGTTGGACCTAAGTCATATCACATACGGCAGATATTAGGCCTAGATCAATCTCCACGAAAATTTAAGATTAGACTAATTAGAATTTGAAAGTTTGATGTGATGTTGATTAAGCTTATTACATAAAAATATAAAAGATTAATAACTTAGAGGATATGGCAAATAACAAGAACATAATCTATGGAAATTCAAGCTCTTACTATGATATGGTATCTTGGGATTAAACCGGATATACTCAATGGCAGAATCCTAGTTCTAGTAGGATAGGTTATTCGATATCCGCCAATAAATCTCCTATTTCAAGAGCTCTACGAATTGAATGTAAAGGTCACGTAAAAACAATTGCTAACACCAAAACTTTTTAAAACATTTTGCCTTTAAACATTCAACTAACTCAAGCTTCGAAAGGATTTTGGCCCGCACCATGCTCATGCTGTTATCTCTTTGATTGCGAGAGAGAGAGAGAGAGAGAGAGAGAGAGAGAGAGAATTTACCTCTGCTAAGGCAAAGAAGAGGGAAAAGCAAATTGACCCATTCAGCCACTTTCCATATCACAAATGTAATTGATGGAGAGGACTATACACTGTCAAGTGTCAAATGTCACGTGCCAAGTGTCAATTAGTTAGTATTCCCTTCAACTTCCTGGAAATCATAAACGAAGTTTCCTCTCAGCTTCATATGGCCTCTTCTACCTCCGCAGCGCGGCCCCAATTTTCGAAATATGTAACACAAAATAAAATTGACTTTTAGAATTATATTAAAAAAACTAATGGTCGGCCAGTGCTCAAAAAAACCTTGTGTCATTTTCGCTACTAAAAAAATGAGTAGTAGGGGCAAAATTATGGATACGCCTCTGCTCATTTTCAATAGGGATGAAAATATGGATATGCCCCTAATTAATAATAGAGGCGAAAATAATTGCTTCTGTTAATATAAACTTTTAGAAACAAACACAAACGCCCCTATAGATTAATTAGTACGTTTTTAATTTTTCTAATTCTATCGACGCTAGAAGAGGGAGAGAGCATATACCTTAGTTTCAATTTCAAGTTCTGCTGAAAACTCCAGAGCAGAGAAATGAGAGTGAACATTTCTGGTCTTCAAACCCAAATATTTCAAGCATCTAAGTACCTCCATCATGGAATCAACTCCAGATGAAGGATTGGCCACCCTTAACCTAATTTTTTTCCACTTCGCTCCCTCCTTTTCATTATAATTAGCTGCCAAAATGGCTGCAAGCTCCATGTTCCTCTTCCTCAACTCCTTCTTATACTTATGCAGCTTCTGAATACTCATGGCTGTCAATTAGGCCTCGTCATTGGGCCGGGTCGGGCAAGCCCGGCCCAAAATTTTTGGGCTTGGGCCGGGCCGGACCGGGCCTATTTCATAATTTAAAAAATACCGGGCCGGGTCGGGCGGGCTTGATCATTAATATGAAAGCCCATGCCCTTTGTCGGGCCGGGTTTGGGCCGGGCTTTTATCGGGCTTTATGGGTCGGGCCTACTAAGCCCACTTGGGCCGGGCCTACTAAGCCCATTTGTACCTACCTAATTGTAAAAAAAAAAAGTGAGTTGAGCTTAAATATTATTATCGAATATTGAAATAAGCTAAGGAGGGGTACTATTGGATTTGGAGAATTGACTTAACTTTTAGACCATAAAGCCGAGATAGGATAAGGAGGTCGATAAGAGAGTCAGAGACCTATTGAGTTTTTTTGAATTTAGGGTTAGAGTTTGGTTTGGACATTGGGCTTTTAAATGACACTAGGTTGAGATTTGGTTGGAGTTTTGGATTTTGGCTATAATAGTAGTAACAAGATTGGATTGGGTATCAATTCTTAATTTATAATTATTTTATATTTTCGGGCTTATGGGTCGGGTTTACCAGGGCGGGTCGGGCTGGGCTTACCGGGCTTTATCGGGCTCGGGCCTATCGGGCCTAGCGGGCTTGAATACCCTAAGCCCAAGTCCAGCCCGTCAACATGCGGGCCGGGCAGGTCCACGGCCCATATCGAGCCGGGTCGGGCTTTTTGTCATCGGGCCTATCGGGTACCCATAAGCCCGTGGGCTTCTGGGCCAAATGATGAGGGCTACTGTCAATTGCACTATCCAATTTTTATCATTCTGCAACACAAAAAACACACTAAACGTTTCCCCCCAAATTAGTTCTTCGTCTATCCGAAATCGAAAAAAATAAATAAAAAAATAATTGTTGTTACTAGATCCCAAAATAGTTATCTTGTTCTCCACTATTCAATTTGTACTTTTACTTTTGTATCCGCATTACTTTGCATCGAAACTACTTTGAGTGATGTGCTCGTTTCCCGTCTCTATAAAGTTGATTATAAAAAATGATAATGTTGATTAATTATATAACAATTATATATATATATATATATATCTCCAAAAAAAAAATACAACATTTTGGAAATTGTCATGAACACGAATTTAATACGTACAGATCACCAACCAAACTTCTTTTCGGTGGATTTTTCACAAATCTGATCTTTATGTGGTGTGTTTATGAAATCAAGAGTCCCAATGAACCATTTAGAAACAAGCACGTCGATCTACCCTAACCCTAACGTAACAGCCCTTGAATTTAATTCATGGCCATGTAGCTCTGCTTCTGCCTATCCCTCCTCATCCGCTCGCTGATCATGTGCCGGAAATACCGTTCTCTGCCGTTCTCCCCGGCCTCGGCTCTCGCAGTTGGAGGGGCCCAGCTCTTCCTCAAGAAAGTTACCATCCTCTTGTTCATGTTCATGGGACCTGTCACGCAACGAGGAGGTAGTTTTTGGATCTCATCTTCGGAAGGGGGTCTGTTTTCGAAGGGCACGAAAGCGCTTTGGTTCACCGGAGGGCTCAGGTCCTCCCACAATAAGTCACCCTCCAATACTCGTAGGATGTAATGGTCCATGTGATCCATTGTTATGTTATTGCTGGGAACTTCAAAATTCAGTTATGACGGTTAAAACGTACTTGTAGGGCTCTTGTGGAAATTATTAGGGCACATTTAACACGTGGTCAACCATCTGGTTGCGGTCACCGAGACTTTTTATGAGTATTATTTTTTATTTTTTTGGTGTGTGCGGGGACTGGTGAGAAAGACGAGACTTTTAGGGTCAAATGGTTACCATATTCAAGTTGTTCGCTTTGGGGGTTGTTTTGTTGGGACCGGATCTGGTATGTAGGGGTGTAGGACCCAAAACCTGTGACACTAAAAATAAACTTAAAAGTTTTTTCTTCTAGGTCAAGGATGTTTCCTAACTTTCCTTGAAGGAAACATTGACAACGTGAAAACAATCGAAAGTGTAGAATCCGACGCATCGCTGGTTACGCAGATCATACGCATTTCTTCACTACATACCGCCAGTTAATTGCACATCAAGTAGAATCCTGAAACTGCTGAAGTACGTGGCACCCAAGAACTGGCTCGAGTAATGTCATGGCATTCTAGCCTAATCGAAAGTGTGTGTATGTAATCACCTAATTTCTCATTCAAGTTTGAATCAATGAAGTAAGTAAACTCAGTCATAGCTGAGATTTGATCCAAGAAATTTCAAATAAGCATTTTATCAAAACACTTTATAGGCAACAATCATCATATTGATTTTCAGTATGCTAAGAAAATCGATCCAAATCCAAAATACTGAACCAAGAAATATCAACCATAATCTTATCCTACCTCCATCGTTTCATCTAGGAGCAATGACGGACCTAATAAGGGGGCAGTCTGGGCTACACAGATTTTATAGTTATATATTTATGAGGTTAAATTTGTATCAAGACTAAGTTAGCCTAGTTGGCTTTGTGGTTGGCTACTTTGCTGGGGGACTAGGTTTGAAACCTACTGTTTTTGTACCTTGATTATATGCAATTATTTCAATTTTATAATTTTTCTTTTAATTTTTTTAATGTACTTGGACTTATTTTATCATTTTTTCTTCCAGTTTTTGAATATACTTGGACTTATTTTATGATTTTTTTTTTCAATTTTAGAATAAATGATGATGAATTTAATTTACCATTCCATTTTTTTTTACAAAAAAATGGATGAATTTAACTTTCTAGCATTTTTGAAGAAACATGAATTTATTTTATCATTTTTCTTCCAATTTTTGAATAAAATTAACCTTATTTTATCATTTTCCTTAAAAAAAATTAATAAAAATTGATGAATTTAGTTTATTTTTTAATTTAAAAAAAAATTGGTAAATTTAGCCTCCCGACTTTGAATTCCTGAATCCGTCCCTATCAAGGAAATTTGTGATAGAAGTGAACTTACTTGGATTGCTGCCACTGAAGCTCTGCGCTGAGTATGAAGGGCACTAGTAACAAATTAAGCTATATATGACAACTTATGCATGTAAGGTTGATGATATACTTTTATAATTATGAACATTTATGTTGAAAGTTCATGTGCAATGGATTTTTGGAAACTTTTGTATTTGATATCTAGATTAGATATAAAATTTCATTGAATATTATACTATGAATTTATGAATCTATTTTTTATTTTATGGTAGAAAACTATAGTAGGAAGCTCTAGAAGAAAATTTGGAAAATCTTTGATAGCATTCTGAAATAGGAATCAGATGCATGTAAATGTTTCATAGAATTCATAAAATGCTACAAAAAACTATTTCAAATTATTTAAAAAAAGCTATGGAAAAACAGACATAGCGTTTTCAAGAAATGCTGTCTAAACCAATTGCGTTTTAAAAAACCAATCATAGTGTTTTGGAGAAATACTGTGTAAAACCAAGCGTATCATTCTAAAGAAACATGTGAAAACAATCGTAACATTCTTTTGAAATGCTATGGAATGGTATAACACTCTCATGGACTGTCATTCATAGCTTTCTTGAACCTTTATGAAAGAACTTGCTACAGCACTTCGAAAACGCTAAGAATTGATAACTTTCTTGTTTGAAAACACTATAGTCGAGGTACCACCCACCATAGCATCGTCTTTTACAACGTTCTCATTAATGCTATAGTAGGCTATTATAGCATTTTTGAAGTGCCATCGATGTTGACTTTTGGCATAGTGAAGCTTCGTCTCTAATCACTATTTGGGGCATCTCTCTATGTTGAGTGATAGAGTACCATCATGGTGTTGCTGCAATCTGTAATGATAGAAACAAACAGTGGAGGTGAGTTGACGACTCCAATTTGGAGCATTAAAATGAAAACTGTGCTGAAGTCCTATGATTTATGGAAATATGTAGTTGTGGGATGACTTGAGATAGTAACTAGAGAAGGAGAAGTTGGAGCTATTTTGAATCAACCTTCTCATACTGACTTGGAGAAAGATGCTAAGATTTTGAGCATGCTTCAAAATGTAGTAGCGGATGACATTTTCTCTAGGATCCAGAATGAAGAGCATGCTAAGGCTGCATGGAATATCTTGAGAAAGAGAGAGTTATATATGAGCTTTAAAGGTTATAGTAGTCAAACTTCAATCCCTTAGATGTGATTTTGAATATACTAGGATGAAAAATTATGAATCATGTATGTGTATATGTCTAGACTCTATGGAGTTATGAATCAAATAAGAATTTAGGGTGAAGAAATTTCTAAAAAGAGACTAACTCAAAAGATCCTAATTAGCTTGACTAAAACCTATGACCCATTGTGTCTATCATAGGGGAGGTTAGGGATATGGAATCTATGAATGTTGAAAGTTTCATTGCTTTAATTTTGATCAAAGAACAGAGATGCACAGTGATGGAGGTGTTGACAAAACTTTTGATAGTTTGTCTGTGTCCTAAAGGACAGCAAGGAAAATTTCATGGCAAGTTCAAGAACCATTCAAGGGAAACAAGAATTGGAATCAAAAGTCCAATGCTACTGGTAAGTTAACTTATCACCATAATGTAGGTTCTAATAGGTAGAAAGCATTGGTACAAAGTACAATGTGTGTGACAAGGTTAAAATAGACATGTGATTGGGCTTGAATCCTATCAAGAAGTAGCTAAAGATCTAGCTTGGAAGAAATAAATTGAGGCTAAAATAGATATGATTCAAAAGAATGAGACATGAGAGTTGGTGATAGGACTCATCCCGGTAACCGAGAAAGATCTAACTCTCGTCTGACAATCACACTCAAAATACCAAAAGTGACCATTTTTTTGTTTTAGAGAAAAGTTCAAACAACAACATTGTCAGACCAGGGATAACGAACTATACAGAACTGTTGATACAAAAGTTCAATTAGCCAACGGTATTATAGAGCATAGATGACTGTACAAAAAAGTACCAAGTCCTACCCTGTAAGATATCCAAGTGCACAAAGGTAGCCTTTATGCCTCAACGTCAGTATCAGCCCCAGAATCTACGCAACAACCTGGAAGGTCAATAAAACAGTCAAAGTGTGAGTGAACAAAAACAAACATTTTCAAAATACAATTTAACCAAAATCACAGTTTACCCTCCAAGTTAAAAGCATGCATGCATAGAAATCGAATTGTATGAAAATAATTCAAATCATAATACAAATACCTGGACAAAATATCAATAGATCGCAATATAACCAATCCTCGATATCCAAGTAACTATCACGATGTCAATGCTACGTGTGCAACTCGGGAGTCTCACATCCGAGTACATCCCCAGGATCTACGACCTCTGGGGTGATATCATCTCTAGGATCTGGGGTGATGTCAATGCTACGTGTGCAACTCGGGAGTCTCACACTCCTGAGACTGAGCCTCCCTCGGAGCTACTCATCTTCAAGTAGTGTATCGTGACTACTCCAGGATCCATGACGTCTGGAGGAGACAATCAAATCACAGATGATGGTATACGTGGAGCAGTCACCAAATCTAGTAAACTCATTTTAAAACCATTTATGTCTCAAATCGAGTCAAAACATTTCAACATGGCCTATGCCCGAGACATAGCTTTCACAAGCAGTTTCCAAAAATCCATCATAAAACAATGCCATAACTCATTTCATAAATCCAAAAACCATCAATTCAGTCGTGTATTCACATTTGACTCCAGATCCAAGTCAAAATCATTATTCAATTGGGTCTCAAGCCCAAAATCGTTCATAAACCAATAATTAAATCCACAAAATTATCAAGTAATGATATCAAATCATTTCAACTCAAATAATACGATAAAGAATTTAAAACATTTATGTGTGCGTCACAGTTATAAAATAAATGTCCACTCGCACACTGTCCAAGCTGCGCTCTCAAAATTCGCACCGTAGGCCAAACCGAAGCTAATCTAAAGTCTCTAGGACGTCTGAGCCTACCCAAATCACATCCGAGGGTCACTAACATTCTATACAAGTCCACACAATATACCCTTAAAAATCCCAAAACTGTGAACGCGTCCTGATCAGGCTTCCTTAGGAGAAAAACCTCCAAATAACCTATCAACTGATCTCCGACTTACTTGAAACACATGCCCATGCGCCCAAACGTGCCAGTCAAAGCCAGGTCAATGAAAGTCAACGGCGGTAACTACGGTCAATACTGACGTCACGCTAGTCAACGTTGATGTCAGCAGCTGATGTCACGCGTTGACGTAAGCCTGACAACTCTGCCACCTAATAGCTTGACAGCCTACCACATGGCACACCCTGGTTGGTGCCACGTGCCATCTCTTGACATCTACCATATGTCGCCTCCTGACATCTGTCACGTTTGTTTTCTGTTCATAGAGTTTCCCTTGCGTACACCATGAAGTTCTAGTTGGTAGTACGAGGTGCAGGTGTCAGGAGTGTTGACCTGGTAGTGGGGGTGTTGTGAATTACCCAAGGTGGAGTGACAGGTAGGAGTAGTTGTCGTTGGGCGAGAGTTGACCACCGGGTAGGAGACCCTAGGTGTCGGGAACGAGCTGTGGAATTTCAGGGACGAAATTCTTTTAAGGAGGGTAGGTTGTAACGACCCGTCCTGAGAGCCGAGATTAGCAAAGTCATTAGTAACGGATTAGTGAGCTAAATCGGTGTTTAGTTGGTTACGTTTGGCTCGTTAGCGTAAAATGACAATTTTGCCCTTGGTTTGGGCAAAATGTTGACTTTGAGTTCGGACGGTCAATTGGATATTGACTGATGACCATGACGTAGCTCGGGACGTCACGAGTCCATAGACAGGTGGTACGTCCGATTCCGACATCCGAGGAGGAAGTTATGATGTTCGGAAGGTTGAGGGCATTATCGTAATTTGGTTAAAATAAGGGCAAAACGTTGACCTTTTGCTAGACTTGTTGTTTTCACGTAGACCGAGGACCGTTAGGTAGATCTCGTCGTCCTGAGTTCAACGACACGCGGCATGCTTTCATCGGACATTGGACGGTTAAGATACGGGTCTAGAACGGTGAGGGGCAAAATGGTAATTTTGAGTCATAGGGGTAATTTGGTCTTTTTGCACATTGGGATTTGTGCAAAACAGATTGGGACAAGTGTGCAGTGTTGATTGGGATATTTTGAGTTTGGGCCATGGGATTGTGACACGTGGGGTTGCTCTAGTGGCTTCTACAAGTTTGGACGGTGCATTTATATTGGACTGTGTGTGGCAGTGTAATCGAGAGAAACAGAGAGAGAGTAGGGAGGAAATCGATCGAATTGCAGGGAGGTGAGAGTCTTGAGTGTGTGTGTGTGTGTGTTGGTGAGTGAGTGAGTGAGAAGTAGAGAGATTCTGAGAATTGGTGAGTGATTTGTGAGTGGATTTGTGGGCAAAACAGTTGTGTGTGTGGTGTGAGGTTTCAGTGAAAAGCAGAGAAGGATCGAGGTGGTGGTGTTGCTGTGTTGTGACCAAACCCGTGGATTGAAGCTGTGGTGGTGTTGAGAGACTTGAAGGGAGTCGAGTGAGCACGGTGGAGCTCACGGTGGAGAGCAGGACGCAGGTAATTTCTTCCACCCGTTTATATGCTCTGTTTTTCCTTTAAAGTCCAAACGTTGAGTCGTGAAGGTAGGGGCTGAGTCGAGGTGTCTGGTAGGTTTTAATCGACTCCGTAGGTCCTTAGGAACCTGTAGATGTCGACGCCGTGAAGGGGAAATGTACGGGTGATTGGATTGTGGAACAGAGGTTTGTGTTGGTCACGAGTTCGAGTTTGGGACGATGGTTTAGAGGCTTTGTTGTCGTGTTTGGTTGAGGGGAATGAATTGCTCAGGGTAGGACGAAGCTAGGGGAGGAAAAAGGGAGGAAAATGGTGGACGGACGGCGGAGAACCGGTCACGCTGGTTCGGTTTGGCTGGACCGGTCTGGACCTCTTGGACGAAGGTTGAAGACGATGAACAGTGCAGGCGAGTGAGGCCCACGCGCAGCCACTTTGGACGGCGCGTGGGGGCGCGTGGGGCGTTTTCTGGGGAAAGTTCCAACTAAGTTTTTGGTCTAGAAGATGTAACGAATCTTTTGGGATAGGTTTCGGGTTAATTGGACGTTGTTTCGTGTTAGTTCCGCGAGGTTGAAGGTTTAGGGTCTCGGTTCGTTACGGTTAGATTCGTTACAACTTCTAGACCCGGGGTTCTAAACGTAACGAACCGAGACCCTAAACCTTCAACCTCGCGGAACTAACCCGAAACAACGTCCGATTAACCCGAAACCTATCCCAAAAGATTCATTACAACTTCTAGACCAAAAACCTAGTTGGAAGTTTCCCCAGAAAACGCCCCACGCACCCCCACGCGCCTCCCAAAGTGGCTGCGCTTGGGCCTCACGCGCCTGCACTGTTCATCGTCTTCAACCTTCGTCCAAGCGGTCCAGACCGGTCCAGCCAAAACGAACTAGCGTGACCAGTTCTTCGCCGTCCGTCCACCATTTTCCTCCCTTTTTCCTCCCCTAGCTTCGTCCTACCCTGAGCAATTCATTCCCCTCAACCAAACACGACAACAAAGCCTCTAAACCATCGTCCCAAACTCGAACCCGTGACCAACACAAACCTCTGTTCCACAATCCGATCACCCGTACAGTTCCCCTTCACGACGTCGACATCTACAGGTTCCTAAGGACCAACGGAGTCGATTAAAACCTACCAGACACCTCGACTCAGCCCCTACCTTCACGACTCAACGTTTGAACTTTACGGGAAAAACAGAGCATATAAACGGGTGGAAGAAATTACCTGCATTCTGCTCTCCACCGTGAGCTCCACCGTGCTCACTCGACTCCCTTCAAGTATCTCAACACCACCACAGCTTCAATCCACGGGTTTGGTCACAACACAGCAACACCACCACCTCGATCCTTCTCTGATTTTCACTGAAACCTCACACCACACACACAACTGCTTTGCCCACAATTCCACTCACAAATCACTCACCAATTCTCAGACTCTCTCTACTTCTCACTCACTCACTCACCAACACACACACACACACACACTCAAGACTCTCACCTCCCTTCAATTCGATCGATTTCCTCCCTTCTCTGTCTCTGTTTTCTCTCGATTACACTGCCACACACAGTCCAATATAAGTGCACCGTCCAAACTTGTAGAAGCCACTAGAGCAACCCCACGTGTCACAATCCCATGGCCCAAACTCAAAATATCCCAATCAACACTGCACACTTGTCCCAATCTGTTTTGCACAAATCCCAATGTGCAAAAAGACCAAATTACCCCTATGACTCAAAATTACCATTTTGCCCCTCACCGTTCTAGACCCGTATCTTAACCGTCCAATGTCCGATGAAGGTATGCCGCGTGTCGTTGAACTCAGGACGACGAGATCTACCTAACGGTCCTCGGTCTACGTGAAAATGACAAGTCTAGAAAAAGGTCAACGTTTTCCCCCTATTTTAACCAAATTACGATAATGCCCTCAATCTTCCGAACATCATAACTTCTTCCTCGGATGTCAGAATCGGGCGTACCACCTGTCTACGGACTCGTGACATCCCGAACTACGTCACGGTCATCGATCAATATCCAATTGACCGTACGAACTCAAAGTCATCAGTTTGCCCAAACTAGGGGAAAAATCGTCATTTTACGCTAACGAGCCAAACGTAACCAACTAAACACCGATTTAGCTCACTAATCCGTTACTAATGACTTTGCTAATCTCGGCTCTCGGTACGGGTCATTACACGTGGCCCCTTGCCCCATGGACTCTGACACAGTTTTGACAACCTGACTTGTGTGACTTTCTGACTAGTGCCACGTGTCACTAACAATCGTCTGACACACTACCATGTGGTACCATCTCACTGGTCCACGTGGTCTGACATTATTGATGTGGACTTCCCACGTTAGCTGCCACATCACCTGACACACTTTGACATGTTGCCACGTGGCACCGCCTTACTGGTTCAT
Organism: Prinsepia uniflora; assembly: GCA_032719365.1. Taxonomy (NCBI): domain Eukaryota; kingdom Viridiplantae; phylum Streptophyta; class Magnoliopsida; order Rosales; family Rosaceae; genus Prinsepia; species Prinsepia uniflora. The sequence continues at coordinate 60,483,879 of CM064863.1, read as the reverse complement.
GTGGTCTGGCATGGATTACCACGTCAACTGCTGACTGGAATCACCCTCTGGTTGGCCACGTGGCCTGACATGATGACTTGGCAAGCCACATGATCATCTTCAACCTCTGGCCAGGTTGACTCGGGTCACTGTAACGGGTCTTCGACCCGCGACCTTAATCCGGCTGTATACTAGCCGTCCGACCACCAAAAACTGCCATTCTTCAACCATTTGACTCGTGTTCTTCCCATAAACAACCCTACGACCTCAAAAACAAGAAAAAGGGCCTGAGATTACCTAGTCAAATTCAAAATTTCATGGCCAAGCTTTGAGCGTCCTTCTAGGGCCGTCCAATGGTCATCAGCCTCTCCTTTTTATCCCTACAAGCTCGTATAAGCACCAAGACACACCCAAGGCATCAACACGAGACCCAAACATCCAAAACCAAAATTCCAATTTCCCAAACTCACGAGTCATGAATTTTACATGGATTTCACGGATTTTTCGGCCACCACCGCTGCTTCGCCGTGTCCTTCCGTCTCTCACAGCCTCTCTCACTCTCTTAGTGACTCTCTATGGCCTTAGCTGGTACCAGATGAAGGAGATGATGATGGTTGGGGTGGGTTTCGGGTTGTTAGAAAAATGAAAGGAAAATGGTGTAGATGCATGTATAAGAAAGGGTGGCCATCGGGTGGGTGAAAAATGTCACTCATCCTATAGTCCCCAAACTAGATATTTTTGGGTCCCACAAGTCAAACCAAGGTCAACTGCCTCATAAAATGTGTAATCGTAATAGTTCGAAAGACCTTCCCTAACTTGTAACTTCCCCGTACGATGTCTGATCTCGGCATGCCACCTGTCTACTGACATGTAATGTCTCGATCTACATAATGCACCTCGGTCCATGTGCACTTGACCTCCCGGGTCAAAAGTCAACATTTAACCAAAATATACACAAGGCCAAAAACGTCATTTTGTATTCAACTTTCCGAATTTACATTAATTGAATTTTTGGGTCGTTACAATCTACCCCTTTAAAGAATTTTATCCTCGAAATTCAACGAAACAAGTAGGGGTACTGCTCTCGCATCTGTGCGTCAGGTTCCCAAGTAGCTTCTTCTACATAGTATTTCCTCTTCAGTACCTTCACAAGAAGAACAGTCTTTTGCTGAAGCACCTTTTCTTTACGGTCTAGAATCTGTATGGGCTGCTCTTCAAAACTTAAATCTTCCCTGAGCTCAATAGGCTATTCTTCCAGTACATGAGGTTCATCATGAACGTACTTTCGAAGCATAGATACATGAAATACATCGTCGATTTTGGAAAGCTCTGGGGCTAAAGCTAGTTGATATGCAACATGGCTAATCCTCTCTATAATTTCATATGGCCCAATGAAGCGTGGGCTCAATTTCCCACGTCTACCAAACTGCACAATACCCATCCAAGGGGATAGCTTCAAGAATACCCAATCCTATACTGCAAACTCGAGGTCTCTAGTTCAACGATCGACATAGCTCTTCTATAGATCATGGGCTAATTTGAGTCTATCTCTGACAGGACTCGCCCCCAATCCCCCTGGATTAAGGGCTAAATCCTACTCCCGTCTAACTTACGCATGACACGAAAGCTAAAATGACGTCCAACCTGCATGTGACACGTAAGTCGGACAAGGGATTCTCGATCCAACCGTCCTAAAAGTGTCCAGACTTCCCAGAGTGCGCCGAAACTGCTGTGGATCGCGGGTGTGACGTCTCCGTCTCTCTCGACCAACAGCCTGCACCGCAACAACCTGGAGGGTATCGAAACATGAAAAGACTGTGAGTGGACAAAAATAAAGAATAAGTTCAAAAATAGTTATCAGAAAAACATAATTATATTTTTACCCTCCACGCAAAAACCAATGCATGCATATCAATTCACGTTATGAAACCATTCATATCAAAATCATCAATGAAAACCATAATCGAAAACCCGAATAAGATTCGTTATTCAAATCCAGGCATCAGCCTCAAATCACAAATCAATCTCAAATATAGGAACTCAGTCCCAAAACTCATCGAATCCATATCATCCGGGCCACTTCCCAAAACATCGGAAAACCAGTGAAAAACATCAATCATACAAGTTACTGGATCTCAAGTGCACCCGAGTCTTTAAACTCAAAACATATACCGAGTCTTTAAACTCAAAACATATCAATCCAGAGCCCTCCCCCCGTCAATCAACCGAGTCTTTAAACTCAAAACCAGATCCAGCGGTTTTTCTTTTCTTTTCTTTTCCCGGGTCTTTAAACCCAAAACCATTTTCTCAATCAACAGGAAAAACCATAGAAAATCCATCTCCGAATTCGGAACAATGATTCCGTAAGCTAGCATCTGGAACCATCATCCCAAACCCAAATCCAGATTTCCTTTCCAAGTCTCAAAACCAAATCCGAAATCTCATTTCCGAAATCCAGTTTCAAAACCGAAAGCTTGTTTATCGAAATCTCATAAACAGGGCTCCAAGCCCAAAATCACTTTTCCGAAATCCATTTCAAATCATTGAAATCAAACCATATTTCAAATCCTGAAAACCAATAATCAAAATCATAATCGAATCGCAACATAATCGAAATCTCGTAAATACCTCGAAATACGTGCAAAATCATAAAGCATCAAGATCATAATCAAAACCATGGAATCACATGTAAAAACATATAAAAACATATATTCATGCATCATAAGTTATAAAGCAAAGTCCACTCACAGACCATAGCGTCGTCGCCTCGATACGCGTGCACCTATGCCGTTCCTGGCCAATCCACTATCACCGGCTTCCCCGAACCTATCCAAATCCCATAATAAGGTCACTAACTACTTTATAAAGCTTATACTAAAGCCCCGTAATTTTCCCGAATTTTTAACTATTTTTAACCAAGCCCTAAAACATTCGGACATCCTGAAACTTATCGAGACGTTGTCCGATCGCCTCGAAACTAGTGCCAAAATGTTTGTTACATTGAATACTTTAAAAGTCGTGTTAGAACCTTCCTCGAAATCTATGCCACGCGCCCACACGCGCCGTCCAAATGGGCTGTGTGTGGGCCTCACGCGCGGCTACTGTTCATGTTCAACCTTGGGACAAACCCGGTCCAGACCGGTTCAGATCAGCCGGTTCAACTGGACCGGCGCACACGGTTTTCCCACATTTTTCTGTTATTTTCACTTCCATTTAATCCATTAGCTTTGTCCCATCCTATAGACTCAAACTACAACTCGAAAACATGAGGTTTAGGTCGAAATGTTACCTTCCCCGATCTAGAACAGACCAACCAAGCATCGACCGTCGTACCTGCACGATCCCGATCACTTCCAGCTTTCCAGTCAATCCTAATCGACTTAGACATCTTCTAGAAACATGTTCAACTAGTTCGAATCAACTAATAACTATGACAAACCGTTATTCAAATTCTGGTCCAGAACTTACCGTGTCGGGTTTGCCGGTCACCGTCCACGGCAAGCCACAATTCCAAGGTTATTCGACTCCTAGAAGCCTCATAGACCTTACCCTAGCCACCACTTTGATCAATAAGGCTTACAAAACCAAGTGCCCATTTGAAGGAAAACAGAGTACTTCACGGTTTGCCATTTAGGACCACCGTCCATGACGGTTCACGCGGCGGTCCCAACTCACCAACACAATCCTCACTGTCATCACTCACCTTCCCTCATAGGTTACAGGCAAAGATGGAAGTCATAGGCTGGGTTCACGACTCTTGCACGATCAGTCTCTGTTTTTCTGATTTCTACTCAAACCGTGCACAACCAAATTTAAAACCCGTTTGAATGCACAAGGTTCTACCACCATCCAGATCCAACCAGGTGTACAAAACCTGGTGGTCACCCCATCCAAAAACAGCCAAGTGTCCCATGGTTACTGGGCACAGATCCCTATGCAACAAATGACCAAAATACCCCTTAATGCCCAAATTACCATTTTGCCCCTTGTACGTTTAGACCCATAATTTATTCATCCGAAGTCCAATGATGATGTGTCACCTATCGTTGTACTCAAGGGATCGAGACCTTCCTAATGGTCCTCAATGTTGGTGAAAATTCTATGTCGTATGAAAAGTCAACCAATTGCCCTTTTTTAACGAAATTACCCAAAATACCCTCAAACTTCCGAACGTCATAACTTTTTCCTCGAACGTCAGAATCGGACGTGCCACCTGTCTATGAACTCGTGACGTCCCGAACACATCACGGTCATCGGTCAAAGTCCATTTGACCGCCCAAACAAATAGTCAACTATTTGCCCAATTCTAAGGGCAAAACTGTCATTTCGCACCGTACGTCCAAACGCATCCCACTAATCAACGATTAACTTCACTAATCCATCAATATCCGTTAATCTAATCTTGGTTTCTAGAACGGGTCGTTATAATCTCGGATCAGTTTGGCCTTTTTCTTAGCAATATCTACCAACTCTAATGTTAACAATTTCCTTTCGCCCACTTCAGTCCAATATATGGGTGTTCTGCATTGTCGTCCATACAAAGCTTCATAGGGTGCCATTCCAATACTACCTTGATAACTGTTAATATAAGTGAACTCAATCAGTGCCAGATGCGACTCCCAGGTGCCTTGAAATTGCAAAATACAGGCTCTCATCATATCTTCCAAAATCTGAATAGTTCGCTCCGACTGTACATCAGTCCAAGGACAAAATGTAGTTCTAAAGTGCAATTTCGTCCCGAAGCTTATCTACAAACTCTGCCAAATCCTCGATGTGAATCTTGTATCTCGACCTGAGACTATAGATTCAAGAGTAACTTGGCATACTGTGTCATTCGGAAGTCCTCTCGCATTGGCAAGAAATGCATTGACTTCGTGAGCCTATCCAAATCACCCAGAATCCATCATGGCCTTTCGACGTCCTGGGAAGTTTAAACAAAAAATCCATCGTCAGGTGATCCCATTTTCATTTAGGAATCGGAAGCGGCTGCAACACTCCATAAGGTCTCTATCTCTCAACCTTCACCTATTGACATATCAGACATCTAATAATATATTCGAAAATTCCCCGTTTAATACTAGTCCACCAATAGTGTTCTTGGAGAGTATGATACATCTTGGTTCCACCAGGATGCATTGCATAAGTTAAACTATGAGCCTTCTCAAGTATCTCTTTCTTTAGTGCCACATCCTCAGGTACACATAATTTTCATTCCTTCAATAAGGCTCCATCATCCCTAAGCGTATAATCTTGTCTCTCCCCGGCCTCAATCTCAATCAGAAGAATACACAAAGTAGGATCCTGAAATTGAGCATCAATAATCCGATTTATAAGAATAGGCCGCACATGGAAACTAGCTACTAAAGCTCCCTGACTGTCAACTCTAAGAATAACCCCAAGCTTACGGAGTTCAACCAATAAATGTATGTGAATCATCCTCAAATGTGCTACCGAACTTGCTGACTTTCGACTCAGGGCATCAGCTACCACATTAGCTTGCCCTAAATAATACTAAATGGTGCAGTCATAATCCTTAATCAGCTCTAACCATTGTTTAGCGATGCTTCTTTGCAAGGTTTGGGGTGTGTCTTGATGCAACATGGGAAGATGATTGCTTATGATTCCCAACAGTTAAAACCCCATGAAGTGAATTACCCCACACATGATTTAGAACTTACTGCAGTTGTACCAAACTTGCTGACTTTCGACTCAGGGCATCAGCTACCACATTAGCTTGCCCTAAATAATACTAAATGGTGCAGTCATAATCCTTAATCAGCTCTAACCATTGTATTTTCCTCAAATTCAAATTTTTTTATGTGAAGAAGTACTTCAGACTCTGATGGTCGGTAAAAATACTGCATGTCCCACCATATAAGTAATACCTCAAAATCTTTAAGGCATGTACAACTGCAGTAAGTTCTAAATCATGTGTGGGGTAATTCACTTCATGGGGTTTTAACTGTTGGGAATCATAAGCAATCATCTTCCCATGTTGCATCAAGACACACCCCAAACCTTGCAAAGAAGCATCGCTAAACACCTCGAACCCCACCCCCCCCCCCCCCCCCCCCCCCCCCAAAACTATCATCAGGAAGGGTCAATACAGAAGCAGATGTCAATCCCCTCTAAAATTCCTGGAAACTCCGTTCCCAGTCCTCATCCCAAACAAATCTGACTCCCTTTCTAGTCAATTGATTCAATAGAGCAGCAATAGTAGTGAATCCCTCGACAAATCGTCTGTAATAACTGGCTAAGCCCAAGAAACTTCTAATCTCAGTGACTGTCTTTAGCTGCTCTTAATCAGTTACAGTTTCAATCTTCTGGGGGTCCACACTAATTCCCTCAGCTAAAATCACATGTCCCAAGAAGCCGACATTAGTTAACCAGAACTGGCATTTACTCAACTTCGCCAAAAGCTGGTTCTCCCTCAGTGTAGTAAGCACAACTCTCAAGTGCTTCTCGTGCGCCTTCACACTATTTGATTACACCAATATATCATCAATAAACATAATGACAAATGTAACGCCCCGAAAATCCAAAACTTGTAAAATATTAAAATAATGTGAAAATGACGTTTTTACCCTTGATGACATATGGCTAAAAGTTGACTTTTTAAAAAAAAATACTTTTTGCACATTTTTCTAGTACCGTTGTGTAGGTCTCGGAACGCTGAATCCGTAGACAGGTGGCACGTCGAAAACGGAGTTCGTATGAAAAAGTTATGGGTCTGGGAAGTTCGGGGGCAAAATGGTCATTTGTGACCACAAGGGTAAAATGGTAATTTTATGTGGGTTATGAGTAAACGATGGAAGGATAATTATCATTTCACTTTAAATGCTGATTCAGCCCCTTAAGTGATGCATATGTTTTATCAAGTGATAAGTGTCACTTGTTATTGATGATTAGTGGCATGGATTAAGTAATTAATTGAGGTTAACAAACAATTGCTAAATGATGAACAGTACACGACCATAACACTCAAACACAGCACAGAGACCCTTCCTGCTTCTCCTTCACCTTGATCGAATTCTGTTGCAACCAGAGAAATTGAGCAAGTAATTAACTCAATTGAAGAGTGAAAAACCGAAAGGAAACCGAGCAAAACCCAAGGGACACCATACTGAGTAAACCCGAAAAATCACCCAACACCATGATTTTAGATTTTGGTTTTTTGGACGATTTCGATCAGAATTGAGGTGATATTAAGCTTTCTGGGAACTGGACGAACCAAACTGAATCAGTTGGGAAGGAAATTGGTGGAGAAACCGTGACAAACAGACCCTGCGACAGTTTTGAAAAATTGAGCTTGAGTTCGATTACTTAGAGGTAATGGTTCTTGAAATTGATTTCAATTTCGTACTTATAATGTTCCTATGATGCTTCTGGTATGAACAATTGAAGGAAACGGGTTGTTTTTGAATAGAACCCGAATTTAAACCCGACGGGTGTTCATCGTGAGTCGAGGATTGTGAGGGCTTGTGTGATTAAATTGAACCTATAGACCTGTAAATTAGATTGAACTGATATTAATGAGTGAAAGAACAGAAGAAATTGAGTTGGAATTGAAGGAAATCGAGTCGGGTCTGATCGCGGGTTGCAGGCCCGTTTATCAGAGAAACGGGTGAGGAAGGTGCACTGTAGCAGTGCACTGTTCACAGCGCGTGGCTTTCACGCGCAGCCGCTTGCGGCGGCGCGTGAGGGCGCATGGCCGGGAATTTGAGGAAGGATCCAACAGCAATTTTGATACTCTCGATGATACGGACCTATTAGCGATGGTTTCGGGTCAATCGGATATGAACTGAGAGGAGTTTTGTATACCCGAAGCGTATAGGTTACGTTTAAAATAATATTATTTTATTCCGACGATTAGGAAATTCATACAGGAGATTATGTAACAAGTGAGTAACCTTATATTCCTTGTTTGACAGGCCCGAATACTTTCAGGACGTCGGAAGAATACGAACAGCTCGAAACGGAACAATCTGGACGGTGTGTGAGTGGACTTTTGTTTTCTACCCTGAATGCATGCATATATGTTTTAAATGCCTTATAATATGATTTGAAACGATTTGGTATGATTGATACTTCGATATGATGATTTTCGAATTTTTGGGAATATTATATTATTTTATATGCTTTTGGGCACGATTTTCGAGAAAGTTGTGAAACTGATATTTCGAACTAAGGCTCGGGGTTTGAACTTGATTTTGACTCGGATTATGAGTCTGGTGTTGGATTTGATGAATTTATGTCATAAATAAGATTGTGATTGCGCAGGTTTGCGTGGATTGGTTTATGGATTTGAGAAAAGTGTTCTTGGGCTTAAAGCCCAGTTCAAAAATGGTTTTGATATTACATGTAACTGTTTTCACTGGTTTTCGTGATGATGATATATGAAGGCTTTCGGTGTGGAATATGTTTCCCCCTGAAATGAACCCTGGAGATAACGCTCGCCTCCGGGATGGAAGTGTTTACCCCGGAGAGGTCACGTAGCACGGTATGTTGTCGTGCAGCCAAATGGAGGCTCGACTCAGACCAGATGTGCTGGATTATATGGAGGGAGGTCAGTCAGTGATATGTTCATGACGACCTGGATTGCCGACTGGTGATGTGTTCACAGCGGCGGATGCTCGGGATTTGAGCGGTCCTTGCGCCTATTGGTTTTCACGCGTTGCAGGGATAACGTGACTCTATATTGGACCTGGATCCTGTGTTTTTATTGATGTTTGAGATTTATATTCATATATTAATTATTTGATTTATAAGTTTGATATGCATGCATGTTTGTGAAAACTGTAGGGTAAGACTATATTTTGATAAATGTATTTCTAAACTTGATTTTTGTCCACTCACACTTTTGATGTTTTATTTGCCCTCCAGGCCAGTGCACAGGTACTGAGGCTAATATCGAGGCGGAGGAATAAACGGACCGTTGCGTACTCAGACACTTTGCAGCGTAGGATTTTACTCCCTACATGTAAATATTTCCTATGCTCTGTAAACTTGTTGACTAGGTCAACGGTCTCGGAATACTGAACTATCCCTTGTTTGACAATGTTATCGTTTATATGTGTTCTATATGTATATATTTAAAACTACTTTTCGTACTTTCGAGTTATTGTCAGACGGGAGCAGGATCTTTCACGATTATCGAGGGATAATCGGGATGGGTCTTGTCAACAAAACAATCCAGGTATGGCCGGAACACTAGGTTCTTCAAATCCATAAACGCCGCAGGTGAATTAGTCAACCCAAATGACATCACTAAAAACTCATAATGACTATATCGAGTTTGAAAAGCTGTTTTTAGGACGACCTCCTCTTTAGTCCTCAATTGATGGTAGGCAGATCGAAGGTCAATATTCGAAAAGTGTTTGGCTCCCCTCAACTAGTCAAACAAATCATCGATTCGGGGTAGGGGATACTTATTTCTGTTTGTCACTTTATTGAGTTTCTTGTAATCGATGCATAATCTCAGACTGCCATCCTTCTTCCTCACAAATAATATTGGGGCTCCCCAAGGCGATACACTAGGTCGAATAAACCCAATGTCTACTAGGTCTTGCAACTGCACCTTCAATTCTCTTAGCTCAGCTGGTGCCATACGATAAGGTGCTTGAGAAATAGGTCACGTACTTGGAATAAGCTCAATAGTAAACTCAACTTCTCTCTGGAGTGGTAATCCTGGAAAATCCTCAGGGAATACATATGGAAACTCGTATACCACCAGTATATGCTCAGCCCTCAGCGGAGTATCACGTGTATCAATTACGTGAGCTAAATAACAGTGGTAACCTTTCCTCAATAACTTAAACGGACGTCAAAGCCGATATAACTCCCGAGGGTAACACCTTCTGGTCTCCTTGAAAGGTAGTCTCTGGTAGTTATGGACTCTGTAAGGTCACCCTTTTATCGAAACACTCGATAGAGGAGTAATGGTAGGTCAACCAATCCATCCCAAAGATAACATCAAAATCACGTAAGTCCAGAAGTATCAAATCAGCTACCAAGTCAATACCTCATATCATCTTAGGGTAGTCTCTCAATACCTGACTCACAATATATACCTCTCATGTCGGTGTACCAACACCCATATCACAACCAATTGCGGACACCTCCCTATCCACCAATAGTGCATAACTCTGCGAGATAAAAGAATGAGTGGCTCCGAGATCTATAAAAATACGTACATCATGGTCAAAAATAGTAAGTGTACTTGTCACCTCTCATGGGGCTTGCTCGGGCCTCTTGTTGTATAACTGCAAATACTCGGGCCTCTTGTCACCACGTCCTCGTGATCCTCATGATCCACCATTAACTCCTCCAACTCCTCCGCCACCCCTCACATCAGAAGTTGAAGCTCTCAAAATCCGTGCCGTAAGCCAAATCGAAGCTAATCTAAAGTCTCCGGGATGTTCGGGCCTGCCCAAATCACATCTGAGGGCCACTAACATTCTATAAAAGTCCATACAATAAACATAAAAAATCCCATAACTGAGAACACGTCCCCAACACGCTTTTCGGGGAGAAAAACCTCCAAATAACCTATCAACCAATCTCCGATCAACCTGAAACCACCACCATTGGATTCAGATTATTGAAACCTTTTAAACAAGACCAATTTAACTTCCAAATTCATGCCCATGCACCCACACGCGCCGGTTAAAGATAGGTCAATGAAAGTCAACGCAGATCAACGATGTTCAATGCTGACATTACGCCAGTCAACGCTCACACGCTGATGTTAGCTTGACAACTTTAACACCTGACAACCTACCACATGGTACACCCTGGTTGGTGCCACATGTCACCTTATGGCATCTGCCACGTGGACTCTGACACAGTTCTGACAACCTGACACGTGTCACTCCATAACTTATGCCACGTGTCACTGACAATCCTTTGACACACTGCCATGTGGCACCATCTCAAAGGGCCACATGGTTTGACATCACTTGACAGGACCCGTCCCAACTGGACTTTGATAACCGTGCCTGGTCCTGCTCTCGTCTGACAAGTCAACTGAAGTCCCGAAACTATCCTTCAGTACCTGTCAGACAAGGGATAACTGCACTGATTTCCGTTCATGTCTCCGCCTCTCGATCAGCCCCGAACATCGTGCCATGGCCTAGAGGGTCAAACAGAGAAGGGGAGGACCTTGAGCGTAACATCGGGTCCCATAACTTGGACTCGTTATAGGACTTATTTCAAATCATCATTAAAACCATGCCAAAACCATTTATCACCGGGTCTCATGCCTAAATCTCATTTCTCATTTCTCGTAAATCCGTAAAATCATTAAATAATCCAATGCACGTAAATCCGTAAAATCATATCTGAAAAGCATTTAATTCCATTAAACCATCTTTAACTCATAATACAATTCAAAACATCCTTTTAACATCCCGGCCTAGCCCAAATCATCAATTGCACGCATATCCGTACAATCGCAATCGAAGTTGCCCTTTTCACATAAATCCATAAAATATCTCAAAAAGCATTATAAATTCACCTAATCAATTTCTCGTCTCAAAACCAATCTCAAATCCCGGGCTTTCGCCCAAAACAGTAATTTCACAGTTTCTCGAAAAACGTGCCCAAAACATCGATTATAATAATCATTAAATCCTGAAATAATCATACCAAATCATTGCAATTAAAATCATGCCATAAATCATGTAAAAAATTTAACTATGCATGCATATCAGTTTATAAAACAAACGTCCACTCACACACAATCCAAACCGCTCGCTTTCCGAGCTGCACGCGTTTCTGTAATTTTCGACATTTTTCAGGAATCTCGAATCCTGTCCAAAATCATTACTGAGGGTTACTAAAGACTCAATTAACATCATATCAATTCCTCATAATTTTCTGGAAATTAAATATTATTTAAACACGTAACATAAACCTTCGGACCCTCGAAACAATATCGAAACGGTGTCCGATTAACTCGAAACCAACTCTAAAATGTTCGTTACATTGCATAGGACAAAAGTCATGTTGACCTCACCTCGAGAATCGTGCCCACGTGCCCCCACACGCTGCCGTGAGTGGCTGCGCGTAAAACTCACGCGCTGCTACAGTAATCTGCTACAGTGTTCTTCTTCACCCGACTTCCCTGCAAACGGGTTGTTCAACCCGCGACATAACCCATTTAATTTTCCATCAATTCAACATCTTTTTCAACAATTCAAACGTCCATTTGCATCGAAATAGGCTTAATTAGGGATCTGTAAACTCAATTACATAGAACCTTACCTCAATCCATCAGTTCAACATCGATTTCTCGAAGAACACAAAACACTGTTCATTCTTCGAAGTTCATCTATCCCATCTGATTTCTTTCAATTGATCCACCCAGAAGCTTCTTTGGACCAAGCTAAACTTGTTTTCGAGTCCAATTGCATCGTTTAATCTCTCTAGAATCACTACTCAATCTCGAAAATTCAAGGTCCTCCCATTCTCTGTTCTAGTCCAAAACGAGTCCAATTTCCTTCAAATTTATTTGGGTTCAACTCGTCTCAATCCCAGGAAGCTAACCTTAACATCAATTTCACTCACAAACATCCACAACATCAAATTCAATCCTAAGGTTCCTCAAAGGTTTTCGGGTTTTCTGGGTTTAACTTCAACTAGGTTCAAGGTTCAGAACTCGCCAATTAATTCTCTATAATTCCTCACGATTTCACTCTCATTGACCTCAGCTCTCAATTGGTTTTGGTTGCTGGTAAGATCGATCAACTAAAATTATGGTTGCCGTTTTTCCCTCCAAGGTACACACAGGTCTAATTCCCTTTTATTGCACTTAACTAATTCACACACATCACTTGCCACTAATCTCACTTAAACAGTGACAGTTGTCACCAGCAACAAATCCTCATCCAATTAGTAGGCATAGGTGTCCATATAATACATGGCTGAATCAACCAATTTGCCCACCAAATTACCATTTTACCCTTGCACACATAATTACCAAAATACCCCTCACCTTTCGAGACCCATAACTTTTACGTCCGAATTCCGATTAATGCATCCCACCTATCTACGGATTCAGCGTCCCGAGACCTATCCAACGGTACTTTCGGAAAGTCCAAATAAGGTCCCGAACAAAAACTCAACTTTCGGCCCTCGAAACTAGGGGCAAAATCGTCATTTTCTTCCAATTTTTCCAATTTTTACTTTTTCGAATTTCCGGGTCGTCACATCACTGAAGTGGACTTGCCACACTCTGACACGTTGCCACCGGGCACCATCTTACTGGTCCACTTGGCCTGACATGTCTAACGTGAACTACCATGTCAACTGCTGACTAGATTAACACATGGCCACGTGTCACCCTCTAGTTAGCCACGTGGGCTGACATGATGATGTGGCATGCCACATAATCATCTTCAACCTCTGGCCAGGTCAACCTGGGTCACTGTAACGGGTTGTTCAACCTGCAACCTTAACTCGGCCGTATCTCAACCGTTCGACCACCAAAAATTACCTTTCTTCGACCATTTGACTCGTCTTCTTCCCATAAACAACCATATGACCTCAAAACCAAGAAAAAAAAGATATGAGATTACCTATTTGAATTCAAACTTTCATGGCCAAGCTTTGAGCATCCTTCCAGGGCAGTCCAGTAGTCCTTAGCCTCTCTTTGTTGTCCCTACAAGCTCGTATAAGCACCAAGACACACCCAAGGCATCAACACGATACCCAAACGTCCAAAACCAAAATTCTAATTTCCCAAACTCACGGGTCACAAGTTTTACCTAGTTTCACGGGTTTTCCTGCCACCACCACGGCCGACGCCTTGTCCTTCTGTCTCTCACAACCTCTCTCACTCTCTCAGTCACTCTCTATGGCGTTAGTTGGGACCAGATGGAGTAAATGATGATAGTTGGGGTGGGTTTCAGGTTGTAAGAAAAATGAAGGGAAAATGGTGTTGATGTATGCATGAGAAAAGGGGGGCCATATGGTGGGTGACAAATGTCGCTCATCCTATGGTCCCTAAAAGAAATATTTTTGGGTCCGAAAAGTCAAACCAAGATCAACAGCCTTGTAAAATGTGTAATCATAATAGTTCAAAAACCCTCCCTGATTAGTAACGTTTTACGTGCCGCTTGTTTACGGACTCGTAACATCTTGATCTACGTAATGGACCTTGATCCACGTGCACTTGACCTTTCGGGTCAAAAGTCAACATTTGACCATAATATACACAAGGGCAAAAATGTCATTTTGCATTCAACTTTCTGAATTTACATTCGGACCGTTATAGTTGGTAGGTAGACCTATGCAGAAACAATTCATTGGAGTCAAATAGGTGTATAAGACCAAGTTAAACCTATATGGTTTTATACGAAAGTAAAAGCTAGAGTTATAGCCAAGGCTATGTTCGGAATCCTATTGTTGAAAGCTTTGGTCCACTAGCAATGTCATAAACCATATGGTCTCTCATTGTTCTAGCAGTTCAAAGGAATTGGAAACTATATCAATTGGCTGTAAAATTAGCATTCTTGAAAGATGTACTAGAAGAAGAAGTATATATCGACTAGTTAGAAGATTTTGGGGTTCAAGTAGAAGAAAGAAAGATTTACAAGCTTAACAAGGCTCTCTATGGACTTAAACAAGCTCCAAGAGCTTGCTATCAGGAAATCGATTCCTATTTTTTGAGTAGTGTGTTTAAAAGGAGTCCTATTGAGGCCATTCTCTATATAAAGTTCGGTAGAATTGGTGGGTTCCTAGTTGTATCCAATTATGTGGAACATATTCTATACTGGAAATTCAAGCATTGAACAAAGAATTCAAGCATGTGATGATGAGTAAGTATGAGATGGCAGATATGGGCCTACTTCATCATATCATAGGGATGTGAGTGATACAATCAAGAAAAAAACATCTTTATACGCCAAAGAAAGTATGTAACTACTCTAATTGAGAAGTTTGGTCTCAATGACTGTAAACTAGTGAACACACCACTAGTTCAAGGAGAACAACTCAGAAAGGAGGATAGAAGTGAAGCTTCTGATAAGAAACTTAATAGGAAGATAATGGGAAGCCTATTCTACTTGATAGCAATAGGGCACGACATAATGTATGCTGCATGTTTTCTATCTAGGTTCGTGCATGATCCTACAAGCAAGCATTATCGAACTGCCAAAAGGGCCCTAAGATAGATTCAAGGTGCATTTTTCTATAACATTGAATATGTTAAAGGAAAAGCCTTTACTTTGACTAGTTTCTGTGACAGTGATTGGGGAGGCTCTGAAGATAATAACAAAAGAACTTTAGGTTATGCATTTACTTTAGGTAGTGAGGTGTTTTCATGGGCCTCAATGAAGCAAAACACATAGACTTTGTCCATAGCAGAAGATGAGTATGTCAATGTTGCTAAATAAACATCTCAAGCTATATGGCTCTGATTTGTACTCAAAACATTGGAGAAAAGAAAGGAGAGGAAACACCATTGGTTTAAGAAATAGCTATGACAAGAAACCCAGTATTTCATCAGAAAACTAAACATATTAATAGGAAGTTTCACTTCATCAGAGACGCCCTATAAGATAATCTAATTAGCTTGATGTTCTGCAGATCAGAAGATCATGTAGTCGATATTTTTACAAAGGCCTGCCTAAGGAGAGGTTGAACTACTTAAAGGACCTACTTGGAGTTAAAACAACTACTAGCTTGAGAGAGAGAGTTTCTAATTATGCTAGTAGCTTAAGGTGTACAAAGCATGGTGAGGTACCAAATGAAGCTCGGGATGAGCTGTAAAGTTTGTAATCGAATGAGTAGAAGTGTGTGAGTGATTTATTTGCACATCAAGGTGACTCCTAAAACTTCTGAAGTATGTGACAGCCATAAATTGGCTTGATTGATGCCATAACATCCAAACTTAACTGAAAGTGTGTGTGTGTGTGTGTGTGTGTGTGTGTGTGTGTGTGTGTGTGTGTGTGTGTGTGTAATCACCTGTTCTCATTCAAGCTTTGAATCAATGAAGTAAGCTCAGTTATATATGAGAATTGATCCTAAATTTTCAATTAAATATTTTGTCAAATACTTCATAGATAGCAATCATCATATTGATTTTTAGTACACGAAGTGAATCGATCCAAATCCAAAATACCAAACCAAGTAAAATCAGTCCTAATTTTTCTTAACTCAATCGTTTTATCTATACGATTTATGATAGAAGTGAACTTACTTGGATTGCTGCCATTGATGCTTTTGTTGGTGACTAAGCTGTTCACATGGAAGATGTGATGACAACACTTGACAACTAGGCATCTATTCTAGAAGGTGATAGATGGTTAAGTGTGAGTGTATGAGCTGGATAGTGTAGCTCTAACAAAAGAGAGAGAGTGTGTGTGTGAGTTTTCTTGTTATAGAAAAATTACTTGAAACTATCAAAGTATGTGGCAACCAAGTATTGGATGTAGTGTTGATCAATACAATGAAAATATGTGTGAAGATTCAGAGAGATTAGAGTGAGCTAATTTGCTGAAATCATGTGCGCGCATTTCATCAAACATGTAGAGTACATCAGTGTTGAGTAATAGCACTCACTCATCAATCATCATCATCTTCATCCGTTAATCACACAAAGATACACCAAAACTACTTAAGACCCTAATCTAGTCACGAGCTTATCTCGATTCAAAATTTCAGCTAGTGTGTGATTTGTGTTTGGTTGAGTTGAGAAACATACATGCGTTGCTAGCTGATCTCGAGCTCCTCTGAATTCCAATATGGAATCAAAGTAGGTTTGATCTGGTATCTGGAGTGTGAAAACTGAGGAGAACGAGAACGTTTTCTTGTGGGCTGAGCACTACACTGCAATGGTAAGAAACAGATGATATATGAAGACACTGATCTTTAATGGCAGTAGCTACGACTTTTGGAGGGTGAAAATGCAAACTGTATTACTCACATATGACTTATGGGAGTACATTGAAGAAGGATTACATGAACCAGCAAAGGGTGATGCTAAAGGAGTTGCTGCTCAACCTGTGAATCAACCAAAACATGTTGATCTTGTCAAAGATGCCAAGGCACTCCGTATGATTCAAAAAACTGTAGCTGATGAGATTTTTTCAAGGAACCAAAATGAGGTTCGAGCTAAGGTAGCATGTGATATTCTACATTGAGAATACAAAGGTGATTCTAAGGTACGATCTGTGAAGTTACAATCTCTTATGAGAGATTTTGAGTATGCTAGAATGAAAAATGATGAGTTCTATATGTCTATTTATCTAGACTCTATGTCGTTGTGAATAATATGAGAACATATGGGGAGGAAATCACAAAAAAACGATTAGCACAAAAGATCCTAATCAGCCTAACTAAACCCTTTGATCCTATTGTATCCATCATTCATGAAACAATGGATATGGACACTGTGAATGTAGAGAGTGTTGTTGCATCAATTAGAGCATTTGAACAATTTTTGGAAATGCATATAGATGGAGGAATAGCCAAAGCTTTTGCTAGCCTATCTGTGTCAACCAAATCACAACAGGGCACATATCGATGTAAGACTAAGAGGCAGTTTAAAGGAAATAAAAATTGGAACCATATCTATTACAGGGAAGAGAACTCTAATCAGAATTTTGGTTCTGGTTTTACCAAGGGAGAATATCTTGGAAACAAACCACTGTGCAAGAAGCGTGAGAGACATCATTTTCAAAACTGCTGCTACAAAGGAGAAGTGAAGTGCTATAATTGTCAGAAATGTTAAAGGATTGTACAATGAAAACAGCTGGGAATATAGCACACGAAGTCATTGATGCTACTCCTAATTTGTTACATGCCTGAAATGTTGCAGCATTCAAGGATAATAGCAAACGGTACCTTGACAGTGCATATAGCAACCATATGACCTGATAGGAATCATTGTTGGTTAATATTGAAAAATCTATCAAGACAAAAGTAAAGATGGGTGATGGAAATCTTGTCCAGGAAGTTGGGAAAAGTACATTGGTGATACAGACTAAGCAAGGGGAAAGACACATCAAGGAGGTCATGCTATTACCAGGTATGGATAAGGACCTATTGACTGTAGGGCAGATGATTGAGTATGACTATTTCCTAGTGTTTGGTGATCACACAGTGGATATATTTGAAGACAAAGAGATGACTCGGAAAAATAGGAAAGGTTCCTATGACAAGAAACAGATGTTTTCCTCTATCATTTCCATATGTCAATCCAGTGTCCATGAGAACAACAATTAAAGAGAACTCAAAGTTATGGCGCAAGAGATATGGACATCTAAACTTCAAAAGTTTGAAGTTACTACAGTAAAGAGATATTGTTGTGGGACTATCTATGCTGCAAGGAAAAGAATATGTATGTGAAGGGTATGTAACTGGGAAGATGCATGCTGAACAATTTGACAAAGAACTAGCTTGGAAGGCCTCTTTCCCACTTGAGTTAATACATGCAAATGTGTGTGGACCTATGCATGAGACTACAAATGGAGGTAACGAGTACTTTCTCACCTTCACAGATGATTATACTAGAATGTGTTGGCTGTATTTTCTATCACGCAAGTCTAGAGTGCTAAATGTTTTCAAAACGTTCAAGCAAATGATAGAATTGCAAAGTGGTTTCAAGATTAAGAAGGTTAGAAGTGATAGAGGTGGAGAGTATCTCTCAAAAGAATTTGAGAATGTCTGTAATGGAAATGGTTTGGAAAGACAACTCACAGTAGCCTATTCACCACAACATAATGGTGTGGCAGAAGGGAAGAACAGAACCCTGATGGAAATGGCTAGGGCAATGATGCAAGAGAAGGATGTACCAAAGCAATTCTGGGTAAAGATGTGAATACTGCCTGCTATCTCCTAAATAGGTGTCCAAAAAAATTTCTAATGGAAAGACACCACTTGAGCAATTCACTGGAAGAAAACCAAGGGTTAAACACCTCAGTGTATTTGGATGCATATGTTACATACATGTTCCAGATTAGTTGAGACAGAAACTGGATGAGAAAGGAAAAAAATGTGTCTTCATGGGCTATGGAAGCTGTGAAAACGGACACTAACTTTACAACTTGCAAATCGGTAAGATTATGATATCTAGGAGTGTGGAGTTTGCTAAGAATTCCAAATGGAGTTGGACTAATCCAAATTCAGGTAAATAAAGATTTGTAATGTTTACCTATGATTTGACATCAGTAGTGATCAAGGACAAGCACAGACTCAAGATGGTGCACTTGACCAACCTACTGATGAAGAATCACCTACACAAGATCAATCTAATCCTGACTCTCCTGAGATGCCTCATCCTAAAATCAGAGATTTCAGTTACGTGTGTGCAAGGTGCAACATGAGTATCATAAATCCAAAATGCTATCTGGATGCTTCCAAAGACAAGGCTTGGCAGAAGGCCATGGAAGCAGAGTTTGAAATGATAGAAAGAATTACACATATTAGTTAGTTGAAAAACCACTGAAGAAACCCGTGATTGGTGTGAAATGGGTCTATAAGAATAAGATAAACTTAGATGGATCTGTTCATAAACATAAAGCCAGGCTGGTGGCCAAGGTTATGCTCAGAAGCCCGGAGTTGACTTTAATGAGACTTTTTCTCCTATTGCACTGCTAGATACAATCAAGACTCTAATTGCATTAGCTGAATAGAAACAATGGAGGATGTTCCAGCTTGATGTGAAATCATCCTTCTTGAATGGAGTTCTACAAAAAGAGGTTTATGTCCAATAACTTGAAGGTTTTGTGGTCAAGGGACAAGCAGAAAGGGTTTACAAGTGGCATAAGACTTCGTATGGACTGAACAGGCACCAAGGGCCTGGTATGGAGAGATTGACTCCTACCTATTGAGTTGTCGATTACAGAGAAGCGCAAGTGAAGTAACTCTTTATCTGAAAGTGAATCATGATGAAGGAACCTTGATTGTCTCTATCTATGTAAATGACATTATCTACACAAGAAACAGTGAGCTATCAATGAAGGAGTTTAAGCTGGAAATGATGAGGAGGCATGAAATGACAAACTTAGGCCTGTTACATCACATTATTGGAGTGGGGATACTACAATCCAGAATGTAGGCTATCTATATTCACCAAAGAAAATATGTTGAAACTTTACTAGTGAAGTTTGGGTTACAAAATTACAAACCAGTAGGAACACCTCTTGCAACTAATGATAAGTTACAAAGGGCGGATGGAAGTGGTTCAGCAAATGAGCAGCTGTACAGGAAGATTGTGGGAAGTTTGATGTATCTAACTGCAACAAGACCTGTCATTATGTGTGCCTCCAGTCTTTTAGTCAGGTACATGCACAATCCTACCAAAAAAACATCTTGGAACAGCTAAGAGGGTACTTAGATATGTATAAGGGTCACTAAACTATGATTGGGAATACAAGAAAAAGAAAAAACAATCCTTCTTGGATTTTATGACAGTGATTGGAGAGGTTCTGCTGATGATAGTTAAAGTACATCATGTTATGCATTCAGCTTTGGTAGTGGAGTGTTCTCTTGGGCATCTGTGAAAACAAACAAGTATTGCATTGTCTACAGCTGAAGTTAAGTATGTAAGTGTGTGTGAGGCAACAAATCAAGCTGTGTGGTTAAGGTTTGTGTTGAAGGATTTTGGAGAAGAACAACTAGAGCCTACAACCTTGATGTATGACAACCAATCAGCTATTGCTATGGCAAAGAACCCAATTTTCCATCAGAAAACCAAGCATATCAATATGAAGGTGCAATATATAAGGGAAGCTATATAGAATTGGTGAAGTAACTCTTCATTACTGCAAATCAGAAGAACAGATAGCAGACATCTTTACCAAGCCTCAACCTAAGGCAAGGTTTGTGTATCTTAGGGATTTACATGGAGTGGTACATGTGAACAGCTTAGGAGAGGATGTTGGTGACTAAGCTGTCCGCATGGAAATTGAGATTGCAACATTTGATAGTTAGGAATCTATTGTAGAAGGTGATAGACGGTTAAGCGTGAGTGTGTGTGACAAGACCACACCCAATTACACCACAAAAGTACCATCGGGCTTTTCCCTCGTCTAACAGAAACCCTGTAAGACAAGGGACAATGCAAATGACGATAGTTAATGCCTCTACCTCTCGATCCTCGAATTCCGTGCAACGATCCTAGAGGGCCACCAAAAAGTACAACAGTAATACACAATCAATCCATAACTAACGTTATCACAGAACTCATACAAAGTCAACTCAACATCACTGTAAAAACACAATATCAATCATCACATCACAAAGGCACTACCGGCAGGTCATCACATACACACTCGCTCGGGAACCAGCGCCCCAAGCTTGACATCTGAGTCATCACAACACAGTCTCAGGAACTGAAGTCTCGGGCTCGATGTCTGAGACTGACAACTAACCAACACAACCACAACCACATTTCACACATCATCATATCATTACTCATCATGCATATCGAGAAACACGTTTTCACATCACAAATTACTATCACATTTCATCACAACGTATCACATTATGTTTCACAATTCAAATCCACAATCAGAATCTCGGGCCTAAGTCCCAAACATAGCTTGAACACAAACACTGTAAAATGTGCCATTCTAACTATTTCTGATAAATCATCCAGAAAATATATTAAAAATCATAAGTATTCCAAAACATGTTATTTCATGTAATAATCCAAATTCAACTAAAAACATGTTCAAAATAGCATTCAAAACATAGTTTACCAATCCTCGTAAAACACACATTAAAATAATAATAAAATATTCATAAAATACCAAAAATCCGATAAAATTTCCAATCAATTCAATATCATCAAAATCACATTAAAACACATTTAAATCATGTAAATATGCATGCATAGTAGTTTAGAGAAAGAAAGTTCACTCACACACCGTCTATATTGTCGAATTCCACTTTTCATGCATTCCCGTAATTTCGGGGAACCCCAAAACCTGTCAAATTCACATCTAAGGTCACAAATCATCGTAAATAACTCCAATTTTAAGCCGATAATTTTTTCGGGATTTTTAAACGTATTTAAACGGACCCTTATAGCTTCGAACAATCTTAACTGCCATGAAATGGCCTCCGATCGACTCGAAACTTATACTGTTAGGCTTGTATCGTCGAGAACATGAACTTTCATGTTGATGTCATCTAAAGAATGTGCCTTATACGCCCCCACATGCCGTTCAAAGTGGTTGCGCATAGGAATCATGCGCTACTACAGTGACAAAGACCAAAACACTATACACCCGTCTCCTTAGCCTAGTCGTTCGACCCGGTTTTATGAACCGATTTAGTTCCTTCAATTCCAAACCATTTTTCACAATTGAACCCACTATACTAATCGGAATTAACCAGAACCATGTCTCTAACCTCAATTTGAGGATTAACTCACTTTAAATCTTCCAATACAATTAAGCTTAGAAACTTAAATTTCGAACTCAGTTACAGAGCTATCCTTGAGTAATTACCTTACATTTTTCAATGATTCTGCTAGTAGAAATCCTAGAAAGAGGTTTATAACCTCAATTTGAACAACTAGGCTTGAAGTTGAGAAACTCGAATTGAAGCTCCACGACCAAAATTCTAGGTTCTACTCACGGGTCTGTTCTTCAATCCTTATTAATTCCTTTCGTCTTCTTTGTCAATTTCCCTCACTTTTAGCACTGCTTCACTCCCCCATTCTCTCTGGTTCTACTCTGTCATCATCTCTTGTTCAAAATTCTCTGTTTTGTTCCCTTTCATTTTGGCCGAGAAACACACATAACACACACATCTAAAACACACACATGTGCACAAAAAAATACATGGGCGGTAGCACAATTCCCTAAGAGATAAGGACACTTGTCACACTCCAATTCATCCAAAAAAAATATCTCACAAGTTCAATTACCAAAATAACCTTCAATGTTAAATTACAAAAATGCCCAACGTGGTCTAAACTCGGATTAAAACCGTTCGAACTCCATTTCCAGCATGTTGCCTGCCGACGCACTCAGGAGACCAAGACATTCCTAACAGCGTTTTCAGAATTGCTAAAAATCGTCACGATAAAAAAGTCAACATTTTGACCTTAGTAAGTCAAAATCAACCCTTACTATGGGCAAAATGGTCAATTCCATCCGACATTTCAGATTTTACCCTCGATGAAAGTTTGGATCATTTTAATTCACCCTCCTTAAAAGAATTTCTTTCTTAAAATTTCCAAATTAAACTGACGTCATACTTCAAAGGTTAGATTATACGACCTAACCAATTGTATATGAAAACACACCATTGCACCAATCTCGAAGATTCTCACATTTGTCACACATCCATAACTCAAGTAACAATGAGATCACACGAAAACACCAAACCAGTATCCAACACTAACCACAAAATTTCTATATCTAAGTACATTGTTTGGCTCATCCCCGAGCCTTGATCCTTATGCCAGTCTCCTTCCGAGTCCTATTCCACAGTCTTGATCATGTTCGTAACCAACACATATATAAACATACCAAGCTTAAATCACCACATAATACACAAATATCGAGAATACATACACATCAATAGTCAATCAAATTGAATCCTTTCATCTAAAACACACAAGAAACCACACAAAACATACAAACATTTTTACAATTCGACTTAACAACCCAGAACCACTAACAGTCCTACAACTATTCTAGGCTCGTCTACTCGTTTCATCAATAGGCCATGCACGGGGCTTGCAACTAGGAGGCATGAAATCAACATCGCAACTCAGAACAATAGCTCTGATACCAAGTTGATAGGAACCCACCCGATTACACCACAAAAGTACCCTAAGACCCTACTCTCGTCTAACATATACCCTGCCAGATAAGGGATAACACAAATGTCGATAGTTCATGCCTCCACCTCTCGAGCCTCAAATTTTGTGCAACGATCCTGGAGGGTCACCACAAAGTACAAAATTAATACACAATTAGTCCATAACAAATGTTATCACATAATTCATACAAAGTCAACTCAACATCACTGTACAAACACGATATCAATCATCACATCACAAGGGCACTACCGACAGGCCATCACATACACACTCGCTCAGGAACCGGAGCCCCATGCTCGAAGTCTGAGTCATCACAACAAAGCCTCAGGAAATGAAGCCCTAGGCTCGATGTCTGAGACTCACAACCAATCAACACAACCATAACCACATTTCACACATCATCATATCATTACACGTCACACATATCGAGAAACACGTGTTCGCATCACAACTTACTATCACATTTCACCACAACATATCACATAATGTTTCACAATCAGAATCTCGAACCTAAGCCACAAACACGGCTTAAACTCAAACACTATAAAATGTGCCATAGAAACTATTTCAGAAAAACCGTCCAGAAAATATATCAAAAATCATAAATATTCCAAAACAAGCTATTTCATGTCATAATCCAAATTCAACTTAAAACCACATTCAAAACAGTGTTCAAAACATAGTTTACCAATCCTTGTACAACATGCATTAAAATAATAATAAAATATTCATAAAATCACCGAAAATACAATAAAATTCCCGATCACTTCAATATCATCAAAATCACATGAAAACACATTTAAATCATGCAAATATGCATGTATAGTAGTTTATAAAAAGAAAGTCCACTCATACACCGTCTGTATCGCGATATTCCACTTTGCACGCATTTCTGTAATTTCTAGGAACCTCAAAACCTATCAAAATTCACATCTAAGGGTCACACATCATCGCAAATAACTCCTATTATAATCACATAATTATTTTGGGATTTTTAAACGTATTTAAATGGACCCCTACAACTTCGGAAAACATGAACTACCTTGAAATAACGTCTGATCGACTCGAAACTTGTACCGTTAGGCTCTTATCGACGAGAACATGAACTTTCAAGTTGACTTCATCTCGAGAATGTGCCTCAAAAGCCCCCACGTTCTGCCCAAATTGGCTATAAAGATCAAAACACTATAAAGATCGAAACACTATTCACAAGTCTCTTTCGCCAGTTTCCTCTGCAAAACGGGTCGTTTGACCAAATTTTACGACCCGATTTAGTTCCTTCAATTCCCAACCATTTTTCACAATTGAACCCACTATACTAATCGTAATTAACCCAGAACTATGTTTCTAACCTCAATTTGAGGATGAACTCACTTTAAATTTTCCAATACAATTAAGTTTAGAAACTAAAATTTTGAACTCAGTTATAGAGCTATCCTTGAGAAAATACCTTTGATTTTTCGATGATTCTACTCGTAGAAATTCAGGAAGAGGTTTATAACCTCAATTCGAACAACTAGGCTCGAAATCGATAAACTCGATTTCAAGCTCCACAGCCAAAATTCCGGGTTCCACTCACGGGTCTGTTCTTCGATCCTCACTAATTTCTTTCATCTTATTCTCAATTTCCCTCACTTTCAACACTGGTTCACTCTCCCTTTCTCTCTGGTTATACTCCATCATCATCTTTTCCTCACAATTCTTTGTTTTTCCCCCTTTCTTTTTGGCCGAGTACACACACAAATACATGGGCACACAAATACATGGGCAATGGCACAATTCCCTAAGAGATAGGTACATTTTTCACCCTCAAATTCATCCAAAAAAAAATATCTCGCAAGTTCAATTACCAAAATACCCTTCAATGTTAAATTACTTAAACACCCCTATGTGGTCTAAACTCGAATCAAAACCGTTCGAGCTTTATTTCTAGCATGCCGCTTGCCGACGTATTCGTGAGATCGAGACCTTCCTAACAGCATTTTCGGAATCGCTAAAACTGGTCAATTCCATCCGACTTTGACCAAAAAGTTAACTAAGGGTAAAATGGTTAATTCCATCCGACTTTTTCGATTTTATCCTCGATAAAATTCTGGGTCATTACAGTGTGAACTGGAAAGTGCAGCTCTACCAGATAAGAGAGGGGGTGTGAGATTTCTTGTTATACAAGAATTACTTGAAGTTGTCAAAGTATGTGGCAGCCAAGTATTTGATGTAGTGTGAGTGCATCCAACGAGTGTGGAGTGTGTGTACGAGTGAAGGTGCATGTATGTAGACTCTATATACTCAATGATCAATTCAATGAAAATGTGTGTGAAGATTTAGAGAGATTAAAGTGAGTTAATTTGCTGAAACCGTGTGAGTGCATTTCATCAAACAGGTAAAGTGCATCAGTGTTGAGTGATAGCACTCACTCATCAATCAGCATCATCTTCATACGTTAATCACACGAAATACACCAAAACTACTTAAGTCCATAGTCTAGTCGCGAGCTAATGTCGATTCGAATTGGTCAGCTAGTGTGTGATTTGTGTTTGGTTGAGTTGAGAACCATACCTGCATTGCTAACTGATCTCGAGCTCCTCTGAATTCCAATAGCTCTGTGCTAAGTTTAAATGTTTGATTGCTAGTAGAAAGGCCATGGAAGGGATTCAAGGAATTCTGAAGAACAATGAAGAAGATAATCTTGGTTTTTGTTCTTGTCCTATTATTTGTGCCCGTAATTCTTGTAGTGTTTTGTTTTTTGTTTTGTACGTATGGTTTGGTACGCATTCGGTTTATTTACTGTCCTTGTTGAATTACCAGTTTCTTATTGCTCTTTTCTCGGACTTCCAACTTATTTTGGTGGGAGCATGTGCTAATTATGAAAGTTCTAGGGGAAATTGTGCAGATTGGCACCAAGATCCGCGTCCACAACTTCAATTCCCCTGGGTAGATCCTGTTAGGAAATTACTCTTCCGCCACGCAATTGCTAACAATAAAGATGGAAAAAAAGGAAATAAAGAAACCAAGAACACAAAAGATTTAACGAGGTTCGGCCAATTAACTTGCCTATGTCCTCGAAGAGTTTTCTCCTTCACTATGAGAGAATACAAAATACAAGATTACACTACTCAAGTTTATACCCAACTCGAGCCCTTGTATCCAATAGGATACCCCTTGTACACCCTCTCTCAACCCGAGAAGATCACTCTACCCCAAGAGCTATACACACTCTTTCATCTTCTCTTAACCGAGAAGATCACTCTACTCCAAGAGCTATACACACTCTTGAAGTGCTCAAGAAGATCACTCTACCCCATGAGCTATGCACACTTTTGATGCACTCACACACTTGTGATGTGTTCTCCTTGATGTTGAAATATGGCCAAGCTCTCCACCTTATATAGTGCTTAACGTACAAGTTGTAGTTGTACTTTTCCAATGTGGGACATTTTCCTCATATTTCAACATCCTTCATCGAAGTCCATTCATGCACTTTCTTCAATTAATGTTCTTCTTCATGAAGCTTCCACATCAATCTTTTCCTACAAGGTTGAATGAACAACACCATGTATTTATTCCCAATACATAATCAAGTTCCAATGCATTAATAATCCACTAAGGAGACATTAACTCAATAATCTCCCCCTGCCGACTTAGGTGGATAATGTTGCATCACCACTTCAATCCCTGAAGTTCATCTCAATTGAGATACCGCTTGATATACCCACAAGCATTCCATTGGCCTTATTCTTGTACCAACTACACATACCCCGAATCAATTGCATACGATCCTAGCTCCCCTTGATTCAAAATGGCCAATGCTATGTGCAGCTGCTACGAGTCAACAATTACCAGTTGGCTCCGAAGAGGGACCTCGACTTTGCCTCTTCCCTAGCAGGATTATCCTTCTCACCATTGTTTGAAACTTGGAAACATGTAGATAGCGTCTCTACTGTGTCCGCAAACGAGACCCGCTTCAGGTACCTGTTCTCCTGTGCACCCTGTTTCCCAACAACCTTCGAGGTCTGAGTTTTTCCTATCAGACGGAACATACTTTTACATTTTTCTCCCTTCATTAGGACCATGCAGCCACGTGACACTTTCATAACTCCCCTGCTGACGAAACCTTGCAGCCCTTGGAGTCTAGTTGGCTCAAGGATATTAGATTTCTCCGGAACTTTGGGACATACACCACATGACCCAATGTTCGAACTGCTCCATCGAACATCTTGATCTTCACAGTTCCCGTACCCATGACACAACGTCTTGTGCCATCACCCCAAGTCACAAATCCTTGGACTTCTTGGAACGTATCAAAATATTCTCTCCTGGAGCAAAGGTGATGAGAACAACCGCTATCTAATATCCAATAATCTTGAGAAAAAATGTAATTACCTTTGGAGACTGTGAGAAGTTCTCCAAAATCTCTAGACATCTCCGCTACACCGGCCAAGGAGCAATCTGAGCCCTTATCGCCCTTCTCTTTCATCAATGGACAATCCGGCTTTATGTGTCCCCACTCCTTGCACTTGTAGCATTGCTTGCCCTTTCCTCTGCCTCTGGATTTAGACCTGCTATACTCACTAAATCCCCTCGCAGTTGACCTTCCCTTACGATTCTGTTCATGAGTAATGAAGACGGAACCTTGAGAATCATCGGCTTTCCTTCTCTCCTCATGTGATAAGAGAGTCGATTCTACATCCTCCATCTTCAGTGTATCCTTACCATACATAATTGTAGTAACAATATTCTCATATGAATCGGGAAGCGTGGTAAGAAGTAAAAGGGTTTGATCTTCTTCCTCAATTTTAACCTCAACTCTTGATAGTTGATTTATCAATCCTTTGAACACGTTCATGTGCTCCATGAGATTCACACCTTCTCCCATCTTGAGCTTGTAGCGATCCCGCTTTAAATTCAGCTTCGTTTGCAAGCCTTTCCCAAGAAAAAAACTTCTCCATTTTCTCCCAAAGCTCAGGTGCAGAATCTACATCATTAACATTATTTATAATATTGTCAGCAATATAAAGCCTAATAGTGCTGAGACACCTGGACTCCAACTCGTCCCAATCTTCATCTAACATCTTCTCTGGTTTCGCATCCTTCCCCTTCAACGGTATTGCAAGGCCTTGTTGAACTAGGATGTCCTTCACCCTCCTTTGCCATAGAGTGAAATTTCCTTTTCCATCAAACTGCTCCACCTTGAAATGTAAGCCGCTAGAACTTGCCATGGAAAACCGCTCACGATCGATAAACCGGAGCTGTGATACCACTTGTTAGGAAATTAATCCTCCGTCACGCAATTGCTAATAATAAAGATGGAAAAAAAGGAAATAAAGAAACCAAGAACACAAAAGATTTAACGAGGTTCGGCCAATTAACTTGCCTACGTCCTCGAAGAGTTTTCTCCTTCACTATGAGAGAATACAAAATACAAGATTACACTACTCAAGTTTATACCCAACTCGAGCCCTTGTATCCAATAGGATACCCCTTGTACACCCTCTCTCAGCCCGAGAAGATCACTCTACCCCAAGAGCTATACACACTCTTTCATCTTCTCTTAACCGAGAAGATCACTCTACTCCAAGAGCTATACACACTCTTGAAGTGCTCAAGAAGATCACTCTACCCCAAGAGCTATGCACACTCTTGAAGCACTCACACACTTGTGATGTGTTCTCCTTGATGTTGAAATGTGACCAAGCTCTCCACCTTATATAGTGCTTAACGCACAAGTTGTAGTTGTGCTTTTCCAATGTGAGACATTTTCCTCACATTTCAACATCCTTCATTGAAGTCCATTCATGCACCTTCTTCAATTAATGTTCTTCTTCATGAAGCTTCCACAACAATCTTTTCCTACAAGGTTGAATGAACAACACCATATATTTATTCCCAATACATAATCAAATTCCAATGCATTAATAATCCACTAAGGAGGCATTAACTCAACAGATCCATATAAATTTTGTGTATTGGGTATTCATTGACAGGTGGCTATACACCTAACAATATATTATCTTCATGATTTGAGATTTTAGTGCACACACAACAATCTAATATCTCCATGATCTTGAATTTTCTGATTGTTATAATTTTTTCTATAGTGATTCTAGCATGTTCATGTGTGTAATACCAATTGTTGTGAAATAGTTAAGATGATTAAAAAATTTTGGTCACCAAGCACCAGTTGCAGTAATGAGTGTTTTTTGAGGCAGTTCAGGGTGGCTTGTGGCGGTTGTTGGTGGTTAGAGGAAGTTGGTCATGTTCTCAGGAAGTTTTTCCATGATTTTCAATTTTACAATTATCTCACATAAAAGTTTTTACTGTTATGAATATAATTTATTTTCAAGGTATTGAGAGTTATATTTTCTTCTTTGAATATCCATGGTTAATTATTTTAATTATGTTGCAATCTAAATTACTAACAACTCATTTGTTTATGAATGTAGCTCTCCCAAACTTAAAGGAAGGTACGCCAAGCGAAAAATTCAAATTAAAACCAACATCAAAAGTAGTGCACTTTTTTTTACTATGCCAAGATTTGTTCCCATTGATTTTCTTGATCAAGGTTTTTTACCGAAACAGTCCGAAGGGCATTTCCATATCCTTACTTGATGGAAAGAACAAGCTCAATGTGAAAGTCAACATTTAGAAGTATCCACGATATTGCGAATGTAACTTATTATTGGTTCTATTTTATTTCATATGATTAAGTTGACACAGCGAATCTTTTATAAGATTTTGCTATGGAGTATGCAAAAAACCATGTCTCTATTTATGTACTCTTTGCATGTTGTTTTTAAATAAAACATCTCTTTTAACTAAAAATGAAAATAAATCATAGTATGTTAACTACTTTACTTCCCAATTTATCAGTCACATTTTTAATTTGACGATCTAAATTTTTATAAATATTGATAGTAACATTGAATTTAGTATGATTCAAACAAACTACATGAAAAAGCAAAGCCATAGAAATATAATGAAAATTACAAGCACCACAAATATCACTGGGGAGATATCAATGTATTTGTAATTCCATCTAATTAAGCAGCAATTCCAAATTTCTTGGCAGTTACTTTGACCAAAGCAACAGCTGCAACTACCTTTACGAACGCAACTGCCTTCACCAATGCAATCCCCACCCCATTCTCAACTCCCCTACCCTGATCAATTCTAGACTCCAATGACAATTCTGCACCCGATGAATTACCCTTCCTGTTCTTCTTCTGCCTATGCATACACTGGCTACAATGCAGAACCTTGAAGAACTCATCCACAGCCCTCACCCACCAGATCCCAGAGCCTGAAATCCCCTCAGAAAACGCCAAATGACTCCCATGCTTTGTGGTTGCCAAAACCACATTCACATTTGCCCTACATTCATCCCAAGGGATTGCCTCTCTGGTGCAAATTGGATCATCCAAAGCACTCACACACAGCAGCGGCACAGCCACATTGCATACGTAAATCGCGCTGCTCGTGCGCCGGTAATACGTGTCGACTGTCTCAAGCTTCCCGACATCGCAGGTCGCATGATAATGTCGGATGCACCGCATTTTACCGTCCCAGTTGGCAAGCCGGGAATAGGAATGTTGGTGTTGTTGTGAGTACCATTCAACCCCCAGTGTCAAAGCTTTGTCGTAGAACTTCTGCAGCAAGTTACGCCGTATGAACCTGTCTCCGATCAAAAAGTCCCAGGGATTGCATATCGCAGCAGCTCCGGCCACCGGGACATTGTCCCCATCTTCCCCAAGGTACTTCACCAAAATGTTGGCACCTATAGCAAAATCAATGTCAGAAAAAATATCAAACACCTACAAAAAAAAATACCAAACGCACTTCAGAAAAAATTTACGAGATTGAAACATTTATCATCATCACCTAAACAATCAATGTTTCGTAAATCAATGTAAGAAGAAACATCATACACCTCCAAAAAATTATCAAACACCTTGGGGAAAAAATTCAAACACCTTCGAAAAAAAAATCAAACACTGTCGAAAAAAGTTGAAATTGAAATTTTTATTACATTATCTAGTACAAACCAATGTATCAAAAATCAATGTTGGCAGAAATATGAAACTCCACGGAAAAATATCAAACACCTTGGGAAAAAGTTGACGAAAGTGAAATTTTTAGTGAAACTTATAGCATTACCTATGCTTGTCCCGATGAGGAACAAAGGGGCGTTAGGATGTTTATGGTGGATGTGGTTGCTGACTTCGCGAACGTCATTGGTCCATCCACAATTGTAAATGAAATCTGATGTGATCGGAACTCCAGAGAGGCCTCTGTGGTTGCTGATGACAACATTCCATCCCATTTTGGCCGTATGGAAAGCAAGATGTCTTATGTAAGATGATTCTGAGTCACTTGTGAGTCCAGGAAGCACAGCAACAATGGGGGTGTTTGTGTCATCTTTAGGCAGAACATGAGACCTTACAACCCAATCCAGTGCAATAGTCCCACCATCCGAGAGTCGAAAAACTTCCCTCTGGTAAGTAACATGAGGAGGGTTGCCAAAGAAATTGAGGAAGAAGTTCTGAAGGTGAGGGCTGGGTAGCCAGGGCGTGGATGAGTATCTGGAATGGAGAACCCGACACTTGGAAACCACGCCGCGGTAGATGTGGGATTTGGAGTTGTATGTCAAGTCCACACGGCAGCCTCTGAACCCAGTGAAAATGTCTTCTAAAATATGAAAGTCTAAGTAGCTGTAGAGGAACACGACGCAAGTTACGAGAAACCCTAGCAAGTAGTGACATTTAGGTACGAGAGTAGCAGCGTTGAGGAAAAGCTCATAAGGATTTGGGGGAAATGACGATTCATGGAGAGCTTTGAAGCAATCCATGGAGTCTCGTTGTTGTGGTAGGAAGAAAGTAAAAATGGAAGTGAAAAGCTTTGCAGTGCAAGTGCATGTTATAAACCCTCAAAATAATTAAGATTTAGAAAGAGCATTAATAACTAAATTGTTGAAAACTAAATGCATTGGGATTAAGCCTTTTCATATTCTAATTAAGTACGTGCATTCAAGGTATATTTTTAGCACTTTCCCCTTTGATTTAGGAAATTATATATTAAGTTGGAATATAATGAACTATAATAAATTTTGTTGTAAAAAATTAATGAGTGCATCGTAATTGAACAATTGAGTATGGATGATCATAATGATAGTAGTGCACATTGAATATTTTTTATTTTTTATTTTCCATGAAAAATGAGATGAGAACTACAAAGTTTGAATATATATATATATATATATATATATTTATTTATTTATATATTTACCTTTTGATTTTTGTAACTACCACGAAATATGGGTAATGGGCTCATTTAATTTAATTAGTTCTAAAGTTGGATTAATGATGAAGAGTATGAGAGCAATGCCTTCCTTATGTTTTTTCTTTTTTGACGAAGAAATATTACTAGAGTATTTTGACCCAAAAACACAAAAAAAGAAAAAAAAAAGAAAAAAAAAAGAATTTCTAGAGTGCATTTCGTGAGTTCTTTAAACTCTCGTAGGGGCTTTTAACCCAATTAACAAAAATAAATACCAACGCACTATAAATTTAATAAAATTTGAATTTTCCTTGGATGGTAGACTACTGATGTGACGTGCATATAGAGTTGTTAATCGGTATGAAAAAACTAACTGATTTACTAATCGAACTAAATCGTCTTGAAAACTAACCAAACAAAAAAAAACTCGTAACAGGAATAGAAAATTGAATCAAACTGGAATCGGTTTGATTTCGACTTTTGGTCAGTGAGAACTGTAATACCTACTAGCTAGAATTCATTTGAGGTAAATTACCGTATCAAACCAGGCCGAACCAAACCACTAACCCTATTTTAGACGAAACTAAGTTGTTTTGTCTTCATTTTGACCTCTAACCCTAGATGGATCGATATAATCTTTGACTCATTATTAGACTTGATAATTTGATTGATTGGTTGTTGATTAGCTTGAAGTTGTGTGTCTAATATGTTGATTAGCTTGTTGATTAGTACCAAAAGAAATAGAAATAAAACCTGTTCTCATGTATAATATCCGTGATTGTATAAAGTTTTCGAACTCAAAAATAGGCAAATTTTCAATAACGTCATGTGTGTATGTTTAAATTTTTTGTTATGGAAATGAATCAAAAAAATTGGTTGTACATTCCAAGGAGTCATTTTTTCATGGGGATGAATAAATGGGAGATTATAGTAATGTATGTTTCAATGGCAGCATTTTCCTAAAACAAAAATGCAGTTATGTTAAATAAATTTAGGGCATACTTGCATTTTATTGAATTCAGATATACGGTTATGGTGCATTGTAGAGAGAAGTCAAGTGCCTATCTTGACTTGTAGTGGAATATGGCTTAGGCGAAGCCAATTGAAATGCCACTCATTCTTGATCATTCTTCTAATTAGTATTATAATTTCTTATTATTAAAATTCATGATGTAATTTTTGTAGTAATCCAATATTTGAGGACTCGTGCCTTGGAGGCATGGTTAGCAATCCAACATCACCCGGGGGGATCTGGGGAATGCGCCTTATATGTGTGGATGCTCATCTATCAAATATGTGGCCTTTTGGCTTTGGATTCTTAGGGAACCTTAAAGTTAAGCAAATAGAGACTAGTGCAATCCCAGGATGGGTAACCCACTAGGAAGTTGCACGTGAGCTCCCGAGAACAAAATCGTGAGGGTTAGACCCAAAACGGATAATATCCTGTTGGAGTAGGAGGGAAGTTGCACATGAACTCTCGAAAACAAAACCGTGAGGGCTGGGCCCAAAGAGAACAATATCCTGTTGGAGTAGGTCGGATAGTGACAATTTGGCATCAGAGCCTAACCCCAGCCGAAATTGAGTGTGTTAGCGAGGATGCTGGGCCCCAAAGGGGTAGATTGTGAGGATCCGTGTAACGACCCGTCCCGGAAGTCGGGAGTAGATTAGTGGTTAGTGACGGATTAACGAAGATAATCGGTGATTAGTTGGACACTTTTGGACGGACGGCGCAAAATTACGATTTTGTCCCTAGAATGGGCAAAATGTTGACGTTTAGTTCGGACGGTCAATTGGACATTGACCGATGACCGTGACGTAGTTCGGGACGTCACGAGTCCGTAGACAGGTGGCACGCCTGATTCCGACATTCGAGGAGGAAGTTATGATGTTCGGGATTCGATTTGGGACTTGAAAGTGGATTTCCAGGTTTGGGTTCGGAATGGTTATTCCGGATGCCGGCTTACGGGATAATGGTTTCGAACTTGGATTTGGAAATGGATATGGATATGAGTTCTGGGTTTGGATTCAGGATCCTGATGAGATTGCGGATTCGGATTCAGAAATGGAAAATGGTTTTGAAACGGTTTTGGATTGGATTTGCTGGATCTGAATATTGGGTTTAAAGATCCGGATATGATATGACGGGGGCGGGCCCAGATTGGGTTTAAAGACCCGGATTGAGTTTAAAGACTCGAGAGTTTAAAGACTCGGATATTGATATTTCCCCCGTAGGCCTGTTGAGTTTAAAGACTCGGGAGTTTAAAGACTCAGATTATATTGAGGCCTGGATTGAGTTTAAAGACTCGGATAGATCCAGCAGGTTCGATGGATGGATATTTGGTTTCAAATGTGTTTGGATTTCACTGAGTTTTGATGATGATGGTTTTGAATAAAGTTTTCCGATGTTTTGGGCTCTGCCCGATTGATATGGTTTTCGATGGTTTTGGGTTGAGGCCCGAGATTTGAGAAAAGGAAATTGTGTTCGGTTTTTCTTACATGAATTTGATATACATGCATTGGTTTTTAATTGGAGGGTATAAATGTACTTTTCTTAGAAACTGTTTTAAACTTATACCTTATTTGTGTCCACTCACAGTCTTTTTGTGTTTTCGATACCCTTCAGGTTGTTGCGGTGCGGGCTGTTGGTCGAGAGAGACGGAGACATCACACCCGTGATCCACAGCAGTTCGGTGCACTCTGGGAAGTCCAGTTACTTTGGGGTGGTTGGATCGAGAATCCCTTGTTTGACCTACGTGTCACATGAAGGTTGACCGTCAGTTTAGCCTTCGTGTCATGCGTAGGTTAGACGGGAGCAGGATTTAGCCCTTAATCCCGGGGGATTATGGGTGGGTCCTGACAATTGGTATCAGAGCCAGGTTTTGTGTGTTCTGTACGAGGTTTGGTTCCCAGAGTCGTTGGTTTGTCGACTTGGGCGGTGTGATGCTACTGTGGATGTGATGTCTCGATGCGAAACAGCCCGTCAGCAACCTAGATATGATAGTGACAGTACGTTAGTGTTAGTGTCAGAATGTTAGTTGCTCGATACGCGGTACGAGGTATGATGTACGTCGGCTTAGGTCCGGAATAGTTAACGTGTTTGGCTCTAGAGATGCTCGGTGGTTTGACCATAGGGTCGAATGTTTTCCTGGAGGATTAACCTGGATGGTTGCCGGTGAGCTACGGATGAGTAGGTTGGTCGGTCTGTGGGGCCCGAGAATAGCCCGTTGAGTTAGTGAGACATGTGGGCCTAGAAGGCCGGTAGTAACCTGTGGATCCTGCTGGTGATGGATTGGTGAGGCCCTAGGAGAGGAACCCAGAGGAAGGGCATAATATCGGACACCTGAGTAGGTAGTTGTGGCTTGGGCCGACTTACGGCCGAAATGGGATGGTGCTGCTAGGCTCAACCGAGGTAGGGAATGGTTGATGGACGACTCTGGACGAGTCCCGTGTTGGGTAGGTCATGTATCAGGACGAATAGTCAGGATGCCGTTGGTTGATCAGAGTATTGCAGCGGATGCGCGGTGGACCTAGGCTTCGTGTTGGATCGGGCTAGGTTTGAATGGTCGGGATTGACTGCTCGTGAGGTTAGTGCTAGTAGACTTTCCCCTGACATGTTGGTATATGTCGGCCGGTGCTGAGGATGACACTGGGTGAATGGCGACTTCGAGAGTGATAATTGGGGAGCTCGAGGTCAGTGATTGAGACTTGAGGATACCGGGAGTTGTTGACTCGTATCCTAGCAGGTGGTTGGAGTGGAACCTCGGGAAGGATGTGACGATATCATCAGAAGGAGTGATGATTGATACCCTTTTCGGATGTGCATACGCGGTGTTAACCGATCTGTGAGTTGGTTGGCAAGTTGATTTGGGTACGGACACGTGGTCGTGATCCATAGACGTTGAGGATCGCCTAGGGATAATGGCGTTGATATTTGGACGTTTTTTCCAATGGTGGTATTCGATTTGCAGATTGAGTTTCATGGTTGGGAGAAGGTGGACATTACCCTGGATGGAATCTCAGAATCGGGAGATGATGAGATACTGTGGTTGGTTCCGAGTTGGAACTTAGGTTGTGTGATGTGTTCAGGAGTAGAAAAGTACTTGGTGACGCCGAGTGTAGCGAGTGTTAGGAGATTCCATTGAAGGATGACAGAAGGCAATGGAAAATGAGTGACTATAACTGATCGATATGAGGTTATTGAGGAGAACCCACAATCTAGACGTGTGGTATGGAATATCGATTGAATTTGATACAGTAGTCTGAAACTTAGGCAGTAGGATCCACTTAGGAGTGAGCGGATTGGGACTGGAGTGTTTGTGACACAGGATTGAATAGGGTGGATCAGGGGATAGGTTGACAAGACGGAGGTTGGATTTTGGACTTGGATCTAGTGCTGGGTCTTCCCTATGTACGTGGTTGAGATTGTGAATATGGAAACCCAGGAGACCGGGAAACGGGGAAGGACTTGAGTTGTACTTTCCCAAAATATGTGTAGGTGGAAGTACGTGAGGATATACTCTATGAACTGTGTTTGAGGTATTCTAAAATACCTTTGTTTCTTTTAAGTTCGTAGGGTTGTCCTTGCGTTAGCAATGTAGTTCTAGCTGGTGGTACTGGGCGAAGGTACGCGGAAGCTACGTACTAGTTCTAAAGTGGTCGGAACCAGGCCGATGTAATCGGACGTGCAATTCTGGTAGAAGTGTTGGTGATCGGCTTAGTACCAGGGTAGACGGACGATTGGTGTAGGTTCCACATGTGGGATGTTGTTGGCTGGGACATGTGGATTGGATCAGGTGATTTGGTTCATTCGAGTGAGTTGAGGTAACAGGTTGGGAACGTCAGGGTAAGTTGGTTTGGCAGGGATGGACACCGTGTCAGGACCCGTCCCAAATATCACCTCGATACCCGGGACGAACCTTGCTCCCGTCTGACAATCACACATAAAGTGCCAAAATACTTACAATACCACTATACGCATAACTATCAGACGAAGGAGTAATTATAATACAACTGTCAGTCAGAGCATAGTTCAATGGGCACAAAATCCTACTATGCTAGTCCCGCAACGGAAGAACGTCGTAAGTTCTATGCCTCGATATCTGCCTCAACGTTCACCCCAGCGCTATCACCACGACCTGGAGGGAAAATTTAAAACCAAGAGATGTGAGTGGACTAAAAGAAAATGAAAGTTTGAAAACCGTTTATTATTAAATCAAAGCTAAGAAACTAGAACACTTTGTACCCTCCGTTTTGAAATCACATGCCTAACTCAGTGAGTAAACTAATTATAAACCAAGAAACATCATAAGAAACAGAAACACTATAAAATATCATAAGAAACAGATACACTATAAAATATCATAAGAAACAGATACACTATAAAAACACCATTTTCCGATTAAATCTGCTGGGTCTATCCGAGTCTTTAAACTTAACCAGGCCTTAAATGTAATCCGAGTCTTTAAACTCCCGAGTCTTTAAACTCAATAGGCCTATGGGGGTAATATCATGAATATCTGAGTCTTTAAACTCCCGAGTCTTTAAACTCAATCCGGGCCCATCCCCAGTCAATCAATATCAGGGTCTTTAAACCATATCCAGATCCAGCAAATCCAATCCAAATTCAATGTAAAACCATTTCCAAATTCATAACCAAACTCGAATTCGAAATCCCCGGTTTGAAGCCCTTCCGGCGTTCAGAACCGACATTCCGAACCCAAATCCGGAGATCTACTTTTATACCCAAAACTCACGTTAAATCACAAATTATGTTTCACAACCCATTTATCATCTTCGGAAAACACTTATAGATCAAAATCTCCAAAAATAGCTTTAAAATCGGAAAATCAGCTTTTCTCGAAAAACGTGCAAAATCACGAAAATGTCTCGAATCACGTGCAAACACATCAACCACATATAATCATAATTAAGAAGCATAAAAAAATAATTAATATCATAAAACATTCATAAGACAGTTAGGCATGCTCGAGTTTAAAGAAAGAGTCCACTCACAAATCAGAACGAGTCAATCGCGCTCCGTGCGCTCCTCGACCGTCTCGGGTGCCTCCCGTCCTGTCAATATGCACCAAATAAGGTCACAAGCACATCAAGGATACTAACCAGAATTTCCCCAATTTTTCGGGAATTTACTAATATTTTAATCCTAGACCCTAAACCGTCCGGATTCCCGAACCATCCCGTAACTTTGTCCGCTCAACTCGAAAATTATACCATTGGATTCCTTAGAACATTTAGAACTAAAACCATGCTGGAAGCTTGGCCGGATTACTCCCCACGCGCCTCCACGCGCCGCCCAAAGTGGCTGCTCGTGGGCCTCACGCGCCTGCTACAGTGCCACCGTCTTCCTCGATCGAACCCGGTTCGCACCAAGGCTGCAACTCAGACCGGCGAGATCCATTCTCCGTCATCCGGCCACCATTTCATCTCCTCTCTTTTCCTATAGCTTCGTCCAGGCACCAGGAATTCATCCCCCTCACTCTCCTGGTTCGACTCAACCCTCAGCTTCACGACTGAAGCTCGAAAGAAGACACATACGACCCCCTGTTTTCCTTCCCGGCCGGCCAGTGCTTCCCCCTTCACGGTGGCGATTCCAACCTCTCCCTAGGACCTCACTGAGTCACTCCCAACTCACAGAAACCTTCGATTCACCCCCGAAGTCCACGACTTCCCGTTTGAACTCACGGCCAAAACAGAGTACAGAGTACTCGCCGTCGCCTGAACTCCGCCGTGTACTCCCCCGTCACGGCGACCGTCCTAAACTACTCCTAGGACCTCCCTAAACATCACTGTACTCACCAATCCCCTCGATTCTCATCCTACCTTCACGACTTTCAAAATGAAATTGACGGGAAAAACAGAGGAAGAAAACTTACGCCTTGGATTCCGTCTCCGCCGTACGCACCGCCGCGTGCCACGGTGTTTGTTGGACTCCCTGCAGCCTTCTGAACTTCCTACGGTCGTGGTTTTAGTCACCACACGGTGTAGCCACCACCAAACTCTCACGGTCTCCCTGTTTTCCCAGAACTTCGCCGCACCACCACCGTGCCGCCGTGCACGATTGCTCCACCAAAACACGATCACCAGCTCAAACACTTCTCTCTGTCACTCTCACAAAATCACTCTTCCCTCTCCCTTGCACAGAATCGATCAATCCCTCTCAATTTCTCACCCTCTGTTTCTCAGCGTTCAAAGGATTGCACGGTTCGATTTTTGAGCAAAGTGTGGCCGTGCACACTTTGGAACGTTTTAGAACCATCCAGTCACTCCCACGTGTCCATCATCCATAGGTCAGCACAAAATATCCCTGCCACTTGCCCTTATCTGATTGAGTTGAGGGAAAAAAAGACCATTTTGCCCCTCATGCAAATAATTACCGTTTTGCCCTCAAACGTTCTAGACCCATAACTTTTCCGTCCGACGTCCGATGACACCGTGCCGCCTGTCGTTGTACTCAGGACGTCGAGAACTATCTAATGGTCCTCGGTCTACGTGAAAATCACAAGTCCTCCAAAAAGTCAACATTTTCCTCATTTACTCAAAATTACGGTAACGCCCTCAATCTTCTGAACGTCATAACTTTTTCTCCGATTGTCCGAATCGAACCTGCCACCTGTCTACGGACTCGTGACGTCCTAAACTACGTCACGGTCAAGGGTCAACAGTCAACCAATCGATAATTCAAAAAGTCAACTTTTGGCCTACTATTCACAAGGGCAAAATCGTCCTTTTACACAAAACTTTTACAGAATTACATTTTTACCCTTCCCGAAGGTACGGGTTGTTACACACCGGGTAGGAGACCCAGGTGTAAGATCAGTTGGATTTCTCCCCGCAGTTACAGAGGTACGAGATGTGGAATTTCGGGGACGAAATTTCTTTAAGGAGGGTAGATTGTAACGACCCGTCCCGGAAGTCGGGAGTAGATTAATGGTGATTAATTGGACACTTTTGGACGAACGGCACAGAATGACGATTTTGCCCGTAGAATGGGCAAAATGTTGACGTTTAGCTTGGACGGTCAATTGGACATTGACCGATGACCGTGACGTAGTTCAGGACGTCACGAGTCCGTAGACAGGTGGCACGCCCGATTCCGACATCCGAGGAGGAAGTTATGATGTTCAGAAAGTTGGGGGTATTTTCGTAATTTGGTTAAAAAGAGGGAAATTGTTGACTTTTTGATTGACCATTAATTTTCACGCAAACCTAGGATCGGTAGAAAGGGCTCGACGTCCTGAGTACAACGACAGGCGGCACGCTGTCATCGGATGTCAGACGGTTAAGTTGTGGTTCTAGAAAGGTGAAGGGTAAAATGGTAATTTAAACTCTCAGGGGCATTTTGGTCTTTTTACAACCTTGGAAAGAGTGCCCAATCAGATAAGGCCACATGGGGAGTTGGGATTGGATATTTTGGACTGTGTCCACAGGGTGTGTGACACCTGGTACAATCCTAGAGGGTTCTAGCCTATTTTGTGTGCACGGTTACATTTTTAAAATGGCTTGTAATCGTTCAAAGAGAAGAAAAACAGAGACTGTGAGGTCGAGGGATAAAATCGATCAGTGTTCAGTGTGTGAGTGCCTTGAGCTTGAGTGAGTGATCAAAGGAGTGCTAGGGTGATTGTTTGATCGCGGTTGAGTGAACTGGAGTGGACTGTGTGTGTGTGAGGTGAGCAGAATCCGAGAAACAAAGAGGGAGTCGTGGACGACGGTGAACCTCCAATCGATCAAATTGATCTAACCTGGTTCGAGGGATTGTTAGGAAGGCTAAGGAGCACCCACTGAACCCAGTGGGACACGGCGGCGGTCACGGCGGCGGCTAGAGAACAGGTGAGTTCCCGGTTTCCCCTGTTATCCCGTTTTGGTTCAAAGAAAAAATCATGGAGTTTGGAACTTTGTTGAGATGTTCTATTGGTTATAATAGTGGAAGGACATTGTATTTGACCTGAGGAATTGAACCCGTGGCTGAGAAGATGACGGGTGCCCCGAAACCGTGACTGGGAATTTCAGAGGATTAGTTCGAGTTTTGGACGGTAAGATTTCGTGGTTTATTTCGTGTTTTAGTTTAGTAAATCGATCATAGAAGCAAGGACGAAAATAATAGGATTGAATGGACAGAGATTGGTCTGGAATTGAGTGGGAACCGGCCTCGACGGCTCAGTTCGTCCAGACTGGTCTGGATCGGTCTGAACCGGGTTGACTGGAGGTTGAAGATGAACAGTGCCTAGGCGCGTGGCTCCCACGCGCAGCCCCTTTGGGCGACGCGTGGGGCTACTTTTAGGGAAACGTTCAACATGGTTTTCACTCTAATTGATGTAACGAACATTTTAGGACAAGGTTCGAGTCGATCGGACATCGTCTCGGTAAGTTTCAGGATGCCAGAAGGTTTTAGGCCTCAGTTAAAAATATTAAAAAAATACGGGAAAATTATGGGGCTTTAATATGAGTATTGTAAAGTAGTTAGTAACCTTAGTATGGGATTTGGATAGGTTTGGGAAAGCCGAGAATAACGGAATGACCGGGAACGACGTAAGTGCGCGCGTATCGAGGCGACATCGGAATGGTCTATGAGTGGACTTTGATTTCTAACTCTTGCATGCATACATATATGTTTTTATATGTTTTCTATACGTTATTCTATGATTTGACTTATGATCTTGATGGTTTATGGGTTTGCACGTTTTTCGAGGAAATTACAGAATTTCACGTTTTACGAGATTTCGATGGATATTGTGATTTGTACCTGGTTTTAATGATTTGATGTCGGGATTTGAAAAATGATTTAATATCAATGAAATTAAAGGGATTTTGGAAAATGACTTCAGGCTTAGAGGCCCAGTTCAAAAAGTGGTTTAAGAAACGTGATTTAGGGTTTTGGAATCAGATTTCCGGATGATGATTCGGGATTCGATTTGGGACTTAAAAGTGGATTTCCGGGTTTGGGTTCGGAATGGTTATTCCGGATGCCGGCTTATGGGATGATGGTTTCGAACTCGAATTTGGAAATGGATATGGATCTGAGTTCTGGGTTTGGATTCAAGATCCTGATGAGATTGCGGATTCCTATTTAGAAATGGAAAATAGTTTTCAAACGGTTTTGGATTGGATTTACTGGATCTGGATATTGGGTTTAAAGACCCAGATATGATATGACGGGGGCGGGCCTGGATTTGGTTTAAAGACCCGGATTTAGTTTAAAGACTCGAATATTGATATTTCCCTCGTAGGCCTGTTGAGTTTAAAGACTCGGGAGTTTAAAGACTCAGATTATATTGAGGCCTGGATTGAGTTTAAAGACTTGGATAGATCCAGTAGGTTCGATGGATGGATATGTGGTTTCAAATGTGTTTGGATTTCACTGAGTTTTGATGACGATGGTTTTGAATAAAATTTTTCCGATGTTTTGGGCTCTGCCTAATTGATATGGTTTTCGATGGTTTTGGGCTCAGGCTCGGGATTTAAGAAAAGGAAACTGTGTTCGGTTTTTCTTACATGAATTTGATATGCATGCATTGGTTTTTAATTGGAGGGTATAAATGTACTTGTTTTATAAACTGTTTTAAACTTATACCTTATTTTTGTCCACTCACAGTCTTTTTGTGTTTTCGATACCCTCTAGGTTGTTGCGGTGCAGGCTGTTGGTCGAGAGAGACGAAGACATCACACTCGTGATCCACAGCAGTTCGGTGCACTCTAGGAAGTCCGGTTACTTTGGGGTGGTTAGATCGAGAATCCCTTGTCCGACCTACGTGTCACA
This sequence comes from Prinsepia uniflora, assembly GCA_032719365.1. NCBI lineage: Eukaryota > Viridiplantae > Streptophyta > Magnoliopsida > Rosales > Rosaceae > Prinsepia > Prinsepia uniflora. The sequence goes on along the minus strand of CM064863.1, from coordinate 60,440,071 downwards.
TGAAGTTTGGACGCCAGTTTAGCCTTCGTGTCATGCGTAGGTTAGACGGGAGCAGGATTTAGCCCTTAATCCCGGGGATTAGGGGTGGGTCTTGATAATCCGTGCCTTGGAGGCATGGTTAGCAATCCTGCATCACTCGAGGGATCTGGGGGATGACCTTATATGTGTAGGCACGCATTTATCAAAAGTGAACAATATCATGTTGGAGTAGGTCGGGTAGTGAAAATTTGGTATCAGAGTCCAACCCCTGCTGGAATTGAGTGTGCTAGCGAGGACGCTGGGCTCTAAGTGGGGGTGGATTGTGAGGACCCGTGCCTTGGAGGCATGGTTAGCAATCCCACATCGCCCGGAGGATATGGGTTAAGCGCCTTATATGTGTGAACGCGCATCTATCCAACATGAGGCCTTTTGGGAGCTCACTGACTTTGGATTCCTAGGGAACTACAAAGTTAAGTGAGTAGGGGCTTGTGCAATCCCATGATGGGTGATCTATTGTGAAGTTGCACGTGAGCTTGCGAGAACAAAACCGTAAGGGCTAGGCCCAAAGCGAACAATATCTTATTGGAGTAGGTCAGGTCGTGACACAATATGCCTGGTGTATTTATAAAGGTCATATGTTTTAAGGGACATTCGTGTTATTGTTCTCTATGAATAGGTTGGAAATGGTAAAGTTAGGCCTTGTCCTGGAACTTCTATGAATTAGAATTCCACCTATTTGATGTTAGAATCAGCTCTAAAGTGTCGTATAGCTTTTGAAAAAATAATCAATGATAATCCTAGTTGTATACATTACTTTACTTATCATAAAGGGGTTGGACCACCAGTTGATTGTCATTGGGAAGTAGCAGGTACATTTGTTACTTTTTTGAATCATTTTTATGAAATAACTTTGAAAGTGTGTTTCTCAAATACACCAACGATCCAAAGCGCTTTCATTGATGTGTTTAAGATTTATGGTCTTTTGGGTAAATAGAAGAGTGTTTTGTTGTCTTGCATTGTAAGTAGCATGTAAGCAAAATATGACAAGTATTGGGAGAAAATAGAGCGTTTGAATCAATATTATTCCAACGCTCTTATTCTTTATCCCATCATAAATTGGAAATTTTGTTCCTTGTTTTGGGTTGGTATTTGAAGAAGATAATGCCAAATTTGTTGAAGCCATTTCTTAATTGAAACTCCTATCAACTAGGCTTTATAACATCTATGAAGAGGGTGAGTGTAGGAGTGGGAAAACTACAAGAGAGGATAATGACGGTGATAGCTCTTCTACGAGTTCAATGGATATAGATAAGAGACTTGATGAAAAGCGGAAGAGCAGGAGAGCATTGAAGAGTGACATTATTTGTAACGATGTGAATATGTATCTATTATTGATGTATCTATTATTGAACATATAGACAGTTCAAGGTTTGATCTTTTGGCTTGGTGGAAAGTCATTGGGTTATCCAAGTACCATATTTTGTCACTAATTGTAACGACCCGTCCCAGAAAGTAGGATTAAGGAAGTGATTAGTAACGAATTAGTAAGCCTAATCGGTGTTTAGTTGGGCCGTTAGCGTAGAATGACGATTTTACCCCTAGGTTGGGCAAAATGTTGACTTTGAGTTCGGGCGGTCAATTAGGTATTGACCGATGACCGTGACATAGTTCGGGACGTCACGAGTCCGTAGACAGGTGGCACGCCCGATTCCGACATCCGAGGAGGAAGTTATGATGTTCGGAAGGTTGAGGGCATTACCATAATTTGGTTAAAATAGGGGGAAAAGTTGACTTTTTGTGTGACAAGGTTTTGACACGTAGACCGAGGACCGTTAGATAGATCTCGTCGTCCTGAGTTCAACGACAGGCGACACGTGTTCATTGGACATAGGACGGGCAAGTTACGGGTCTAGAACGGCAAGGGCAAAACGGTAATTTTGAATCACAAGTAGGGGCATTTTGGTCTTTTGGTGCATTGGGATTTGTGCAATGGGATCAGGACAACTGTACAGTGGAGATGGGGATATTTTGGTTTGGGACCACAGGGCTGTGACACGTGGGGTTTGGCTAGAGGTTTCTAGGGATTTTACGGGCTAAATTAAACGGTTTGTGCAATGTGTGTTCTTGTTTGTTTGAACAAGAGAGAAACAGAGGGTGAGATTGAGAAGAATTGAGAGTTGGCCATGTGTGTTGGTGTGGCTTGGTGTTTGAGTGAGTGAGTAGAGATTGAGAGGGAGGTAGTGAGTGAGTTGTGAGGGTTGTTTGTGCGAGTGTGAGTGTGTGAGGAGAGGGTGAGTTCTCAGGAAAACAGGGAGGACAGAGCCAGAGAACCACCGTGCACGGTTGTGCACTTCCCGTGACTGAACCGTCAAATTGGACCCATGGTGGTGTTGTGTGGACGGAGGAGAGTCGAACAGATCCAGCAGAGCTCACGGTGGTGGTCGGTGTACAGGTAATTTCTCATTCCCCTTTAGTTACTCTATTTTTCCGTGGAATTTCAAATCGATAGTCGTGGGTTTTGAGTACGAGTCGAGGCGTTTGGGGAGGTTTGGTGAGTTCAGTGAGTCCCTAGGAGTAGTTTAAGGTGGACACCGTGATGGGGGGTGACACGGGTGGCCGGGAATGCAAACAGGGGCTTTGAACGGATTTTGTTTCGAGCTAGGGACGTCGGTTTAGAGGCCGTGCCGATATGTTTGGTTAAGGAGAATAGGTTGCTTAGGACTGGACGAAGAGATTGGCGAAGAGAGGGAGGAAAACGGTGGAGGAACGGTGGAGAACCGCTATCGCCGGTTCAGACCAGTAGAGTAGCTGAGGAAGAAGATGAACAGTAGTCTGGGTGCAGGCGCGTGAGGCCCACGCGCAGCCACTTTGGGCGGCGCGTGGAGGCGCGTGCGGCGGTTTTTGGGAAAACGGTCAACTAGGTTTTTGGTCTAGAGGTTGTAATGAGTCTAATGGAATAGGTTTCGGGTTAATCGGACGTCGATTCGAGTTAGTTCCGCGGGATCGAAGGTTTAGGGTCTCGGTTCGTTATGCTCAGGACCCGGGGATTTTTGGGGAAAATTAGGAGGATCTTGGTAGACGTGTTAGTGACATTCTTTGGTGACTGTTGACAGGATCGGGAGTCCCCGAGGAGGTTGAGGAACGTGCAAGACGTACGGGACGCGAGTGATGTGCCCGGTATCTGTGAGTGGACCCCTTCTCTAAACTCGAGCATGCATAACTGTTTTTCTATAATTGTTTTATGGTTTTACATGTGATTTCATGGTTATTTGATTATGCTATAACTGTTTTACTTAATTGCACGTTTTTCGGGAAATTACGTATTTGGCACGTTTTACGAGAAATGCTTGATTTCCGATGATGATGTTATGGTTTTGGGATTTCAAATGATAAAGGGTTTTTAATGATTATCAAGGGATTTTGGAATGTGATTTCGATGATCAAGGTTTTCGGTTTTAGAATCGGATTTTGGTAACAGAATTTGGTTTTAAGGTTGAAAAGTGGAATTCCGGATTTGGATTCGGAATGACGGTTCTGGATGGTGTCAGACCAGTGATTTCGGAACCGGGGTGGGTCCTGACACTAATTGCCCGAGATATTCTAGCCATACTAGTTTCAACATAGTTTTTGAGTAATGCTTTATCAAAAGTGGATGGGCAATTGTTTATACCATTCTGACCAACCACTAGGGAGAATACCAAAACCACATAAAATAGGCCACTTCCAACAAGAGCTACTAGTCGGTAGACTGGACAACAACCAACCACTTCTGGTGGACGGTCGACTAGGAATATCTGCCTACTAACCAGTTATCAGTGGGTCACATCTGACCATCTAACAACTTCTGACCAAAGTCCCTGGTCAACCTCCTATATGGACTACCAATCTGTATCGCTGATCATTATGGTTAGCACCATTCACTCAGTCTCCCTTTCTTAGCAGTAACAATATTGATGTACTATCCAGCAAATCTTCACCGTCCATTTGACCTTTCAAGACACATGGCAGCATCCAAGCAATTACTTGAACCTTACTTCGCTAGGGTTTCAACCACCACACTTACTACCATTATAAAGATAGAGTGCATTTCCTTATAAAAGGTAATTCGCTATTCATCAAACCTTACGCTGGCTATAGCGTGTCTGATCTCTTTCTACTTACTGACTTAAGCATTGGACTTTTTGTCCTCCTGCACGTCATCTTAGAAAATATAAGAAGGCTTCCAGTCTTTATCAAGATCAATCCTTGTTAGGTCCATTTTCAGATCAAACATTTGGTGATTTTTGTGGGAATTCTGAATAAGTATTCCTACCATCTCACACATCATAGCCACTTTCCTACTAGTTATGATGTTAGCAAAATAAAGTGATGGCGAGCTAAACAACACCACAATTTCAGGGAATAGAACACAGGGTCGAGCTTACTCTATCTCTCTCTATGGAGGCTATGCTCAGATAAGAAAGCAAGCTCTATTAAGAAGTCGCTGAGCTCCAAAAGAACAACATTTCTGTTGAGACCAGAATCTAGGTATTCAGCGAGCAATACCAGAATACATTCGCTTTACTTCGTTCCACCTAGGCGGAATTGAGAGAGCAGCGAATCGTGGTTAATCGGACCCTCGGAAGTTGTTCCGTGCAAGACCTCTTTCGATTAGAACCTTCAGAATAATGTTCATTCATTCAACCAAAACCACTAGTCCTTCAAAAACTCAAATCTTCAGGGATACTCGTGAACTCCTCGACCAAAGACCACTTCCTCTTGGGGCCACTCAGTTGACATACCCCGCTAATGATCCCAGGATCAGTAAGTAACCTCCTCTTCCTACCTTATCTCAAGGTGGACGCACTTTATCATAGTCAATTTTGATGAGGGCCGCCCTACAGAAAGGACTTGTGGTCTAGGAAGAAGTGCATGTCTGGATGGCCAACTCTTAACACGTAGAGGAGGTAATTGAGTCAACAGCTACCAAATCGGCAGGCCAAGGACGAGAAATAGCAACTGGAGCGGACGACCCATAGACGACCGATTAGGGCTACGGTCTAACCTTCCCCAAACGAACTATGTCATTTAAGAGTTTTTACAGTGTGCTCGCTAGTTGGAAAATGAAAAGAGCAAGGCAAAGTCTCTTATGAAGAGCAAGATCAACGCTGGTCCCTTCACTTCACACATCCTCCAATATCGTCATGAGTTAGAGGTCAAATCACTCAAGGTCACTCCTTTTTGAGAGAAGGAAGATCTAGTCACACATATGAATAACTACCAGTTGGCCATCACTTTCAAGAACCTCTTTGATGATGTGTAGCGCTTGATCTTTAGCTCTACTCTTATTGACGCAGCTTTAAATTGATTTTACCAGCTTCAACCGCGCATGGTCAATTTTTTTGATGAGTTACACATGGTCTTTTTGAAGCAGTTCATGATCCAGATCGACCAACTACTGACTACGGAAGATCTTGGGTCACTACGACTATGGGAGTTTGAAACCTTTCAGAGATATGTCGTCCGCTTCAGCCATGAGTATTCAAAATGTAAGGAGACTAACGACAAAGCGGTATTATGTGCGTTCTGCAACAGCCTCAAGGAATCAATGTTCAAGTACCAAGCCTTCATCATGGATTGGGAAAATTACAATGAGCTGATGAAACAGGATGTCATCCATTCCAAAGCTAAATATTTCAATGCTCCACCACTAGAGAGCAAGCTGAGCATCACTCTATTCTACCTCGCCTCTCAGCCTTCCCACCCCCCACTATTGTAACGACCCGTCCCTGAAATTAGGATTTAGACAGTGATTAAGATGGGATTAGTGAGCTTAATCGGTGGTTAGCTAGTCTCGTTGAGGTCGTTAGTGTAGAATGACGATTTTGCCCCTGGTACGGGCAAAATGTTGACTTTTAGTTCGGGCGGTCAATTGGGTTTTGACCGATGACCAGGACGTATTTTAGGACGTCACCAATCCGTAGATAGGTGGTACGCCCGATTCCGACAACCGAGGAGGAAGTTATGATGTTCGGAAGGTTGAGGGCACCTTCGTAATTTGGTTAAATTAGGGAGAAAAGTTGACTTTTTGTACGATCGGGTTTTGACATGTTGACCTAGGATGGTTAGGTAGATCTTGCCGTCCTGAGTTCGATGACAGGCGGCACGTATTCATCGGACTTACGAGGTGTGAGGTACGGGTCTAGAAAGGTAGTGGCAAAAGGGTAATTTTGGTTTAAAAGAAGGGTATTTTGGTCTTTGTGCTTTGGGCCTAGTGCAGCAGAGAGGGACAAGTGGATGGCTAGGATTGAGCCATTTGTGAGAGAAAGGGGGAAGATGGTGACACGTGGGGCTTGACTAGAGGGTTCCAGGATCTTGCACGGTCCAATTATTTGGGGTAGCCGTGCATTGTGTGCCCGTGTGTGTGTTCGAAGAGCAGAAAAACAGAGGGGGAGACTGAGGGAAATTGGACGGTGGCCGTGGGTGTTGGTGTGTTTTGGTAAGGGGGTGAGTGACCAGAGGTAGTGAGAGAGCTAGTGAGAAGGTTGGGAGGTGAGGAATCAGTGTGTGTGTGTGTGTGTGTGTGTGTGTGAGCTGAGAGCCAAGGGAAAACAGGGAGGAAAACAGGGAGGTTGTGAGAAATCGTGGTGGTGGTGGCCGTGTACGGTGCAATTGGGCTTGTGGTGGTGTCGTGAGGGGTGAGAGGAGTCGACCAGCCCCAGCGAAGCTTGCGACGGCGACCGGAGGACAGGTAATTCCTCATCCTCGTTTGTTTGTTCTGTTTTGCCGTCTAGTTTCAGAAGCTAAGTCGTAGCTTTAGGAGTTGAATTGAGGAGTCTAGGGAGGTCTAGGGGACTCAGTAGGGTCCTAGGTAACTGCTGGTTGAGTAGCCGTGACGGGGGATTGCATGGCGGAGGTTAGCACGACGGAGAGTACTGGTGTGCTCTGTTTTGCCGTCTATGTTCAAATCGAAAGTCGTGGGTTTTAGGGGTGAGTCGACGGTCTTGGTGAGTTGGGTGAGGTTTAGGACGGTCCTAGGAAGAGTTTGAGACTGACACCGTGACGGGGAAAGACCTGGGTGGCTGGAGAAGGAAACAGGGGTGTATCGGGTTTGTGGTTCGAGTTTGTGTCGACGGGTTTTAGGTTGAGTCGAGGCGTCTGAGTAAGGGGAATGGATAGCTTGGGTCTGGACAATGCTTTTGGTGAAGAGAGGAGTGGTTTTGGTGCAGGTACGACGGAGAACCGTCCTCGCCGGTTCAATTTGTAGGCACTGTGTCGAACCAGGTCGACTCGAGAAAGACGATGCACTGTAGCAGGCGCGTGAGGGCCACGCGCAGCCACTTTGGGCGGCGCGTGCGGCGGTCTTTGGGGAAGGTCTCAACATGGTTTTTGGTCTAGGTGTTGTGGCGAGTCTAATGGAATTGGTTTCGGGCTGTTCGGACGTCGTTCGAGATTAGTTCCGCGACGGTGAAGGTTTAGGGTTTAAGTTTGTTACGGTTAGGACCCGGGGATTTTGTAGGAAATTATGAGAGTCTTAGTAAACGTGTTAGTAACGTACTTTGGCGACTGTTGATAGGATCGGGACTTCCCAAGGAAGCGGAGGAACGTAGGGGACGTACGGGACGCGACTGAGGGCTTGGTACTGTGAGTGGACCCCTTCTCTAAACTCGAGCATGCATAACTGTTTTTCTATAATTGTTTTGTGGTTTTATATATGATTTCATGATTGTTGAATATGCTATGTTGGTTTTACATAATTACACATTTTTCGAGAAATGTCGATTTCTGAATATTGATGCTATGGTTTTGGGATTTCAAATGATAAATGGTTTCAAGGATTATAAATGGATTTTGGAATGTGATTTCGATGATCAGGGCTTTCGGTTTTAGAATCGGATTTCGGTAACGAGATTTGGTTTTAAGGTTGAAAAGTGGATTTCCGGATTTGGGTTCGGAATGACGGTTCAGGACGCCGGAAGGGCTTCAGACCAGTGATTTCGGATTCGGGTTTGGATGTGGATTTAGAAAAGGTTTTCAAATGGTTTTGGATTGTATTTACTGGATCTGGATATTGGGTTTAAAGACCCGGATATTATGTTTGACGAGGGACGAGCCCGGATTGGGTTTAAAGACTCGGATTGAATTTAAAGACTCGGGAGTTTAAAGACTCGGATATATTGATATTTCCCCCGTAGGCCTATTGAGTTTAAAGACTCGGAGTTTAAAGACTCGGATATTATTGAGGTCTGGATTGAGTTTAAAGACTCGGGAGTTTAAAGACTCGGATAGGTCCAGCAGGTTTGATCGGAAAATGACTGGTTGGAACTCATGTTTTCTGATATGGTTTTATGATGCTTATGTTATGATTCTATAACTGTTTTATAGTGTTTCTGTTTCTTATGATGTTTTATGGGATCGATTTATAACTGTTTTAATAACTGGGTTATGCATGTGATTTCAAAACGGAGGGCTAAACCCGGTTTTCTTATAAAGTGGTTTGGAAACTTTTCTTTTATTCTGGTCCACTCACACCTTCTGTTTTAAATTTCCCTCCAGGCCGTGGAGGTAGCGCGTGGTGTCGGCGTCGAGGCAGCGTCTGAGGCATAGAAGTCGCGAGAGGGATCCTGGAGTGTTTTAAATTTTCCGCGTGCGTGTATCTAGTTATCGGTTTTCTTTTCTGTGTATTTGGGACTATGCTCTGTAACCTTTTAAACTTCGGGATGTATTGTATAGTTTCTCCTGCATCTGACTGAGTACTTTGGTGGTTGCGTGTGAGTTTTACTTTGGTGTTGTGTCGGGGTGTCAGACGGGAGCATGATTTACCTCGGGTTTCAGGGTGAAACCGGGGTGGGTCCTGAAAACTATGGTTCCGATAAGTAGAACTAAGATTATGAACACAACTCCTACTCAAGTAAGAGGAAGGGATCATATGACAACAGTCACAAGGAAAAGGACAAGTGGTACCATGACAACCGCGAATAGGAGATTCACAATTAGGCTCCCTAGGGAGAACACCCAAGATGCTTAGTGCCCAAGTACGTAACTTACAACATTCTCAATATTTCTATAGAGAATGTTCTATTAAATGTGAGAACATGATTGAGAAGCTCAAGGCATGACAAGCACATCATCGACCGCATGTTCATCCCAACTATTACTATCAATATCACAAGTTGAATGGTCATACCATTGATGAATGTGTGGCATTTCACAACATTGTAGAAGGACTGGTATGAGACAAGAAGATCAATAAGTTCCTTCAGAATGCTTAACCAAGTTGCCAATCTGAGATCAACATCATCATTGGTTTATTGAAAATCTTCTCCGCCTACACTTTCAATCGTGTGATGAAGGAATTCCACTGGGTAACCAATCTAATTACCAATTTTTAACATCAAGTTTGGAAGAGAACAGAAGATAGTTAAGGTGGGCTAGGCAACAACTACCTTCTTAGAGGAAGAAGAGTGCGACATCCTCTTCCTTCATGGTGATCCTCTAATCATCCGGGCCTAAATCTCTAACATTGATGTCAGACACATCATTGTTGACATGGGATGTTCAATCAATTTTATCTTCATGGAGGTATTCAACCAGCTCGGGCTCGATGCAAATGAGCTGAATAGAGCAGTTACCCATTTCTAGGTTTCTCTAGAGACTCATTAATGCCCATTGGTACGGTCTCCCTACTCTTCTCATTATGTTGAAATTTCTAACCATTATTGGCACTGTCCAGGTCTTCCTCACTTGCTACCAATTTGCCCTTACCAAGGTAAACCCTTGCGGGAGACCGTGTATATAACTAAGAAGGCATATGAGGAAAACCTCAGCGATCTAGAGCTCAAGAGACAAATCCAATCTAATCTTCCATAGGACCCACGAGACCTGTCTACTAGTCAAACTCCTCAACCTATTGAGCAGACTAAGTGAATCACACTTCATCCTGATCATCCAGATCGCCAAGTCATAATTAGAATCTCCTTGTAATAGGAGACTAGAGATTAGCTCTATAACGACCCGTCCTGAAATCCAGGATTAGATTAATGACTAATCACAATTAGTGAGGTTAATCCGTGATTAGTAGGGCGAAATCGTACGAACGATGCAAAATGACCGTTTTGCCCCTAGAATGGGTAAAACGTTGACCTTTCGTTCGGCCGGTCAAATGGACTTTGACCAATGACTGTGACATAGTTTGTGACGTCACGAGTTCATAGATAGGTGGCACGTTCAATTCTGACATTCGAGGAAGAAGTTATGACGTTCGGAAGTTTAAGGGCAATTTGGTAATTTTGGTTAAAATGGGCAAATAGTTGACTTTTGGACTGGGAGGTCCGATGGCCGAGGGCCAAGGTCCGTTACATAGATCGGGATGATACAAATCGGTAGACAGGCAGCACGTCGAATTCAGACGTTCGACGGTGAAGTAACGGTTCAAGGAAGTCTTGGGGAACTATTGCACGAGTTACAAAACGAGTTAACTTTTGAAATTTAGTGGGGCCCAGATATTTTATGGAGGCCCTATGGTTGAGTGACAAGTGTCACCCATCCACAGGCCATCTCTTTTCCTTCACGCATCTTCCCCGTGCATCGATCATTCTTATTCATTTCAAACCCAACACAACCAGATCCCATTCCCTTTGAACCCAAAACCAACCCAACCCTTCCCATTCGGCCACGACTGAGGCCAGAGTGAAGTGAGAATGCTGAGGAGGTTGCTGGACGGCCAGAACCGCCGTGGACAGTGGCGTGGAGGCAAGAAACCTAGAAGGTTTGGGAATCCCGTTGGGGACGATTGATCCGGGAGACGATTATGGCACGCGTATCGAGGCGCGGCTTCAGACGGTCTGTGAGTGGACCTTGATTTCTAAACTGTGATGCATGCATAAATGTTTTATATGGATTATGAATATGACTCTATGATGTTGAATTGGATGATTGTAATTTATATGGTTTCTCAGTTTTCCAGTTTTACTCTGATTTTTCGTACTTATGGTTTTGGATATGATTTCATGAAATGGTTTTGGATTTGAAAAGGTAAACTCGGGTTTGAAACCCATTTGATCTACGAACTCTCGGACTTGAGGTCCATTTGATTTAACAAGGCATTCAGGCTGGAGGCCCAGTTGGTTTACGATTCGGACTGGAGGTCCAGTTTGTATGTGGATTTGGGCATAGGGCCCAGTTATGTGTTATGATGGTGATTTCGGGACAGGGACCCTAGAAATGATTTTTACGGGTCATGATAGTTTATGGGAACCGGCATGAACCCTTGAAATGGATTTACGGGTCATGACGGTTTATGGGAACCGGCATGAACCCTTGGAAAGGATTTTGTGGTTCATGACGGCTTATGGGGGCCGGGCATGAATCCTTGAAAGGTTTCAAGAATGATTTCAAAAGGTTTTTCATATTCCATCCTTTATATATGATTGTCTCCTCTAGGGAGGGTCGTTGGCCTGGGTGGACCCCGGAATAGTCACGGAGCACTGACTGAGTGGAGTCGGCCCCCAGTTGGGTTCCTTACTCTCAGGATGGGCATGGTTCATTACCTCTAGGGAGGCTCATTGATCTACGGACATTGACCTGGGTGGACCCTGGAGAGACTTGGGTTTGAGACCCCGGTTAGCACGCGCGTAGCTCTATTTTACGGTGATAGGTTCTTGGATATGAAATATAATGGATAAACATGATTTCAATTGGTTTGGGAAATTGTGTTTTATGATGATAAATGGATTTGGCTGAGGTCGCACATATGTTTATAATGTTATGGTTTTCTGTAAATGGTTTTGGGTAAGAGCCAGTGTGACTTGTATTTACGGAACTTGGGTCTGTGACCCTAAATATGGTTGTTTAAACATATGTGATTGGATAAATGGTTTTACTATGCATGCATGCTTTTTAGTGAAGGGTATAAAGGTCTTTATAAAATGTATTTATGAAACTTATTACTTTTTGTCCACTCACAGTCTTTCTGTTTTTAATACCCTTCATGTTGAATACAGCGCGGATTGTAGCAGAGACCTAGATATCACATACCTCCTCCAGATCCTGGCGTACTCTAATAGCCCGGGAGGGCAAAGGTTGGAAATGTCCCTTGTCTGACACTCCGTGTCAGACGGGATCAGGGGCGTTCCTCGTTAATCCCAGGGGGATTGAGGACGGGTCCTGACAAGCTCATTCAATTCCTCAGGGAAATGATGAAGTATTTGCATGGTCGTATGCCAACATGCTTGGGATATCTACGAATGTTATTTTCCATCGGGTCACCACTGAGCCTTCATTCAAGCTAGTCACACAGAAATAGAGAACAAATGATTAAGAACGATAGGTAGCCACGTATGAGGATATCACTAATCTTAACATGATACATTTCATATGGAACGTTATTTATACCGATTGGGTCACAAATGTGGTTCTGGTCAAGAAGCCCTCAGGGGCATGGAGAATATGCATCGACTTTACCGATCTTAACTACGCTTTCCCCAAAGACATTTTTCCTCTTCCCAAAATTTATCTTTTAGTCAATGCGCGGACAATCACGAGCTACTCAGCTTCGTGGATGCCTACTCTGGATACAACCAGATTCGTTTGCAATTGGATGATCAAATCCACACTAGCTTCTGCACTAACATTGGCTTTTACTGCCAAAAGATCATGTTCGGCCTAAAAAATGCAGGGGCAACCTATCAATTCTTTATGAATTTCATGTTCGCCAACCAAATTAGGAAGGCCATCGAGCTCTATGTCAACGATATGTTGGTCAAGAGAAAAATTGCAGTTGAACCTCTGCAAGATGTTCAAGGTAAGCAATACCATATGCAGCTCAATTCATAAAAATGTGTTTTCAAAGCTATCTCAAAAACTTTCTAGGCTATATAATCAGCCAACAACACATCGAAGGCAACTTGAATAAGATCAAGGCCATCCTTGACATGCAGTCTCTGCAAACCATCAAAAAGGTCCAGGGCCTCATGGTGAGGGTGGGCACAGTCACTCGATTAATCTCCAGATCCACCGATAAGTACCAACCATTCTTCAAGCCCTTTAAGATGAAGGGAAGAACAATCGAGTGGACTCTTGAGTGCGAGAAGGCCTTCGCCAATCTCAAAGAATACATGTCTAATGCTCATTTGCTCTCTAGGTCTGATAGGGAGAACAACTCCTTATCTACGTCTTAGTCTCCATTTTGGAAATTAGCTCCGCCCTAATCAATAAAGACAATGGGATAGAGAACTCGGTCTACTACGATAGCAGGGCATTCCAAGATGCGAAGACTAGGTATGTCGATCTTGAAAAACTCACTCTTGCTCTCATTATTACTGCAAGACGGCTCTGGCCTATTTCCAAGCTTATCCCTTCTTGGTCCTCACCAGCAAGCCTATTAGACAAGTGGTATAGAAGCCCCAACACATAAAAATGACTCACCAAATGGGCCTTCGAACTAGTGGAGTTTTGATATTTCTTATGCCTTTTTGGCCATCCGAGAAAGGCCAAGCCACTGTTGATCTATTCTCGAGTTCACCTATGCAACCACCTACGACATTCTAGAAGATTAGTCCCAACCCAGTTTGGATTCTCTATGTGGATGGTTCGACACTGCCACTCTAGCTCTGGTGTAGGCCTAATACTCATAACTCTAGATCATGTGAAGCTCGAGTATTCTCTCCCCTCTCCTTCAAGACATCTAGCACAAGGCAGAATACAAAGCCCTTCTTTCCAGTCTTTGCCTTGCGAAGGACTTGGGAGCTCAACAAGATTATGATCTTTAGTGACTCCCAACTAGTGGTGAGTTATTTCATAATAACTTTGATGTCAAGGATGTCATTATGACCTTTTACCTCGACAAGGAAAGATCACTGCTCCACCACTTCAGGTGGCTATGAAATATCAATGTGCTAAGATCAGAAAATAGCCAGACTAATGCTCTGGCCAGACTAGCATCATCCATCGATGACAAGATCAGTCAAAGTGTCCTAGTTGAGCTGACTGGAACGTTCCTAGAACCAGGGTGCGAGATGCCTATAACATCAATGCTAAACCAATAAGAATTGAAAGACAAGCGCATCAAATGCAAAACTTATCGATGCATCATAACCCATAGTCATCTATATAAGCGGGATTTCACTCCCCTCTAAAAGTGCATACCACAAGACCATGACCTATTCCATTTTGAGGGAGATCATGAAGGCATTTGTCGAAATCATTCAAGACTTTGATCCCTTACTCAAAAACCTTCGAGCAAGGTTACTATTGGCCCTTCCCATGCAAGCAGGTTCAATCACCCTCACTCAGCAGTATGACTGATGCCAATGATACGCTCCCATACCTCATCTCCTAGCCGAAAAGATCACACTCATGCTCAACCCCTAACCACTTGCTCAATGGTGACTAGATCTGATCGGGACAATGTCCAAAGGCAAGGGAGAAGTAGAACACGTCGTGGTCATGGTAGACGACTTTACAAAATGGGCCGAAGCAAAAGCTCTCACTACAATCACACCATCATAGATTGAGATCTTCATCTACCTGAACATCATCTACCAATTCGGTATACCACACACCATTATTTTCGACAATGGAAAGCATTCCAGTGGTGCTGGATTCTAGTATTTTTGTGAGATATAGGACATCACTTACTATTTTTCTACGGTTGCTCATCCTTATGCCAATGTTCAGGTGAATTCCATAAACAAAATCATAAAATACAACCTTAAAACCTGTCTGGACGAGGGATCCAAGACGATGATCAGACTACCTAGTGAATATCGTTTGGTATTACTCCACCTCCCACTGCACATCTACAAATGAGACCATTTTCCATGGTATTCGACACCAAAGTTGTGGTAGCAATGGAGATCGGGAAACTTCCTATTCGGTAATCTCCTATGACCTTGATGAAAATAATAAACTCCTCACCCTTAATCTCAATCTTCTATAAGAAGACCGTGAGTAGAGAAACATGCGAAACATGGCCTACCAACAAAGGGTGGCACGATACTATGAGTCTAGAGCCTACACATTATGTTTCAAGGTAAGAGACTGGGTTCTCCGAAAGGTCACACTTACCACCAAGGAATGACTCGATGGAACACACAGTCCGATGTAGGAAGGTCCATATTAGGTCATCAGAATTTGTCGACCAAGCACTTATAAACTGCAATCCCTTAATGGCAAAGCACTACCTCACCTATGGAACTCTTATCGTCTGAAATATTACTATAAGTGAGGCCTAGTTTTCTTAACTTTGTAACAGTTCAGACCAAGAAAACCTTACATGAATGAAAATATATTTTGGATTCTTCAACATACGTTTCATTCACTTTTCAAAGTTATTATTGATCGTCACCTCTGCTTGTTGGCACTGAGAGATTAACTCATGATGCTCAGGCACCACATCAACACCAGTTACTAGTTGGCACCGACTAGTTAGCTCAGAGTTCTTAGGCACCCCAATTGGAGACAAGTTCTTGATTGTCACTAACTAGTTAACTTAAGAGGCTCAGGTAGCCACATCAATACCAGTGACTGATTGGAACCAACTAGCTATCTTAGGGTGCTCAGGCACCCACACTTTACGTATTCAGACCCCTCCCCCCCCCCCCCCCCCTCCCCTTCAATATTCCTAACTTTGATCGGTTCAGACTGATAAGGTTAGGACTCTGAAAGGCATACTATTTGGAAGCAGGTCCTGACACCTATTTGACATCAATGCCAACTGAGCTACTTATCCTATGCGTGTCCATACACCCTAAACTATATTCTAAATAGGTAATCAAATCAGACTCATGGTCAGACACCCATCAATTAGTCATCCACAATTAATCGGTTGTGCGTCTTTGTTCGGCCTACACTCTTACTACACTACCGAGCATTAACAACTTGAGGAAAAATATCATCTATTGATAACCAATCTTTTAAGTTAGTTGGCATACATCAATATCAACTACAAACTACTTAACAATTTAAAGATATGTAAAGCAAAGGCATTCAAATAAAAAAGATATAGTCCAATACAACTTTTTTAAGGGGCATACACAAGGGAGAAACAAAAGTACACTAACGAGCTTAAAATGAGACAATTGGGGATGACTGAGCAAATTCTTCCAAGGAAGGTCAAAGCCGGCCGACTCATTCCTCGATCACGATCTCCATATTCTGCTGCTCTTCCTTCTATGTTTCCAGGGAATTCTTGAGCATTAGGCGAGAACCTACAATGCCTATGGAGTTCATCAAGTCTGACTACTTTGGAGCCGATTCGATAGCCTAATAGTCTAGAGGAATAGTGACAGTCTCTGTTAGCATTGGTTGTACCTTTAACCAAGGAAACCTAATTGGCAGTCCCTAGTTGAAGAAGAGCACCTTCTACATCAGCTTCCACTCGACCAGCCCTAGTTTCACATTCACTCCATCTTCGAATGCCTTAGACTGTCAATACACCTTGACTGCCTCAACCATCAACTTATAGAACTCCTTATACTGCTTATAGTCCTCGATAGCCTACTACTGAGCTTGGCCCACCCCCGCAGTCTTATCCTTGAGGGCTGACTCTAGCTCAACTGCCTTGTTAAACTCGGCCAATCGAGCTTGTGAAAGCTCTTTTACCTGCTCCTGAAGGATCTTCACTTGCTCGTAAAGATTTTTTTTTTCTCCCTAATCAAGCTGGCACACTTGTTCATAGCACGCTTGACCACCTGCTCTTTCCCCTTCAGCTTCTTAGTTTTATTCCTCAACTTCTCTCAGTCACCTTCATCTGGTCGGTCTACTTCAAGACTTTCCCAAGTGTGGCCCTTATCTCCCTGAAACACTATTGAACATCAACACACTTAGTCTAAAATACCATGCATGAAAAATATGTACATGGAAAACAAAATGTACTAATTACTTACATGCGCCTACTTGGCTATCAGCCTCGCGAATTGCTCACTCAACAAGACGCCTCCATCTCTGCAATCTTCTTCAAATCCGCCTAGATGCTGAAGATATGGGAGTTGACAATAGGAATGCTAAATGGATGCATGCACTCTATCACCTATGCCCAGCTCACATCGGCCTCCAAGGTTAGAATAACTTCAGGAGCATCTGTAGGGTTTGCATAAAAGTACTTTGGCCCATTACTCAAGTACGACTTCTTGAGCTTCTTTGACGGTTGCAGAGGAGAAAGCTCCCAATTATAGGAGCTAATCAACTATTGAGCCTACTTCAAGGCATCCTGCTCAGTCGTCATTTTCTTCAGTTTCTCTTGCTCAGCTGCATCCTTGGCATCCTACTTCTTAAGAATATTCAGCCTAACTGCATTCCTGGATGACCCATCACCACTTAGGTTCCTCTTGTTGCCAAGGAGCCTCTACAGTTTCTACTTAATAATCTTGTTGAGGTCTAGAATAGCCATCAAGCCCAAGTGCTTCCCTAGCTTTTCCCCATTTATACCAACGGGAAACGTGAACATAAGAAGCTACCTCAGCTCCTTCTTAGGTAACACGGGCTCTTTAGGCCTTTGGGCCGTGTACTTCTGCATCAGTTTCTTTTGCATGAGAGGTGGTATCTTGTCTTTACCTTTCTCCTTGGCTAGGTCTTCGGCCCTTATCTTCTCTTAGGCAGCCATATGCTTCACCGTCATGGCCACCGTCCTTCGCTCAGAAAGCTTCAACACCTTCTTATGAACTGCACACAATAGAAGTTAGAACCTAATCGGTAGTTAACAATACAACCATTTAAGATGAACAGACTTACCAAGCATTTGGATGAGATCGAATGAGATCAGGTTGTACGAATGCTGAAAGAAAGACTGGCTACGTTCCAGATCCAATAGCTGTAATCAGAACTCTTTACACACCCTCTCCCCCTCGACATTATTTTCTCCCTTAAAATTACCTACCATACCATAAAAAAAGGTCATCCTACAATCCAACCAACCAAAACACACTTCAAAGAAAAAAAAAAAATCTTATTCTCATGATCGGCCTTAACAACTTGCCGACTAGAAGAAATGTTGAATCCTCTATTTGAACTTCCTTGTCTACCTCTCCCAAGGACCAGATATCCACACATACTAATGCTTCTGGTTCTTCTGGGAAAACGATATATTCATGATAAAAGGCCCTTTCTTTCCCTTACCCTTTCACTTTATCTGGAACCAACCTAGCCCATACATTTATCTTCAGAACTTGTAGAGTTAGTTGAGGTAACCCCACGTCAGAGCTCTCTTCTCGAATAACTGTAAGGTTATCTAAAAGCTGACTAATGTGATCTAGCCCGAGTAAGGATAGACCTTAGCTAGGGGTGCATCAGTAGCTGATTGTTGTGCTCAAACAAGTCAAGGTAGAAGAGGGTTGATCCCTCGGGAGACTGACTCAACAGATCAATAATCAGTGGGATCATCATCTTGATCTCTTTCGTTATGTTATACAACTCCTGGGACTTATCGATATCTTCCTGCTTTAGGTTTTCCAAATATGAACTATCGTGCAAGCTGACTAGTGCAAAGGTTCCTTAGTTCAGATAAGGCTCATTTCCCATCCCTCATCATCCTTATTATCTAACTATTCTTTGGCCGCATCATCGAGCTATTTTTTAGCCTCTTTTTAGCTTCATTCTCCTCGCCCATCTTTTCATCGACGTGCAATTCATGGTCCATAACCTTGGCCCTTTTGGTTCTTGATTGACTCCTTGATCTAATCAGAATTATAGAATGGAACCTCTCTGGAAACATCTGATTCCGTGTCTGCAGCAGACGAGGATCCACTTTGGGCTCAAAAAGATCTGCTAGTGGATGTGGAGCCACTCGACATGTTGTCAGAATTATTTGCTAGATAGGAGGGCATAGCCTTACCTCCAAACGTCTCAAGGGATCTCTCATTGGAACCTGACTCTAACTCTAACATCTATAAGTGGAATGCCGACTAAATTAGGAAAATGCCGAGTACAAAGGAAAGACCAGAGTAGACCAGAATATTTACCTCTATTGTTTAGATGATTATTGCTCGAACGAACACTCTTCTTCCAAACTTGCTCGAATGCACAATTTATTTTCTCAAACTGCTCGATTAGTGCTATGCTCTTCCTTCTGGTTTGGCAGTCTGTATTTGGTAGCTTGGATAATTTCCATGAATTGCGAAAAAATGAGGTCCTAGTGCCTTTTATAAAGGGTCTAAGGCACAATGAATCCATCCCTCGATCCAACCCGCTAACCTAACATTAAGGCTTCATTCACTAGGACACGTGGTTAGCCTTCTCTTTAGGAAATACCCCAAGTTCAAACAGGTTGGCACACCTTTAGAGGGCCTAAGGACCTTTTGAAATCCAAGTCTCCTAAGGGATTTTAGTGGATCGACACACCTTCAAAGGGCTAGAGTGACCTTTTGAATTCCACATCTCTTAAGGGATTTGGTGGATCGGTGCACCTTTAGAAGGCTCATATGAAGTTTTGAATTTCATGTCTCTTAGGGGACTTCAGTGGATTGGCACACCTTCAAAGGACCAATTTGACCTTTTGAATTTTAAATCTCTTAGGGAACTTTGGGCTCATATGAAGTTTTGAATTTCATGTCTCTTAGGGGACTTCAGTAGATTGGGACACCTTCAAAGGACCAATCTGACCTTTTGAATTCTAAATCTCCTAGGGGACTTTGGTGGATCGGCACACTTTAGAGGGCCAATATGACCTTTCAAATTCCAAGTTTCTTAGGGGACTTCGGTTGATTGGCACATCTTTAGAGGGAAAATCTGACGTTTTGAATTCGAAGTCTCTTAGATGATTCAGTGGATCGGAATACCTTCAGAGGGACGATCTGACACTTCGAATTTTAAGTCTCTCAGCAGAGCTAAGGTGATACGACCCATCCCAATCCCCCCGGGATTAATGCGGGATGTGCCATGCTCCCGTTTGGCACCTCGTGCGAGACCAGAGATACATCTAAACCCTATCGGGGCAACCATAGTGTGCCAAGATCTGTGGTAGCATGTGATGTCTCCGTCGCTTCTACCGCCCATATCATTGATCAACCTGAAAGATATTAAAAATGGTAAAAGCTATGAGTGGACAAAAATAAACAGTTTACAAAATCATTTCTGAAACGACATTTATACCCTTCACTAAAAAGCATGCATGCATAGAAAACAAGTTATCGCAACATTTTCTTTTAAATCAAACCATAAGGCTTCCAAGCCATAACTAGTGAAAAATGCTTCTCAAATCAACCACAATGAAAAACATTTTCATTTCCACAGTAGGGTCTCAGCCCAAAACTAAACCACGTGGGTCTCTGCCCAAAACCAATAAAATACAATATACCAATCCTTGGCGTCCCAGATGTCTAATTAATATTGTCACGGTTCCAAAGCTATGCGTGCTACTCGGGGTCTCAAGTCCGAGGGTTCCCAAGGGTCCACTAGTGACCGGGGCGGTACCATAATGATATGCCTCCCCCAGATCATTGCCCAGGGTCTATTGATCCATAGAAATCCTGATCCTGAGCCTCTCCGTAGAGCGACTTCTCTCAGACAATGCTCCGTGACTACTCCAGGATACTACGGGACATCTAAAGGTGACAACCACTCATAAGGATGGTGTGTAAACCGAAATCAAATCTAGTGGGAAAATCACTATAAACCATTTATACCTCAAATCAAGTTTACCATTTCAACAGGGTCTTAGCCCGAGGTATAACTTCCATAAACCATTTCCATAAAATCAAGAGTCAAGGAATCCAATCCAATCCAAATCGCATAAGGTCTTAGCCCAATTCATTGCCATAGGGTTTCAAACCCGAAATCTCATTTATAAACCACAACTGGGACTCATGGCCGATGACATAAACCAATTGGGCCTCAAGCCCAATATTTCAACCAACCGGGCCTCAAGCCCTAGATAATATTTCCAAATCCGAAATCCTTTTGTTATTCAAATCATTTTAAACCACAAGCACTTATAAAAACCTTAGGCCAGTTATATCATAAAGCATAAATCATCGAAATACGTGCAAATCCACATTTAAACAAAAAATGCCAAAACACCACAATCATATGCACTCAAGGCATCTCAGATCACATATTTAAAACATATAAAACATTTATGCATGCATTATAATTAAAAATCAAGTGTCCACTTACAGACCGTCCTTGATGCGGGCCAACAAGCTGCGCTGTAAGCCACTCGGGGCTATACTGAACTCTCCGGGTCGTCCGGACCTATCCAAAACATACTTGAAGGTCGCTACCAACGTAGACAATTGATAGGTCTTCAATTAAACATTATTTTATATTATTTTATACCCTTTATACTTGACTTTTATTATTAAATTAATAAACAATTAGAGAAAATAATATATTTTGTGGGATTTTTGCAGAAATAAATAAAGCATGAAATTCAGAGCATTTCGGCGAAAGAATCATCCCAATTGGAGTTTTAACGAAAAATATATGATTAAAAGAAGGGAGGCCACCAAAATTTGCTTAGAATTTCGGTGGGAAACTGCTGAAATCTAGAAGCCCAGGCCAAAAATCAGTATCTTTTCCCCAAAATCAGCATCTTTTCCTCAAAATCAGCATCTTTTCTCCAAAATCCATCAAATCTCATCATTTCCATCACTTCTTCATGTATTATTTTATTATTATTTTTATATTTTAATTTTGTACTTTTATTTAAACAATTGTGGCACTCCCTCTATAAATAGGGAGACCATTTCATGTATTTGGGGGGTCCCCATTAGTCTCCCTTAGTCCTCATTTTTCCCATTTTGTTTCTCCTTTTAGTTTAGGTTCTTATATTTTCTCTCTAGTTCTTCTCTGCTTTTAGTTCATCTTCTTTATTTTGTTCTTTATTTTTGGGGACCATTTTAACTTCTTGTAGATTTTCTTATTAATTAGTTTCCTTTTAATTCTTATTCTTAATTTATGATATTTTTATGTTATTTTCATTTCTTCTTTACTTTGTTCTTGTGATTTTTCTTTGAGATCTCTTAAACATATTTTTATGCTTTCCTTAAGAAATACCTAGGCCAAGTATTTCCGAAATAATTCTAAAATTTAAATCCGCATTCTTATGTTTCATCCTCCATCTTCATAAGGTTCAAACCGCTGTTCGGTGTTTCTTATAAATAACATTTTATTGTTTCCATCCACTTTCGGAATCACAAGCTGTTCTTGGGTTCCGAAAGTGTAACTTTATTCCCTTTACTTAAATTCTTGTTATTGTTTTGGTTTTACTTATAATTCAATATATGTGTTGGTATTTTCTTTCTAACATTTGTAAGTAAGAATGCAATATCCATGTGTTTTACTTTTTGAATTTCTTTTACTTCATATGTTTTAGTGCTTAAACTTTAATTCGAAACTAAATGTTGATCTGATGTCAGTGCATTTAGACTAAAATTGAAGAGATTAAATGTTGATCGCTATCGGCGCATTTAATTATAAACTTAAGGTGAATCATGTTGTAAATGTTTGAAGCATATTGATGTTTGACGCACATTAATGGTTGATGCATTTATAATATTGAAAGATATATGTAAGTATTTGAGATGATGAAGGCAGGATTTCGTGATTGGTTTATTATGAGCAAAATGTTAGAGTGTTGGCAAAATTTGTACTTGAAGGAAGTCTATTTTTAGGAGTAGTTTAATTAATGTGATTGTTAATTCGAAATTACTTACGTAAAAGTGTGGGTTTTGTCTATTAAACTACTCTATGGTTTGTAAGTTCTAATTAGCATGAGCATTTGTATTTTAATTCTTAGTTAGTGTTTTCTTTAGTTTAGATTACAAATCTTTTCAAAACCCCCCTTTTAATTCTTTATTCTATAATTCTTTTAATTCTTTATTCTTTATTCTTTATTCTTTTATCCCTTTATTCTTTAATTAATTAATTCTTTGATTATTTAATTCTTTGATTATGTTATTCTTTAATTCATTAATTTATTCATTATTCTTTTATTCATTATTCTTCTCACTAACATATTATTAATGTTCCCTAATTTCCCCGGTTAAGAACGATCCCTATTTACCAATACTGCATCTACACAAAAAGGGTTTAAATTGCATAACACTCAAATTACGTGTTTAATTTAATGTGTAGTTTGGGCGTTGTCAACAATTCCTAACCAAGAACCCTCAAAACTCTTGGAAAGTCAACGTGTCCCAAACACGCATCGCTAGGCCAAAAACCTCAATTTGACCAACCTAACGATCTTCGATCGACCTGAAAGCACAACCATTGGATTCAAATGATCAAAATATTTCAAACAAGACCTGTCCCACCGTGAAATTTGGGCCCATGAGCTGTCTTGCTGACAGTGCCACGTGTCAGCACCTGATTGCTCCACGTGTCTAACACATGTCAGTGTTGATTGGACCTAACAACTGCCACTTGGTAGCCTCTGATTGGCCACATGGCTTGACACCTCTGACAAGATGATGATGATGTCACATGCTGACGTCATCATCGTCTACTTCTTGATGGGTCGACCCAGACCCTTGTAACCGGGTAAACAGGACCCGCGACCTTACCCAAGTAGTTTTCACTCCTCCGACCACCATTTTCCACCATTTTTTAATCTCCTACACTCGTTTACCACCCAGAAATTGATCCGTGGACTCAAAACTAGCTAATAAGGTCCAAAAATTACCTTCCCAAGCATGAACAGTGGCAGCCACCTGTAACTGTCCTTCTCCGTTGATTCCGGCCACCTTAATCCTTGGTTTTGGTCCCTACAGCCTCACATAGTCCCAAGGAACAGGTTTTGGTCATTATAAACCCCTAAAAATTCCTAGAACTTGAATTCAAATTTTTGAAATCCAAAGCTTACCGTTTCGGGTTTCCAGCCACCATGCACCGCCGTCCAAGCCGTTGCCACCACCGTGGTCATCTCAACTTCCTCTCTCACTCTCCCGTTCACACAAATAGTAGAGGATGAGGGTTTTTGAAAGTTGGGGTGGGTTGGGGTGTTTGTGTGTGTGTTTCGGGTTAAAGGAAAACAGTGAAGATGGATTAAATAATATCCCAAACAATTAGGGTTTGGGCCAACCAGATGGGTGACACTTGTCACTTATCAAGTGGTTCCCCCAAATTTCAGCCCAATAAAAACTGCCGTTTGTCCAATTGTCTCATAAAATATGAATAGTACCATATTTCTTTCGTGACTTGTAATTTTCCCGTCGAATGTCTAATTTCTACGTGTCACCTATCTACGGACTCGTGACATCCTGATCTACGTAACAGTTCTCGATCCTCGTGCATTTGACCTTGCGAGTCAAAAGTCGATATTTTGTCCATTTTCAAGGGTAAAATCGTCATTTTACACCAACCGTCCGGAAATCTTCGACTAATTCTCGATTGGTCACAATAATCCTTAATTAATCCTCAATTAATCCCATGAACTCATGACAGACTGTTACATCAATGGACTAGCACAAATTTAGAGGGCCAATTTGACCTTTCAAATTCCAAGTCTCTTAGGGGGCTTCAGTGGATTGGCACAACTTCAGAGGACCAATTTGACCTTCGAATTTCAAGTATCTCAAGTGACTTTAACGTATCAGCACATCTTTAGAGGGCCACTGTGATATTTTGAATTCTAATTTTCTCAAGGAACTTAGGTGGATCGGCACACCTTCAGAGGGCCGATCTGACCCTTCTAATATTTTATTCAAGGCTATCTTCCTCACCCATGGACTTGGGGGACTACAGGACCAAGCTCTACTAGTCGGCCTACATGGTCTGCACCAAATGACAAGTCCTCGATCGAGGAAGTTCACCTCAATCAACAACTTGGGAACTTAGGTTTATTCCATTTTTACTGACCATCAGAGAGAAGACTAGAACAACCTACAACAGGTCACTTCTAGCATGCGCGATGAGTCGGCCGACCAGACAATAGCCAGCCACTTCTAGTCAATGACCGACCAAGGATACTTGTTCGTTGACCAACCAGCAGATGGTCACATCCAACCATCTAACAGCTTCTGAAAAAAGTCCTTGGTCGACATCCTATATGGGCTGCCAATTTGCTTCCACAACCATTTCAGTCGACACTAGTGACTCAACTACCTTTTCGTAGTTGTAACAATATAACTGTACTCTCCAGTGAATCACCACAGTCCATCCGAAACCTCATGACACCTGGTACATCCAAAAAGTTTCTTGAGCCTTACTTCACTAGGATTTCAACCACCATGCTTATTTCCATTATAAATACATGGTACATTTCCCCATCGAAGTAAATTTACTATTCATCAAGCCTTATGCTTCCTATATTGTGTCTGATCTCCTTCTACTTACTGACTAAAGCATCAGAGTCCACTAGGTTGACACCCTACTGGTGTCAAATGCTCTTTTTGTCCTCCCCCGGGTTATTCTGGTGACTAGATGAAGGCTTACAGTGCCTATCAAGACCATTCCTTGTTAAGTCCATTTTTTGAATTAAACAGTAATCAATTCATATAGAAGTCGTTGAGTCCCCAAGTGATGGAGGATTGGAGATGTACTCAAAATTGGCTTTGGAGTTAATGTTATATTATACTTGAAGCCAAATTTTGAAGAAGTGGAGTATTACCCAACTATTGCAGAAGGTAATTGTTGTATCTTTTTATTATTCTTACTACATTTATTAGTTATTATAAATTTACGCAAATGATTAACTTTTTTGTTTTTCTTATATGTATAAATATCGAAGAATGGGACTATGTTACCTCCATAGTACAATCCTTAGATTTCAAATTCAAACATGATGCACAAATAAACTGTACTAGGTCCTGCTCCCGTCTGAAAAATAAACTGAAGTTCCAAAATTACTCTCAAAACCTCATACAAGGGATAACAGTACTAATGTCTCGCCAATGCCTCCATCTCTAGATCAGCTCCGATCTCACTGCAACAACCTGAAAGGTCAAAAAAACTATTAAAAGTGTGAGTGGAAAAAACTAATCATTTGAAAATATATTTTAAGAAAATAAATCTTTACCCTCTATTTCTAAAACATGCATGTATAAATTAAAACATAAACAAATGGATTTAAATTCAAATAAAATCATAAATCGTGGACCCACAAAATCATGAAATATATCCAAAGCTCGTGGTTCACATTTCCCTGAAATCTCTGTTTATCAAATCATGTGAAGCCATCTGAACAAAAATATCAGTAATTAAACACAACCAATCCTCAAATACTCGGGCATCAATCACTATGATGAATCAGTGCTAAGAGTAGAAAAACTAAGGAACTACACTCTCGCATCATCCGAGTCATCTCCGGAAATAGAGTCAACATATGGATAGTAACCTAGGAACATGCTCACAACCAGGTGGTATTCTCGAGCGTTATCAACGTTTGAATCATACTATGTAACGACCTAAAAATTCGAAAAAGGAAAAATTGGAAAAATTGGAAGGAAATGACGATTTTGCCCTTTGATACGGGGGGCAAAAGTTGACTTTTTTATCAGGACCTTTTTTGGACTTTCCGTAAGGACTATTGTGTAGGTCTCGAGATGCTGTGTCCGCAGACAGGTGGCACGCATCAATCAGAGTTCGGACGTGGAAGTTATAGGTCTAAAACTATGAGGGGCATTTTGGTAATTATGTGTTGTAGGGGCAAAATGGTCTTTTGGGCAAGTGAATGGCTGATTTATCCGTGTGGGTGAGTTAGTTAGATAATTAAGTGACACATGTCACTGTGCAGATGACAATTAGTGGCATTGATGCTGTCTGATATGTGGATAGGAGAAATTCATATATATGCTTGAATTGAACATTCCCCGTGTGTGTGTCCTTCCACCAAAACCGAGAACATAATCATAGGTAATTGATCTCAGTGTTTAAGGAGAAACATGAGGGTTTGAACAGGATCAAGAGAAGGAGAACAAAGAATCAACAAGAGAGTGTGGGTGGGAAATTGTAAAGGAAACCCACCGTAGAACTTCAAATCCTCCAACATCGAATTTGAAACCAGGAACCACAATTGATGTAATTGACCTTGAATTCAATTTTTTGGGATTAAGGCGAGTTGAACCCAATCGGAAATGAAGGGCAACGGGGTCGTATCGATCGTGAACGGAGGTCCTCAACCCCTCGAAAATTTGAGGTCCAGTTCAGGTAATTGGAGGTAAAGGATCTCAAAATTGTTGTCAAAATCATCTTTAAAATGCGTCTGCGATGCTCCCCGACTAATTAATTGAAATAATCGATGAATATTTGATGAACTTGGATGATGAACATCCTTCGAAAATTTGAATGAAGTTGAATTGGTTTCAAGTAATTACGATCGAAATTGATGGAACAGACCCATAATTAAGGTGATTACGATGCTATGTGATGGATCAATTGAGGAATTCAAGTTGAAATTGGCAGGGATTGAATCGGGTCAACACGCAGGCTGAACGACCCAATTGCAGCAGAAACGGGTTGGGACGATCACTGTAGCAGTTACTGTAGCTGGGGCATGAGCTTCACTCGCAACCATTCACGGCGGCGTGTGGGGGTACGTGAGCGGGAATATCGAGGTGAGGTCAACATGACTTTTGTTCCATTTAATGTAACGAACATTTTGGCATTGGTTTCGAATTGATCGGACACAGTTTCGATATTGTTTCGAGAGTCCTAAGGCTTATGTTACGTTTTTAATTGGTAATTAATTCCCAAAAAATTTTGGGAAATTAATATGATATTAATTGAGGCATTAGTGACCCTTAATGATGATTTTGGACAGGATTCATGATTCCTGGAAAATTTCAAAAATTACAGAAATGCGTGCAGCTCAGAATCGAGCGGTTTGGATAGTGTGTGAGTGGACGTTTGTTTTATAAACTATTATGCATGCAAAGTTAAATGTTTTACATGATTGATTGCATGATTTGGTTTGCAATGATGTCATGGTGATTTGGCATGATTAATTGTGATTAATGATAATTTTAATCGGTCTTTCGGGCACATTTTACGAGAAATGTGCAAATGATATTTTGGGCTAGGCCCGGAGTCAAAAAGGTTTCAAAAATGATATTTTGACTTAGTTGGTGAGTCAAGGATGATTTTTGGATTATTTTAATGTTTTCAAATGAGATTTTACGGATTTACGTGTAAATGCATTTGGGGTTGAGACCCTGTCGGTAACGGTTTTGACTTGGATTTTGAGTCAAGAATTTGATTAAAATGTTTTGGGATGTAATCCCGGGATAGTTTTCATTGTGATTGTGAGTGCCCAGGTAATCGAAGCTAGGGGATTACCCAGACGACTGATGCTCGGGGATATGTGTGCCTGGATAGTCGGAGCTAGGGGGTGGCTTCCGAGGCGACTGAGGCACGAGATATTGCCTACGCGTAGTGCGGATGTGATTGTGTGATTGATTGTGCACTTATGAGTAGTGCTGTTTGATGTTGATTTGATTGTGATTTCTTTGCGTATTGGTAATGAGTACGGGTTTTGGTCTTTGTGGCCAGGTTAGTGTTTTCATGTGATTTGGCTGGAAAACCGGTGATGGTTATTCATATGTTTTACCCTATGCATGCATGGTTTGATAAAATGGAGAGGAAAATGGTCTATTTGAAATGTATTTTCAAAGGATATTATTTTTGTCCACTCACACTTTTTTATGTTTTTATGACCCTCCAGGCCGTGGTACGACGTTCGTGGATGATCGAGAGGCGGAGGTATGAGTGGAAATCAGTGCAGTTATCCATTGTCTGACAGGTGCTGAGGGGTAGTTTCGGGACTTCAGTTGACTTGTCAGACGGGAGCAAGACCGGGCAGGGTTATCAAAGTCCAATTGGGACGGGTCCTGTCATACTAAGCCATGACATCCCTAAGAATGAGTCTCCAAACTGACGTCCAGGCAATGTCATACTATGATCTTTCTAAGATTCCAAATTGACATTCGGAGGGAATTATATCACATGAGGGTGGTTAACTGTGGAAAACAGTTATAAAACCAAGAAAACTTGTTTTTTATATAAATCCGTAACTCAAAACCGAGTCAAAATATCTCCAAACGAGGCCTGAACCCAAAATGTTGTTTCCACAAAACGATCGTAAAATTTGTGTCCAGAAACCAATCAAATCCTAAATAAATATTCTAAAACTGGAAAATCATCAAAACACATTTAGAATAATTTATTCAACTTATTGCAATCGAATCATGAAAATAAACATTTAAAATGTTTAAATATGCATGCACCACATTTATAAAAAAAAAAAAAATGCCCACTCACAGTCCATCCAAGCAACTGAATTCCGAGCTGTACATTCCTCCAAAGTCTTGGGATCTATGTGTCCTATCAAAAATCATAATCGAGGAATGTCCAAAGTAATCTCTTATTAAAAATCTCTAATTCCTGGGATAATATATGTATTTGAAACCTAAACATAAACGCTTAGGACACGTAAAACTACTCGAGACTATATCTAATCGACTCGAAATTTGTGCCAAAATGTCCATAACATCTAAAACATCAAAATACAAGTTGACCAGAAATTGAGGCAACGTGGCACACACCCTTACCTTGATAGGTTCGTCTTAGTTTCAAAATCAATACTCGGTGTCTTCTCATGTCCAAACCTTCTATTTTTCCCTTCTTTTTTCTTTGTCCCTCATCCTATGTTCTTCCTTCTTTGTTTCTCTGTTTCTCTTCTCTCTTTCCTTTTTTTTTTCTTTCTTCTCAGTTTGTTTTTCCTTCTCGGGTGGGTTTTCTTCTCAGTTTTGGTTTTGTGGTTTCAACACACTAAACACACATAGGGTGTAATTGTAAAAGGGAGGTGGTGCCACTAATTATAACCAGGTGGTGGCACATGTCACCATCTCAAATAATGACTCATCCTACTTTAGCAAAAAGTCCAAAATACCCTTATACTCTAAATTACTAAAATACCCTTGGGTAGTTTAGATCTGTAACGATCTTGTTCGAACTTTGATTTCAACCTGCCACTTGTCTACAAACTCCAAATTTTGAAACTTACGTAACATTCCTAAAATATTTGCAAAGATACTCCAATCAAAAGTCAACTTTGACCTCTAATATATACAAGGGCAAAAATGTCAATCTACATTCAAAACTTCCGGAATTTACATGTTCTGAATTTCCAGGTAGTTACAATGTAATTTGTACTACTGTTTTATTGTTTGAAACTTTGTATGAATTCTTTGACAATAGTTTTATTGATTTTTATTGGTATTTTCTACTATGGATTGTAGTTTGTAGTAGGTATGAATTCCATAACTATGAATTTCATTGTTGTTTTGTCTATTATGTTTGTTTCTTGTCTTTTTAGGCTAAATGCCCTAGGAACATGAAAAAAAATCTAAAAAAGCCCCAAGAATAGAAATTTGCCTCAGGTTGATACAGGAACAGGTAAATCGTCAAGACCGTTGCCCAAACTAACTGACGGTTTCACTAGCGCGGTGTAGAGGAGGGGTAGTTTCGACTAAAATTTCTAACATGGATGCAACGTAAGTAAAAGAGGGACCCTAATTTGGTGGACGTGGAAGGTGAATGCGAAAGGTGGAATTGGGGACGATTGCAAAATCGATTTGGGGAAAATTTTTACGAGGGTTTCCCAGAGAATTGAGGAAGGTTGAAGATGGAATCAATAAGTCAAGGGACTTCGAGGGTTGCAATCAGACGTGAAGGCGACCTCAAATCCGTAACAAGAAGATGCCATTTTTTTGACAACCTGGTAGAATACAACCCAAATATTGTAAGTTCGAAATCTTTGAATTTTGTAATGTCCTTTTGTCTGCCAATTAATATATGATTTTTTGTTGATAATGAGAAGATTTTTACATTGGAGATTCGAATTTTTTGTTGAAGTCAATGGTTGATAATGAGAAAGGTTTTGAAATTGGTGATTTGTCATTGTATATTGAAACTGTTGATAATGAGACAGGTTTGGAAAGGCTATAATGGCATTGTTTACTCAAATGAATGGTGGGTGGTAATGCGTACTCATATTTAAAGGGTTTAGGTTGAGCACTTTGTGGTGAATTAGGTTCTAATTGAATTGAATAATGAGGAAAATATCAGTCGGGGTATTAGGCAGTGGTGTGGAGGTATGGGTTAAGTTGGCTGCCAGTTTTGGGTTCCTGAATAGGGTTGAAGTTAGGTTAAAGTTTGGCTTAGAAGGGTTGGCTTATAGTTTTGGGTTTCTGTATAAGTGATTGTTGGTTGTGGATTTGTAATATAACAGGTAAATGCACAAGGTCATGAATTTTGGTCAAGCTTTAGGGCCATGGATTTGGGTCATGGGATTGGGACATGATTTAGTGTGACCGGTTTGAGTGTGATTTGGCTCTCCATTTGGATGAAAGGGTTTTGGTTTAGAGTTTGAATTTCTAATGTGTTACTTTTTGGTTATTTGGTTTAGGTGATTATGATGGTGTTGTATCGATTAGAATACACCACGGTGGATTAATCGTGAAGAAAAACGAAGAACCGACATACAATGGTGGCTCACTGACTTGGTATGATTGGTGTAGTTGGGACAACATGTCGATTTTAGAGCTACAAGATATGGTTAAGTTCACCAAGTATCCCGTTGATATGGTTAAATTCTACATGAAGAAAGGAGAGGAGTTTTACTTAATTAGTAGAGATGATCAAATTTTGGAATTGGTTGCCAATGCAGCCAATACCAAAGATAAGATCGTCCATGTCTACTGCACACATGGTGGGGAAGGGCTAGTTTTTGATGAGATACCCTTGCTATAGAACCAGTGTCGCCACAGCAGGAAGAGCCTTTGGATCCTGTGTAAGACCCGTGTCCTGGAGGGAACGGTGAACGATCCCACATTCCTGCAAGGGGGAATGGTCTGGGAAGGGAATGGTGGTGTGCCTTAAAGGTGTAGGCACACACCTATCTAGTACTAGGCCTTTTGGGAGCTCAAGTGGCTTTGGAGGGGATTGGAACCCCAAAGTTAAGCGAGTTGAGGCTGGTGCAATTCCATGATGGGTGACCCCCTGGGAAGTTGCACCATGAGCTCCCGAAAAGAAAACCGTGAGGGCGAGGCCTAAAGTGAACAATATGGTGCTAGATAAGTCGGGTCCTGACCAAGGAGGGTCGGGTCCTGAAAATTTGGTATCAGAGCTAGACCCCGACCGGGAAGTGTGCCAGCGAGGACACTAGGCCCTAAGGGGGGTGGATTGTAAGACTCGTGTCCTGGAGGGAACGGTGAAGGATCCCACATTCCTGCGAGGGGGAATGGTCTGGGAAGGGAATGCTGGTGTGCCTTAAAGGTGTAGGCACACACCTATCTAGCACTAGGCCTTTTGGGATCTCAAGTGGCTTTGGGGGGGATTGGAACCCCAAAGTTAAGCAAGTTGAGGCTGGTGCAATTCCATGATGGGTGACCCCCTGGGAAGTTGCACCATGAGCTCCCGAAAACAAAACCGTGAGGGTGAGGCCCAAAACGGACAATATAGTGCTAGATGAGTCGGGTCCTAACCGAGAAGGGTCGGGTCCTGACATCCTGAGCATGTGGCTCCTGAACATGTGGCTCCTGAGTGTGTGGCTCTTGAGTATGTGGCTCCTGAGTGTGTTGCTTCTGAGCATGTGGCTTAGGATTGTGTGGATCATGAAACTGTGGCTCCTGAAGGTATGGATGAAGAGAATTTGGATGAAGAGTTTGTCAGGAAAATAAGAAAGAGAAGGAAAAAGCAAGTGAGTGTTGACGACATTTGCAGCAGTGCCAGTACTGAAGATAGTGACACTGCTGATGAAAACTATGCTGCATTTGAAGAAGAGCATGATGATAGTGATGAGGATGAGGTTGATGTGGTAGATGAGGAGGATGAGTTTTTTAGGGAGAGACGAGTGAAGGGTAAATGAGTAAAAGGAGTGAAAGGTAAATGAATAAAAGGAGTGAAGGTAAAGCAGTTAAAGGTAAATGAGTAAAAGGAAAAAGAGTAAAAGGTAAAGGTAAAGGGAAAGTGATTTCTGATGAGAGTGAAGAACATTTCAAAGATGATGGTTTCAATCAAGAGGATGTGGACCTCATAGCAGTGAGTGATGATGAATTGTTTGGGGACTTTGGTGCTTATGGGTATGATGACGGACGACCACAAGTGCAGGAAGATGATTTACCTCTATCACCAAGAATTAGCATGCAGGACCCAAGTTCTGATAAAGATGATGCTGTAGTTCCTACGAAAAGGGTTAGAAAGAAACCATTGTGAAAACCAGGAGAATTCATTCCAAGTGTAGACATGGAGAATTCACGATTTGAGATTGGGCTAAAATTTCAGGATGCTGCTACATTTAGGGAAGTAGTCAGAAAATATTCAGTCATTAACGGTAGATAACTAAAGTTCTGCAGAAATCAATGGGATCGTATTCAGGTTAAATGCACTGATGAGTGTTCATTTACTATCTTGGCTTCTTCATTCGAAGTTAGTAAGTGTATGTAGATTAGAGAGTTGAATGAGGAGCATGTATGTGGAATTGGGACTTAGAACATTGATGCCAACGTGAAATGGCTGGTGAAGTAGTATGCTAAGGAGCTTACAAGTAGCAAGTAAGATTTTTCTGAATTCCAAGACACGGTGTGTACTGATACTGGGTACAGACCAGCAAGAGCCACATGCTACATGGCAAGACAAGTTAATCAAGAGCTAATTAAAGGATCATGCCAAAGGAAATATGAAATAGTTGGAGAGTATTGTCTACAATTGCTGATGACAAATCCTGGATCAACTGTAGTGCTAAAATCTAAATTGGAGGAAGGTAGGGTTGCAAGATTTGAGAGAGTTTATGTGTGCTTCAAGGCCTGCAAGGATGGATGGATGAAAGGGTGCAGATCCTTTTTGGGTTTGGATGCCTGCCACATTAAAGGCATTCACCCAGGACAAATACTATATGCAGTAAGTATGGATGCGAACAATGGGATATTTCCCGTGGCATATGCGTTGTGTGAGGTGGAAAATTTCAGCTCTTGGAGATGGTTTTTATAGATTTTGCAACAAGTCTTGGTACTCCAAAACAGTCATGGGTTGTTGTTGATGACAGACAAGCAGAAGGGGTTGTTAGAGGCGGTTGGTCAGGTTTTCCCCAATGCGGAGCATCATCATTGCCTTAGGCACTTGTATGAAAACTTCAAACCAACTCATAGAAGGATGGCTTTAAGGGAACAGATGGATAATATTGCAAGGGCCACTACCATTCCCTGGTATCAGGAAGAAATGAGGAGGATGGAAGAGCTTAGTCCCAAGGCAGCCCAATGGTTAAAAGAACGAGATCCCAAGCAGTGGTGCAGGTCCAATTTCCAAACTGATTTCAAATGCAACATTCTGCTAAACAAACTATCTGAAGCATTCAATAAAACCCTAGTACCTTATAAAGCCAAGCCTATGTTGTCTATTTTGGATAAGGTAAGGCAATACATAACTACCTTAATGGCTAGGAGACGAGACGAGGGTGGACTTTGGAATGGTCACTTTGTAGGAAAGAGAATTCAGGCAATCTTAAAGGATTATCAGAAGAAAGGGCAGAGGTTGATCCCTACACATTGTGGGGATAACATATTTGAGGTCCTCAATCCATTTGGTAGATGATTTTCAATGGACCTCAATCATCGTACTTGCTCTTTCAGAAGGTTCGACTTAAGTGGGATACCTTTCCCACATGCATGCAGTACAGTAAGCCGTAGTAAGGGCAATCCAAAGCTGTTTGTACATTAGTGTTACCATTTAGAAGCCTATACAAAGACATACGATAGGATCATCCATCCTGTCCCCACTGAAGACCAATGGGAGAGAGTGGGTGCCCCAATATTGAAGCCTTCTAAGTATCACAAGCAGTCCAAGAGGCCTAAGATGAAAAAGAAGAAGGGGCAGAATGAGGAGGCACCTCAAAATCCTAACAAGTACCCAAGATACCATTCTACACTCAGATGTGGTAATTGTGGGGCTGACGGACACGAGAGGAATGTATGTACACATCCAGTGGACCCTACAAAGGAAGCAAAATTCAGGTGTAAGCAACAAAGGAGGAAAGAAATAGAGGCAAACAAAGCTGCAAAGTCTAGATCTTTGAATAAGCAACCGGTAAGTGCTCACTGCATCATCTAGTACTTGTTCAATTGATGTTGAATTCATGCTGAATTGATTGTGATATTGATGTTTAATTGCTGTTGAAAATCTTTGTGAATTGATTGTGATATTGATATTGAATTGGTGCTGAATTAGGATACTGAATATAAGATTTTGCTCTCGTTGAATATAAGATTTTGCTCTCGTTGAATATAAGATTTTTCTCTCATTGAGTATATTTTGTGTTCAGGTCAAGAGAGGGAAGATGTCCTCACAGCCTGCAACACCGTAGTCCTCTCAGTCTGTAGCAGTTTATCCCACCCAAACTGATTCAAACCAGTAGCCCATATTGAGCCCCCATTGCACACAAACTAGGCTGAAGAAGGCCGCAGCTAAACCACAGTCTCAACCAAACTCCTCCCAACCTGCAGAATCATCACATCCTGCACAGTTCTCATAGCTTGTAGAGTCTTCTCACCCTGCAGGGGAAGGTCAAGTTGGCAGCTCCAAGCCAAAAAAATTCAAATCACCTGCCAAGGAAAATCCAAAGCCAAAGCCAATCCTACCAAAGCCAAAGAGAAAGTCAGGAGACAAAGATTGGCTGAAGAGGGCAAGGGAACTTCTGCCCCATTGGCATCATTAGTGGACCCCAGCTTGCTATCTTAA
This sequence comes from Prinsepia uniflora, assembly GCA_032719365.1. NCBI lineage: Eukaryota > Viridiplantae > Streptophyta > Magnoliopsida > Rosales > Rosaceae > Prinsepia > Prinsepia uniflora. The sequence goes on along the minus strand of CM064863.1, from coordinate 60,404,446 downwards.
TGTTCTAACAAATAGTTTTTAATCTTTCTTTTATGAATTTGGAACCATATAGTGCAATAGGATGAAGTAACCATTTTGTAATGATCAACTAATCCTTTAGTAATGGTCAAGTAATCCTTTTGCCATTGTCAAATTCTTTTGTAATAATCAGATCTTTTTGTAATGTACAAGGTCCTTTTGTAATGGTCAACATGCTCACTTTTTAACGCTCAAATGTGTTTTATGCTTAATTTGTCACAAGTGGATTCATGCTCAATCCATATGCTATTTCATTTGATAACCAAAAAGATTGCCTAAATTCCACCATTTCATTACATTAAACACTTCCAATACATCATAGCCTACATCATATTCTATTTCACCTTCCAAGGAAAATCCAAAGCCAAAGCCAATCCTACCAAAGCCAAAGAGAAAGCCAGCCAATAAAGATTGGCTGAAGAGGGCAAGGGAACTTCTGCCCTATTGGCATCCTTAGTGGACCCCAGCTTGTTATCTTAATATTCTAACGGACAGTTTTTAATCTTTCTTTTATGAATTTGGAACCATGTAGTGCAATAGGATGAAGTAACCGTTTTGTAATGATTAACTAATCCTTTAGTAATGGTCAAGTAATCCTTTTGCCATGGTCAAATCCTTTTGTAATAATCAGATCTTTTTGTAATGTACAGGGTCCTTTTGCAATGGTCAACATGCTCACTTTTTAACGCTCAAATGTGTTTTATGCTTAATTTTTCGCAAGTGGATTCATGCTCAATCCATATTGACAGGACCCACCCCGATTATCGCCTCAATAATCGGGAAGCATCCTGCTCCCTTCTGACAATCGAACACAAAAGACCAGAAAAACCCAATAAAATTACATCACACCCATTGTCAGACCAGAGAGATTAAACAGTACAACCCACTGGACATCAAGTCCATAGTTTCAAAGATCATAAATAACAAAACAAGATAAAGATCAAATCCTACTCTGTGAACTAAACTACACCGCAACGGAAAACTTTATGCCTCTGCCTCTGCCTCTGCCTCGGCGTTAGCCCCCGAACTTGCACCACGACCAAGAGGGTATTTAAAACAGCAAAGTGTGAGTGGACTAAAACAAAAGTTTCCAGAAAACAGTTTAATGAAATCGGGTTCACCCTCCAGTTTTATAACACGCATGCATAGCTAGATATTCGAAAATCGCATACTAAACAATCGAAATCCCTTTTTCCGAAATCATATGGAAAACTTTACGGTAAACAACCATAAAATCAAGGAAAATAACATAATATTGCCAAAATCCAGAAATCGTCATATCGAAACATCAATCACACCAAATCATGTAAAACTGAATCAATAATCACAATCAAGCCGTTGGATCCATCCGAGTCTTTAAACTCAATATCAGGCCTTCCCGGGATATCAACGAGTCTTTAAACTCTAAACATAATCAATAGGCCTCGGGGGTATCGCAATAACCGAGTCTTTAAACTCACGAGTCTTTAAACTCAATCCGGGTCTTTAAACCCAATTCGGGCCCGCCCCCGTCATCAATTAACCGGGTCTTTAAACCCAAAACCAGATCCAACAATCACACCGGGTCTTTAAACTCAAAATCATGCGTAAAATCATAATAAACTAGGATCCATCGTGATCCATTTTCCAAAACCATTCCGAAATCACATTTCATCATAAAGGACTTATGTCCGGATTTCACATGCAAATCCAAATCTTACTCACAAATCATGAACAAATCATCATTAAAACGTAACATGCATAATCATCTCAAATCACTTTATCCAACCATCATCCATGCACAGGAGAAAAACGTAACCTCGAAATACGTAAAAACATGATAATCTCCTCGAAAACGTGCATTCATGTAAAACCGAAATATAGAATACTCAATATCATAAGATCATATTTAAAAACATAAGAAAAGTAAATAAAAACAGTTATGCATGCTCGGTTAGAAATCAAAAGTCCACTCACGGATTTCGGACTCGTCAATCGCGCCCCGTGCGCTCCTCTGTAGCCTCGGGAATGTTCGGGCCTGTCAAAGAGTAAAATAGGGGTTACAAACATTCCCAAAAAACTCATATTAATTTCCCTAATTTTTCGGGATTTTTCGATGTACTTTAACTTAAAGCCCTAACTTCCGAACCCTCAAAACTATCCCGAACGACACCCGATCGACTCGAACTTTAAATGAAAAATGTTCAATAAATTGAAAGGATCAAATCTCAAGTTGACCGTGATCGGAAATGAGGTCACACGCGCCGTCATGCGCCGCCCAAAGTAGCTGCGCGTGAAAGCCACGCGCTGCTGCAGTGACTGCTACAGTGTCACCATCTTCACCCGACTGGCCTGTTAAACGGGTCCTCAACCCGCGACTCGACCTTGCCAATTAACTCTCAATCCTCACTCAAAACCTTCCCTTCTTCCACTTAATCATTCCTAAACATGTTAATTAAAGGTCCCATTCCTTAATCATCTTCGATTTGCCCTAAATCGATCTATTCATACTTGAACAGTCAAATGGGTCAACGTCTGCAACTCACCCAACTTAGCCCCATTTTCAAATTAACCTAGACAGAAGCTTTAGGGGACCTAAACGAACACTCTAACACAACCAATGGAACAAACACTCACCTGGAAGTCGTCGTCCTCAACTCTGAAAATTCCCAGAACTATGGGCTTCAGTTCTTGGCCAATCTGTGATCGATTTCCTTCGAAATCGATGTGGTTGAGTTCCTGTTGATCCCAGAAGACTAACACGATCCTTGTTTCTGTCCAATCCTCTCACAAATTGAAAATCAATTTCCCTCCAATTTCTGGTTTTTCTTCCCCGTCAGTTTTCTCTCAAACTCTCAGCTCTCTCTCTGGTTCAAAATGACCCCCAACAACTCCTGAGTCTCTGATAATCGAACTGTGCGGCAAACAACCCGTGAGAATCCTTCTGGAATCTCTGAGAGTTGTTTCCTGCAAACAGACCCCAAAACCAGTTTTTAAATTGCCCGTGCACTGTTCTTCGTTTCATTCCACACCAGCACGTCCTCATTACCTCAAACCCTATAAACAATTCCCCTGTCCAGTCCACTAAGCAAGTTAAACAATAGCCTGATCAGAGCACTCACGGCATGGTTGTGCAGTCACTGTTTTCAAGGTAATCAATCAGTACCCTTGCAAAAATTACCATTTTGCCTTTCTGTTCAAAAATTACCAAAATGCCCCTCCTCATCCGTTACCCGTAACTCAATCGTCTGATGTCCGTTTTCAACGTGCCGCTTGTCTACGGACTCAGGGCATCAAGACCTACCTAACGGTCCTCGAGTCGTGTGAAAATCAGTTGTCAATCAAAAAGTTAACATTTTTCCCTCCTTCGTCCAAATTACGGAAGTTCCCTTGAACTTCCGAATGTCATAACTTTTTCCCTGATCGTCGGAATTGGACGTGCCGCCTGCCTATGGACTCGTGACATCCCGAACTACGTCACGGTCATCAGTCAACATCCGTTTGACCTACCAATCAAAAAGTCAACAAATTGACCATACTATTCACAGGGGTAAAAACGTCATTTCATTCATTATTTTGCAAAATTACATTCTCCGAATTTCCGGGGCGTTACACATATGCTATTTCATTTGATAACCAAAAAGATTGTCTAAATTCCACCATTTCATTACATTAAACAATTCCAATACATCATAGCCTCCATCGTAAGACACTTGCAACTCATACAAAGCAGACTAGTGCTTAACGACCCACGGCACTTCAACCATTTTAAGTAACCAATACAAAATACCTAACAGTACAACCAAAGCTATCACAAGTGCAATCCTAATCTTAAACACCTTCATTTTCTCCTTCCTCAACTGCTCTTCTCCTATATCTAGTTTCCTTAGCAACCTTGGAATTATCTTTGTTGACCTTTTGCACATCTTGGGATCTAACCACTCCTAATAGTTACACCCTTTGGCACGAGAATTATAACCACTAACCTGCAATATCACAATAAATCAAGAATTAGATATCAAAGCAACATCAATGAGCTTAGGGTAGCAATCATCAAATGCATAGAAGAAACTTCAAAATCTATCCTATACGGGCAACGAAGAAACGTCATGGGCAACAATGCAAGTAGCAATATACCTTCAAACACAAATCCACACCTAATTTCGTCTGAAACTATAACTTACCTAACCATCTAGACAAACTAGAAACCTCCTGCCTGGGTTATCTTCAGTCCATGAGTCTTCACTATAGCCACCTTCCCACAAACACATCTTCGTTGATGCTCACACCCTTCACTCTCATCCATATCGTGACTCAGACGCGGGGAAAACTTGCGATTTTCCATTTCGTTTCACTTTGGTTTCACCTCCTTCTTGGCTGAATTCAAATGCCTGGGTTTCAAGCCAGCTCGATTTCGAATGCATGGGTTTTACGCCCTCGTGATTTCGAATGCTTGAGTTTCAAGCCCTAGCAATTTGGAATCCCTCGGTTTCAAACTCGCGATTTTGAATGCCCGAGTTTCAAGCCCTCGCAATTTGGAATCCCTGGGTTTCAAGCTTACGATTTCGAATGCTTGGGTTTCATCTATGCCTATCTTCAACACATCACCGTCTGCACAAATTGACTAAAATACCCAACCATTACATGGCACTTAGGTGCCACATGGATGCCAAGTCTGCATTATAAACAACATTATCGAAACCGTCAATTAATTTGTGCAACGGTCATAACGATGTACCTATTTCTACATCAACTTGAGACAAATTTCTATTCTTAGGACATTTTGAGATTTTTTTTTTGTTCCTATGACATTTAGCCTAAAAAGCCTTGTTTTTTTAATGAAAACTGAAAGCTGCATTATTTAGAGTAGAAATTACCTTAATTTTGAAACACAGGAAAAATTCAATAAAACCGATCTAGAACCAAACTAAACCAGTTCATTCGATTTTCGCTTCAAATAGGCATTTGGGCAGGAACCGAATTAGTACCGAAACCGATTTCCCAATCAACTCGATTTCAATTTCGACAAATTACCGAACTGAATTACAGATTAACAACCCTACACAAATATACTAAAAAGCAAGCAGATCCAAGCAGAGAAAAGCAAAAGGACTCGGATCCAACACGGGTTGTATATGGATTTATCCGACTCTATATGATCAAAATCATAATCATTTGCATAAATAGACGGCTTTTCAGCAAAAGTGTTACACTAGTTTGAGGCCTGAAAGCATCCAATATGCTCCATAAACCAGCTACATCTGAACTCCTCCCCCATACTGTAATTGTATGTATGCCTTCTACCAGCCAGGAACTGAGAGACATGGCAAGAGGGATCATGACAGAAGCTTGCATATTGAAATGTAGGGTTATACGCTGGTCCCACCAAATTATCTGCACAATGTGACGAGCAATCAGAATGCTATCACGACAACCCTAAATTGTGTCATTGTAGGGAGTCGACTTCCTAATCTTCGTCACATTCGACATATGAACCGTTGGGAACTGCAAGCAAATGTTGTTGAGGAACCTCAGATTCTCGAAATAAGGAAAATTCGTTTCCAGGTGAGGATTGTTAGTTGAATGATTTTCTTCATCTTCACCATCATTTTCGCTTCCAAATGTTTCAAGATAAGCATCTACTTCCTTCAAAAGGAGGAAAGGATTTATGTTAGAACAATGGGGCACAACGAAAAGAAAACGTGGGAAGATCATTTAAGTACAAACCTCAGAATCCTCATCATCAGAAAGATAATCTAATTTGTTGTACAATGATTCGTCTCCACGATCTTTCACACTATCCATTTGTTCCTATCAATGTCAAACACGAGCTACTTAGAACGAAAACAGAACAGGTGGTTTTATATATTTCGTCCTACCAAGTAAAATAGTTAGATTTGTAATGGCAATATAGCAATAAGGGAATGAAGGGGCGTACAATTTCGGATCTAAGCATGTCCACCTTACTCTGCATCGCTGAAATATGTTTTAAAAGAGCCTGCTCAACGAAGAGAAAATTTAGTCCAGACCATTAATATTCACAAAAACATAGCCAAGGAATAAGTAATAAATTGTAATTACAACCCGGGGTATTTCATTGTATTTTCTTTCTCCACTACTGGCAATAGAAACTTACTGGCAACCTTTAAAAACCGTTAAGATGAAACGAGTTCATAGATGCATATGGGTCATATTAACTCCATGTCTTATATAAGCAGTAGCGTTAAACTATTAGCACTCAAATTTATAGTTATACCTCCTGCCTTTGAATCTCAATCGAGCGAGCCAAAGCTTTCCGTTTTGTTAAGAGATTCTTTGGCCTCAACGTAGAAGGTCGGTGATAATCCTTTCCTCGGTACACAATTATAGCAAATTTTTTGGAAATTTTGTCTACCGAAACCAAGATTCCTCCACTCTCAGCTTCAAGTGCTAATGCAACTTTTCTGACCTGTTCAAAAGTTTTAGCATTCACCATGATCTTTACCAATTCCCGGTACTTCCAGTGCAAATGCATATTTTCGACTGTACCATCAAATACTCCACGTCTACCTGAAGAAATCAAATTTCCATAAGTGAACCATACACGATCACAGACATGGAAAATTGGTAGATGGAGAATTGTTTTACCGAGAAGTAAGAAAGCTTTCATCCTTAAACCAAGCTTAAGAAACATAAATCTCTCTTCATCGGTAATGCTTTCTGGGTCTGCTTGCTGTTTGGATGGTTTCGAAGACTCCTCCACCTTAGATAAAGCTTGTTCCGCTCTCATTAACTTTCGTTCGGCCTAACAGACAAATTTTGAAAGTTCAAAGTCAAACAAAGGGAATTCCAGCACTGGAACGGCATGATGTCTAACTAAGTATTCAAAGGGACTTATGACTCCAAGGCACTTTGTTAGACTACAAGATGTTTCTTATATCAGTTCCAATGAGAATTTTGCGAGACAATCCCAAGTTTCTGGAAACTTACAAAGGAAAGTTTTCGTTCAAGCTTTCTGACCAGAGTGGTGTGCCTTAATATGTCTGCTTGTTGCATCATTTTATTCTTATGATGAACATTCAACCTCTTTCCCCACTTGGCATCTGCATCCAAAGTCTCCCCAAGTGTACCTGTAGTACCAAAGTGTTGAGCTTGTTCAACATTTGGTTTGACCGTCGCTGAAGCTCTCAACCTTGCCTGTTCCTCTTCATCTTGAAGGGATTTCGCCAATTGTTCCCTTTCTAGTAATGCATCAGTGACCTCTGGAGACAAAAAATTCTCCCCCCTGTAGAAGACCAAGAAGTCCTTGTTTCGAGATAGCAGCACATCTCCTGTCAATCTCTGCAACAAATAAATAAAGATTAATTGTATGTAAATTATGAACTTGGACTAGCTAATGAACTTAAGATACAACAATGTGAGTGATGAAGTGATAATTTAACCTTTAAAAATCCATGCTATCAATCCATGCACGATTTTAGTTATTGAAATAAACCGAGCAGAAGACCCAGTCACCCAAATCCTCAATCTAATGCCTCATATCTGTGATTTCGATTCCAAAACAACTAGCTTCATAATCTAGACGATTGAAACAAAGATATATACGAAATAAACAAAGTACTTTCTATGGCGCACCTATTAAGAATTTCCGAAGGAAACAGCATATAGAATTGTAATTTCATGTATAAGAGTTTATTTGGTTAATTCCCATCAAACAGACAAGGAAAAAAAAAATGTCTAATAAAAATCAAAATGGTTTTAATGGAAGGATGAACTCGACAGCTTTGCATTGCACTTAGTCAGCCCTTTGCCTAAAGTTATTTCGAAAGTTCCCAACAGGATGAAGTCAATTTCTAATTTAAAAACACCTCCGTTAGAGAATCAACTCATTTTATTAAATATCCTCTAGCAGGAAACTTGTACCTGGCCAATCTTTTTTATCTTACAAGTGGCCAATTCCCTTTGCCCACTATAATGCTCATATGATAGATACTGAAAGCTATACTCAATAACTAAAATAATATTCACCACTGCTTTAGAAACTCGGTATGGCAAATTGAGTTTAGTGGTTGGAATGCAACGTAAGTGTGTGGCAAGGTGCAGCTTAACAAATAATTACTACCTATTGGGTCATAAATTGACCTTGTTCAATTACCTTTATGTCTTCAGCCATTCTCTCACTAGTAGTAAGCTGAACACCACGTTTCAGCGCAACCTTCGCAATCAAGCTTCTTTCCCATAATTTAGCTATAGCCACTGCTAGACCCTGGAGCTGTCTACTTCGACCTACGGGCAAAATTTATACGTAATCAAATAAGAATCTTGTCAAGTATGTGCAACAAATGAAAATGCATACCTAAAGCAAAATGTGGTGGAAGAACCCTAGCTATCCTTCTTCAAGAAGTTGCCTCCTTTAAACCAAGGGTAGGTCGCACTCCATAAGGAAGTATTCTGAAGGGTGGTTGGTAACCAGGAACAATCCCTAGGAGCATATCTGCATCTACAGGTGATGGATCACATCCTGGCCAATCCTGGTATCGAGGGCCTAAACTATCTAAATGTTTGTCAACTTCATCTTCATACTTTACTTCTGGCAATTGTTCATTGTCTCTCTTCTCCTCGGAAGTATTCTCTGACTTTTCTTGGGATGTATTTACATCACTATAAGAAGCAAGCTCAGCAAAGTCTCCCACAGATTTATCAGCAGCAGTTGGTATAGATGATACAGAAATGTCATTTCTCTTGTATATCCGCTTGTTTAGTTGCACTGAGGGAACCTCATAGTTCACACCTCTGTACAAAGAAAGAAATGTGCCAGATCTCCAGACCACCAAACCACCTGTTTTTCGCTGATCATATCAACAACAAAAAAGTAAGATAGAATAAAATAATTGACAGGAACAACCAAGTAATTAATTATGCTATCTAAAAACTTCTACCTGTTTCTTTTCTTTTTCGTTTCCAGATGACGTAATGCATTGCAGAAAATAAATACTGAGTGAAAATACTAAAAGGCAAGGTTTCATTCAAAACATTCAAAGCCTACAAAGGCTCTTTGTACAAGAATTTGGACAATGTTTTCTCTAGTTTAACATCCACAATTACGATACATATACAAGTTTATATATTTCTATTCATTTTTCACTGACCAATCAATTTGGCAATATTCCTTCCTCGACATAAAATATGTGCTCCACAGATCCTTTCTCAATCACTCTATCTCTCACCTCTCCTTTTTTCTCATTACTATCATCAACATAGCCAAATCTTTTCAATTTCTCCACAATCTTCTCCATTGTACTACCACCACCATTTCTATCCCCATCACTATCTCCCTTATCATAAACTGAACCGCTCAAATTCCCACTTTCACTACTCTGATAGTCCAATAAAGCCCGGGGTGGTTTTGGCCTATTATGTTTGTGGGATTCATTCCATCTATCAATCCAACTACAGCTAGACAAGTTCCTCTCGGGTTGATTTATCCAAACAAAATTGGATTTTTTTACTGGGTTTTGCTCAGGGTTTAAGGTAGAGCTGATAACATACTTAGTGGCGTAGAAAGTGTGCTTCTTCAAAGGAATTGAGGAACTGTACCTGAAAAACTGGACGTGGTGGCCGTGGAACCTTGAGAAGGAGGTGTGGAATGACTCAAATAAGCTCGTTGGATAAAGCTGACGACTGGGCACAAGAGTCATCACGGATTAAAGAGACAGAGGTGCATCGATTCAGTGAAATAAAATGTAGAAACAAAGAAAGCCATTTGAAGAATCTGGGGGATTGCCGAGGGGTTTTGTGAGGTTCATGCGGCAAGGGAGTCTCAAAACGATAGAATAACAAATACTGTTAACTTCTTTTTTGTTTATTCTGTGGCTATGTTGGTGTTGCTAAACTTGTTATTAACTTATTATCCATGGCAGGGATTTAAATAACTAGAAGACCCTGCACTCATTTTTTGACACAGAGGAATGAGAAATATGTTTCTTTCATTTTCCGACTTACATTAAAAAAAGGAAAGATGAAAATCCACCGAGAAATCGTAACAATCTTTCACTCTCTTTCTACCAAATTTGATTGAGATGTGTATTCAATTAGAATTTTAATAAATTCTTTTTTAGTCATAAAACTTTAGTAATATTCAATTATGATTTTTAAGTAATCAATAAAATTCTGATTGTATTAAATTATGATTTTAAAATCATTAATGCAAGTTTTGTGATATTCAATTAGAACTTTCCAAAAATTAAAAAAAAAAATACAGTGGTATTCAAAAACTTATCGATTTTGAGGTATTTCATTAAATAGTGTATTTTGTGTGACTTCTCAATAGGTGATATAAATACTAAACCCCAAAAAAATCACATCCTATTACATCGGATTCTTAAGTCTACTTCGATAACCCATCTGGTTCTCAAGGCTCCAACTCATTGTGCTTTCAAGGTAGCTCCTCTATGCTTTCTCTTTGCTTTTTTTTTTTCTTGTTGCATGAGGAAGCATTCATACTTATCAGAGATTCGGTTACTATTATGTATTGACTTTGTTAGGATTCATGAGAAGTTCGGTTACTTTTATAATCAATGGTTTCACAGATGCAAACTAGATCAACTTTTGTTATCTATTATTGACATTGTATGGATTTATCAGAGGTTCAGTTACTATTATGTATTGACTTTGTTAGGGTTCATGAGAAGTTACTTTTATATATAATTAATTGGTTTCGCGGATGTAACCTAGATCAACTTTTGTTATCTATTAGTGGAAAATAAACAACTTTTGAAAAAATCAAGTTCGGTTACTTTTAAAAATTGAACGACATCATCAGAGGGAGTGATGATACCAATGTTAAAAATTGAAACTATGTCAAGGAACAGAAAAATTAAGAAAATAAGCCCCAAAACTCTTTGTGAAATCTAAATTGGAAATGGAAGTATGCGACAAAGGTATGCAACAAAGCAAGACTGGTCCTCACACAAGTTTCAATTTTTAAGTATGAATGCTTTTGATCTTCAAAAGTGGATTGTTTTGATCGTCTCAATAGGAATTGAAACTTTCTACTCACGTGCATGCTGGATGTTTCTGATCTTCAAAAGTGGATTGTTTTGATGGTCTCAATAGGAATTGGGTTCGCCGCTGGCACGATCAAGCAGTAAAATTTATTGCCGCTTTGAGCTTTCTACAAAACAAGGTTAGTTCTTTTAAAAAAAAATTATTTAAACGCACAGATTAAGCTTTATTTTCATTTTTCAAGTTTGTGCTTTTGTCAAGTTTGTGCACTGCTTCGATTTTACATATACGGGTTATTTGCTTGTTTGAATAAGAATTTCAATTCTGCGTAGGGTTTGAATAAATATCAACAATATTGGGCGAATTTAGATGAATTTCTACATTTAAATTTGGTGAAAAGTTTCAAACCAATTAATCAACCAAATTCGATAGACTTCCAATTCAAAATTTCTATATTTAAATTTGGTGAAAAGTTTCAAACCAATTATAGATTTCTGTTATTTGTCCGCCATTGTTTTTTTCATACTATTATATAATACTCGGAAGTCTTCCATAATAGTATAATATTCTATGGTAAGAATCAACCAATCATAGAATTACATAATTAATGTCTTCCCTAAACACTAAATTTAGGATCATATGGTAAGGATCATATTTACATTTGATTTTTTCTTGCTGAAGTTTTGAACATTGCTTGCTCTATGTGGCAAAAAAAGATGTGATCCCTTTTGTTAGATAATTAGGTTGAGCCTAATATGTTGTAAGTTAACATTTTTGTTGAAGTCTTCTACTTGTAAGTATATCCTGACTTTGTAATCCATCAGTTACACTTTAGAACTATTCTGTCAATGCAAGTACTAAAATAATGAATTGCTTATGATTGGGCAGTTGGTTTAGAAAATGGATAGTGATTTTCAAGGGACAATATTAAAGAGTACGTTCTCATATATGCTATCATTGTTGTTTGAGGTAAAATAGTGAAAATTATGTGTGATATATGATATAATAGTAAAAGAAGTTTCACTTACATGAATGATGTAGTAAAATGAAGGATTCACAACAAGGAAAGGACAAAAGAAAATGCAAAAATTTCAATAATTATGAACTTTGGACTAAGGAAGAAAGCAATTTCTTTTTAGAGCTATTGGTTGATGGTATCGGTCGAGGATGACGTGATACTAATGGGTCAATAAGTAAGCAAACAATAGAAAAAAGAGTACTTCCTCGCCTAAATGAGAAAATCGTGTCTCCTAAAACATATAACAATTATGTGAGCCGAATGAGATGGTATAAGAAGCAGTTTGACAAAATGACTACTCTTATGTGTAAAAAATCTGGATTTGGGTGGGATCTAATTGCAAAGAAGTTCACGGCTAGTGATGAAGTATGGGAAAATTACTTGAAGGTGAGCTTCATATTATATGTTATGTCACTTACTAGATTGCTCTAATATTTTATTTATAATATATTAACAATCATCAATTTTTTTTCCTTTGCTAGTCCCACCCAAGTCATAAGAACCTTCAGACATAAAGTGTTGCTAATTATATTGATTTAAAAATTGTGTTTGGGGGTGCAACTGCTACTAGGAATGGCTCACTTGCATTAAGCGTCCATGATACCAATGAAACAACTTTTAGGGACAAGGAAAGCCTAAATTTTGGGATGGAAGACTTTACATTTGATGCTGTAAATGAGACATTTATAGCACCAAGTCACTATCAATCATCCTTCCAACCTTCATCACCCTACCAATCTGCACCACCCTTTGAGTCCATTTAGGTTTTGAGGTTCATCAAGGAAAAACAAGTCAAAAGAAGCGAAGTAGATTCGAGTATGAAGGGAGTTCTAACTCAATTGGTTCCATAAATCAAGCCAAAGTTCTTGAAACCATATCCACCAATTTTGAGAATATCTATGCTCTAATGGAGAAGAGAAATAGAGATAGAGAGAATAGTATTTGGGATGCTATGAAGGATGTACCAAACTTGGATGACAATGTTCGATTCAAGGCGGTTGAATTTCTTAATACTAAAGTAAAACAAGACATGTTCTTGAAGATGTCACTCGAAGAACGTTCATCTTGAATATCCTTCAAATTGGGATGAATTGTTATTGGGATCACCTTGGTTTTTGGTTGAGAATTGTTTACTTTGAATTGTTGAACTATGGTTGTGTTTTTTTTGGTATTTTTGTTGAACTATGCATTTTGGTTGAACTATGTATTTGGTTTAATTTGTTGTGTTTTGATTGAACTTTTTCCTATTTTTGTTGAACTACGTATTTTAGTTGTGTTATTTTGGTTGAACTATGTATTTGGTTTAATTTGTTATATTTTAATTTCCATGAATATGCTATTTTTTCATAGAATATATCTTAACATCTACATATAATGTCATACCCGAGGATATATGAAGATCATGACAGAGGGGAAGAAGAAATCAATAATGAAGAAATTTGTGAACAAGAAATAGATGAAGATTTGGATGAAGATTTTGATGAAGGAATTAAGTTTTTACATATGGAAATTCAAACATTAATACATGTGCTGCATCAGTTTGAGGGAGGTGAAGGACATAGTGCACGTCCGCTAACTCGACAACGAATTACTACCGTTGGATATGATTATATACATCAGGCATTGAATGATAATCCCGCAATTTTCCGACAGGTATATAGGATGTATCTTGATGTGTTCCAAAAGTTATGCACTATCCTCCGAGAAAAAAAAAACACTCTTAAAGGAGACAAGATATATTTGTGTTGAAGAAATGCTAGCAGCATTTTTGCAAATTGTCGGTTAAAATTCTCGATATTGTGTCATTCGTAAAACATTTGGGCGATCATAATTTGCCACAAGTGAAAATATTCAGAAATTTTTTAGGGCTTTGAACACAATAGCACGGCTAAACCAAGATCCGGAGTGTCAACTAAAATAAGAGAAAATACAAAGTTTTATTCTTATTTCAAGGTAAGTGACAACCATTCCATAATATTATTATTAATGTTACTATCATATTATTATTATTATTATTATTATTATTATTATTATTATTATTATTATTATTATTATTATATCATTACATTTTTCAATTATTGCAGGATTGTAATGGAGCTATTGATTGAACACATATTCCAGCAATAGTGAGGGGACGCTATGTCGGTAACTATCGTAATCGACATGGAAATATATCCCAAAATGTATTAGCAGCTTGCAATTTTGATTTGGAATTCATGTATGTTCTTAGTGGATGGGAGGTTCGGCTCATGATTCAAAAGTGTTAAGTGATCCTCTATCAAGGAGAAATGGTCTTAAAGTTCCTCAAGGTGAATAATTATCTTTTTGGTTGGAAATATGTTTTTATTTCTATGTTGCATAATAATACATATATATATGCACTATATAATTAGGTAAATATTTCTTAGTGGATTGCGGATTTGTCAACCGACGCCAATTTTTAGCTCCGTTTCGAGGTGTGCAATACCATCTCCAAGATTTTGCAGGTCATGGTCGTGATATTGAAAATGAAAATGAGTTGTTCAACCTTCTCCATGCGTCCTTAAGGAATGTGATCGAGAGGATATTTGGTATTTTTAAATCGCGATTCATAATTTTTAAATCTTCTCCTCCATTTTTATTTAAAACACAAGCAGAGCTAGTGTTGGCATGTGTGGCGTTACATAACTTTCATAGCAAGGAGTGTCATTCTGATGAATTTCCTATTGAGCCAACTGATGAATTTTCATCAATACCAGTTGATAAAGAGAACAATTTTGAGCAGATTTATCAAACCCAAGACCAACAAAGAGAGGATGCTAACACATGGTGAGTTAGCATAACTTCAACTGTGTGGAGAGATGCTATCTAGGTCATATAAGGAGATGAAACTCCAACAAATGTTTATTACGTGTTGAATAACTTTTGTTTTCCTTAAGCCATGTCTAGCTGCTACATGATGTTATTGTTATTACATTTATCATTTGGTTATTTATTCATATGGCATAATTAATTCATGTTATTATATAATTTTTATTCCATATGAAATCGTAAAACAAATCTTTTAATTATTTGGAAAATACAAAAAAATCCAGTGAATCATAAGAGAATAATGTAATTACAATCTATCAAAATCACAAGTAAAATCTTGTAATTGCAAATCATACTAAAATCCATTACATTAAAATCACGTGATTACCATCTATTAAAATCTTGTAATAGATATTAGAATATTATTACTTTGATCAAGAAAAAATAGAAAATAAATTGAGACAAATTTTTTTAAAAAAAACTAGGAAGACACCCACTCTCTAGTTTCTCTCCACTCTTTGAAACCCTAGCAGCCGCCATCCTCCTAGGGCTGGTGGCATCGCCCCCTCCCCATTTTTCTTCTTCTCTTCTTCGTTCTCTAGCCATTTTCTTTTTCCCTCCTCCTCTTCCCTTCACTTGTCCCTACCTCCCATGTTTTCTTTCTCGACCCGGTCGTTGTTCACTGCCTCTACTTCCTACTTCATTGGATTTTTTCGTTGATCCCCCTTCCCTCACACACTGTCTCCCAGCTCTCCTCCGTCGCTGGTCGTCCCTTTTCCCAGCCCCGACACCGATGTTTGGTGGGCTATTTTTCCCCTCTCTGTGGGTGGTGTTGGGATCCTGATTCGATGGGCTCGTTCCCCTCCATCCACGGTCGTCATTCTGCTCAATCTGGCGCCACCTTACACCTGAGAACCACCCCCTTTACCTACGCCTTTCTTCGCCTTACTTGCACTGAGCATGTTACACGGGAATGCTGTGGATACCAAAGGGCTTGGTGGCTCTGTATTTGTGTGGGCGACGACGTGGGTTGTTGAGTTTCCCTGTGGCTGGGATTAATTTTCTAGGCTTGGGTGCTGTTGTTGGCTCGCTAGTCGGTTTATAGTCTTTGTATTTCCTTTCTCCTCTCTTGGAAATTTCCAGAGGCCTTTTAGATCTATCCTATCATCTTCATTTCAGCTTCCTTCTACTGTGCCTCAATTTTTTCCTCTTCCCTCATCCAAAGCTTTTGATTGCACAGGACCTTGAACACCCTACCACCGAAGTCCATCTCTTAACCCAGTTGCTATTTCAACACTAGATTGTCTTCAAAGTACGTAATGCACTCGTCGAATGGATTATGGGGCGCTCCTTGCGCGTGTGACTTGCTCACACTCAGTTTCTGCTGACTTCTTCGATTTCACCAATACTTTCCTTGCTTATAGTGGTTTTGTTCTTGTTAGTTCGTGGCAGCTTGGGCGGCGGTTAAAGGTGGTGATTTGGATGATGACGACCTTCTTTTTTTAGATCTACATTTACTTTTAAGTTGTATTTAACTTATGTCATTGTACTTGTATCCACATGAATTTGGTATTATTTGTGTGTATGTTTATGTTTCTTTTAAGTCTTTATTTGTGGGTTCCCATTGCTGACATGACCTGTTTCAAATTTTCCATTGAAAATTATCTTGGTCTTGCTCTCGTTTGACAATGCTGATCAGACAAGGGATGCTACCAATTTTAACCGAATTAGTCCCTCCCTTGCGGGGTATCGCCCACATCCATCCTATAACGACCCGTCCCGACTTCATGGGATTAATTAAAGATTAAGTAAGGATTATCGTGACGAATCGAGAATTAGCCAAGGATTGTTCGGACGGTTGGCATAAAATGACAATTTTACCCGTGGAATAGGCAAGATGTTGACTTTTGACCTGGGAGGTCAAATGCATGAGAACCAAGACCGTTACGTAGATCAAGACGATACGAGTCTGTAGATAGGTGGCACGTCGAAATCGGAACTCGTACAAAGAAGTTACAAGTCACACAAGAAAAATGGAACTATTCATGTGTTTACGATAAATTGTACAGTTGTCACTTTTGGATTTGCCAAAAATATTTGATTAGACCAATGGATGTGTGACAAGTGTCACTCATCCCATTGGTGACTTCCCTAAAAAATGGATCTAAACCATTAAAATATTATTATTTAATTATTTTATAATTTCACTCATCTCTCATCTCCACCATTCATTATCTTCATCTCATTTGATCTCTCATCCTGACCGTTCATATCATCATCAGCCATCATCCTTCATCTATTATATTTTCCTCCAAACCCAATCACCATTTTTCATTTCCCTCTAAACAAACACACCACCCCACCACCATATTCGCATCTCGGCTCGTGTGTGCAACCATGGGTGTGACTGAGAGAGTGTGAGGACTGAGAGTGACTAGGACGACGTGATGATGGACGACGGGACACGGCGGTCCACGGCGGAGGTATGTCGGACCCGAGAACCCATCTGTTTTCAAAAATTGGAAGTTTGAGTTTTGGATGTTATTTTGAGTTTCTTTTGATTTAAACACGCATAGGGACTAGGACGACTCTGTGGGGATCATTTTCAAGGGAAATGGGAGCCTGGAAGGACTGAGAACTGAGCTTGGAAGTCGAGCTCACTGTTTGATCATGGAAGGTATGGTTTTGACTATTTTTCCCTTGTTTTAAGTCACTAGATCGATAGGGAATGTTGTTAGAAACCTATAGGAATTGAAAGGGGCAAAAATGGATCGAAAAGGGAGAAGTTAGAACACTGAACCGGTCACGCCTGTAACGACCCGTCCCGAATCCCGGGATTAGATTAGTGACTAATGAAGGATTAGTGAAATTAATCGGTGATTAGTTGGGCGAAATCGGACGGACGGTGAAAAATGAACATTTTGCCACTAGTCTTGGGCAAAATATTGACATTGACTCAGGGAGTCAAACGTACAAGGACCGATGACCGAGGCATAGATCGAGACGTCACGAGTCTGTAGATAGGCGGCATGACAGGACCCGCCCCGATCCCCCTGGGACCACAAGGGGACGTGCCCTGCTCCCGTCTGACACCCGAACAAACAAACCAATTTTAACCTTTAAAGTTCAAATGCATAAATATCCAAAATAAAGTCATACATAAAATCCGAATTCAAAATATGCCAAACAAGGGATAATGTCCAAAAATACAAGTTCCGAGCACGACTCTAAGCTATCATGCGGGCTAACCTACCCAACAGAGGGTTCAGGTGCGCAGTGTAGATCTATGCCTCTGCCTCAGGATCCTTTTCTACCTCATTAGCACGGCCTGGAGGGGTCAAAAAAACATTAAGGGTGAGTGGGCCGAAACTCAAAGTTTATAAAATAGTTCAACAAATAAAAACATAAACTTTTACCCCTCCGTTTTCCAAACATGCATGCATTAGTATTTAAAACCATAACGTCATATAAGATACCGCAAGCCATATAATAAACCATAAACATAACCTCAGCCACTGCACTATACACCCCAACCTTGACATCCCAGATGTCCGACATCCCTGGCGTCCAAGAAGGTCACAGTCCCAAGGCTACGCGTGCCACTCGGGGTTTCAATTCTGAGTCTAATCCCCGAACCCAGTCCGGGTACGGCATCCCAGATGCCTGATGTCCCAGACGTCCAATCATAGCAATCCTGCTCCTGAGTCATCTTACGGTCCGGTCCCTCCGTAGAATGACCCCTCGCAAGCAATGCGTCGTGACGACTCCGGGGTACCCACATCCGGAGGAGACAGTATCACACGGGTAGATCGATACAATGCAGTACCAAAGATCGACATCCACATACACAAATATATATATATATATAATCCAAAACAATACTTAAATTTCACCAGACGGGTCTCAAGCCAAACATCGTAAATCGTGCCATAGCCATAACTCAAGATAATCGAAACCTTTTCTTGATTCACACACACACACATATATATATATAAGTGAAAATAGTTATGCATGCAAATGTTTAATGAAAGCGGGCCCACTCACAGTACAATCCTGCTGCAAAACTGCGCGTATAACCTCGTACGGGTACTATTGTACGATTCCTGTCAAGTCCAAATCACACGTAAGGGTCACTACAAGTCCTTAACATTCAACCATGAAATCCTAGACTGAAACCGGCCCGGGAAGCCGCCCGAACACGCTTCCCGAGGCAATAAATCATATTTTGACCAACTTAACTATCTCCGATCGACTCGAAATTTAGCTCAAAATGTTCAATAAATTGAAAGGATGAAAACTCAAGTTGACCGTGACCGGAGATAAGGCCTCACGCGCCCTCACACGCCGCCCAAAGTGGCTGCGCGTGAAAGCCACGTGCCATGCACTGTAGCTACAGTGTCATCGTCCTTGCCCGAACGTCTGTTAAACGGGTCCTCAAACCCGCGACTCAACGGGGCCAAATCCCCATCAATTCTCACTCGAATCCCTTCGGTTTTCCACCTAAGACCTTCCTTAACCTTGTAATTTAAGTTCTCATCCATTAATTAACCCCAACAAGCCCTAAATCGACCCTTCGACCCGTGATCAACCAAACGGGTCGACCGTCATATCTCACTGGTTTCAACTCCATTTCCAAATTGTCTTAAACTGAAGCTTAATAGGACCTAAACAAACAATAAGACACAACCAATTTCACAAATTCTCACCTGGAAGTCGTCGTCCTCAGGTATGAAAATCCTTCGAAAATGGAACATGGGTTCCTGGCCAAACCGTGGTCGATTCACTTCATGAGTGATATAGTTGAACTCCAAATGGTCCCAGAAGGCTGATTCAATCCTTGGTTTTGTTCCTCTCAACCCGCAAATTAAATTTTCAATTTTTCTCTCCAAATTCTCCAATCTCTGTTTTCTCTCAAGTTCTCAGCCTCTCCTTAGCAGAAATGATCCTCTCTCACTCCCTATCTCTCTGTTAATTGAACCGTGCTGCCAACACTCGTGGGAATCCCTCAGTCCCACTGAAATTTGTTTCCCGCAAAACAGACCCAAAATCAATACAAAATAGTGCCCGTGCCTGGTTCTTGTTTCAGTCCACACCCACTGCCTCAAAACCAACAAACTAATCTCATGTCCAGCCACTAACACTGTTTAACAATTGCTTGATCAGAACAACCAAGCACGGTGGTGCAGGTCCTGTTTCCACGGTTTTTCAAACAGTGCCCCCTGCAAAATTACTATTTTGCCCTTCTACACAAAATTACCAAAATGCCATTCTCTTTCTAGACCCGTAACTCATCCGTCCGAAATCCGTTTTTAGCGTGCCGCCTGTCTACGGACTCAAGGCATCAAGACCTACCTAACGGTCCTCAAATTGTGTGAAAACTAGTGTTCAATCAAAAAGTCAACATTTTCCCCCTTTTCGTCTGAATTACGAAAATGCCCTTGAACTTCCGAATATCTTAACTTTTTTCCTGATCGTCGGAATTGGACATGCCACCTGTCTATGGACTCGTGATGTCCCGAACTACGTCACGGTCATTGGTCAACGTCCGTTTGACCTACCAATCAAAAATTCAACAATTTGACCATACTATTCATAAGGGTAAAAACGTCATTTCATTTATTATTTTACAATTTTACATTCCTCGAATTTTTGGGGCGTTAGCCCTTAAGAAATTTCGTCCCGAAATTTTAAGGAAATAAGTATGGAAACTGCTCTTGCATCTGTGCCTCGGGTTCCCATGTGGCTTCCTCCACATTCTGGTTTTTCTAAAGAACCTTTACTAGGGGAATGGTCTTCTGACGTAGCACCTTATCTTTCCGATCCAAAATCTGTACGGGTTGTTCTTCAAAGCTTAAGTCTTCTCGGAGTTCAATGGGTTGCTCATCCAGTACATGAGAGGCATCATACACATACTTCCATAGCATCGACACATGGAATACATCGTGGACTTTAGAAAGTTCTGGAGGTAGTGCTAATCTGTAAGCAACCTGGACAATCCTCTCAACAATCTCGTAAGGTCCGATATATCGTGGACTCAGTTTCCCCCGTCGACCAAAACGGATAATCCCTTTCCATGGAGATAGCTTCAAGAAAACAAAATCTCCAACCTCAAATTCCAAGTCTCGAATCCGTCGATCAGCATAGCTCTTTTGGCGATCCTGCGCCGCTTTCAATCTTTCTCTGATAATACGGACTGTTTCCTGGGTTATGTCCATCAAATCCGGCCCTACTGCTGCTCACTCTCCTATCTCCATCCAACAGATAGGTGTTCTGCACTGCCGACCATACAGTGCCTCGTAGGGTGCCATCTCGATACTTGCCTGATAACTGTTGTTGTATGTGAATTCCATTAACGGCAAATGAGTATCCCACGAATCCTGAAACTGTAGCACACAAGACCTCATCATGTCCTCCAGGGTCTGAATGGTCCTCTCTGACTGTCCATCGGTCTGTGGATGGAAGGCAGTACTGAAATGTAGATTTGTACCCAAGGTGGTTTGTAAACTCCGCCAGAACCTGGAAGTGAAAAGCGGATCGCGATCAGACACTATCGACTCCGGCGTACCATGAAGTCGAATGATTTCTTTCACGAACAGCTGAGCCAGTCAGTTGGGTTTATAAGTCTCTTGTATCGGCAGAAAATGGGCTGACTTGGTTAACCGGTCTACAATCACCCATACTCCGTCGAATCCACTCCGGGTCCTTGGCAACTTAAAGACGAAGTCCATGGTGATGTGGTCCCACTTCCACTCCGGAATCGGAAGTGGCTGCATAGCCCCATAAGGTTTCTGCCGCTCCGCCTTAAACTGCTGGCAAGTCAAGCATCTGCTCACGAACTCTATAATGTCCCTTTTTCATTCCTGACCACCAATAATGGCTCTGGAGGGTACGGTACATCTTTGTACCTCCCGGATGCATAGCATAAGCCGAACTATGGGCTTCCTCTAGAATCTGGGCCCGTAATTCTGCCACTGCAGGTACATACAATCGGCCCAACTTCACTAGTGCTCCATCACCTCGGATGGTAAAATCCTGCCTTTACCGCTTCGACCTCAATCATGTAGATACAAAGTGTCGGATCCTGAAATTGTGCTTCGATGATCCGATCGATTAACACCGGTCGTACATGGAAACTGGCTAACAAAGATCCCTACTCGTCTGTCCCCAGTATAACTCCAGCCTTCCGGAGTTCCACTAACAAAGGGAGATACACCATCCTCAAGTGTGCAACTGATCCCGCTGATTTCCTGCTGAGCGCATCTGCCACCACATTTGCCTTACCCGGATGGTACTCGATTGTACAGTCATAATCCTTTATTAGCTCCAACCATCTCCGTTGTCTCCTGTTAAGCTCCTTCTGGGTCAATAGATACTTTAGGCTCTAGTGGTCGGTGTATATCCTGCACGTCGCACCGAATAGGTAATGTCTCTAGATTTTTAGAGCATGAACCACCGCTGCCAACTCCAAGTCATGGGTAGGGTAGTTCAATTCATGAGTCTTTAGCTGCCGTGATGTGTAAGCGATAACCTTACCATTCTGCACTAACACGCAGCCTAAACCTTGTAGCGATGCATCACTAAAGACTAAGAACTCTCCACTGTTATCTGGCAATGCAAGGACGGGTGCAGTGGTCAATCGATACTTCAATTCCTGGAAACTCTGTTCACACTGCTCGTCCCAAACGAACTTCACCCCTTTTCGAGTCAATCGAGTCAACGATGCAACAATTTTGGAGAATCCCTCCACGAATCTCCGATAGTAACTCCGTACCTCTGTCACCGTTGTCGGTCTGGCCCAGTTAGTCACCACTTCTGTCTTCTGGGGATCCACACTAATCCCATCTGCCGATATCACATGTCCTAGAAAACCAATACTGCTCAGCCAAAACTGGCACTTACTCAGCTTTGCGTACAACTGTTTCTGTCTCAGTTTCCCTAACACCAACCTTAGGTGTTTCTCATGTGCTCTGGCACTCTTTGAGTACACCAGGATATCGTCAATGAACACGATCACAAATTTATCCAAGTAAGATCGGAAGACCCTGTTCATCAGATCCATGAATGCTGCTGGAGCATTTGTCTAGCCGAAAGGCATCACTAGGAACTCGTAATGTCCATATCGGGTCTGAAATGCCGTCTTCGGAACATCCTCCTCCGCAATTCTCAGATGGTGATACCTAGACCGTAAAACAATCTTCGAGAAGTACCGTGATCCCCGCAACTGGTCGAATAGATCATCATTACTGGGTAAAGGGTATTGGTTCCTCAGCGTCACTTTGTTGAGTTGTCGATAATCTACACACAATCGGAGGCTCCCCTCTTTCTTCTTTACGAATAACACTGGTCCTCCCCACGGTGATGTACTCGGTCGGATGAATCCCAAATCCACCAACTCCTACAACTGAGTCTTGAGTTCTCGTAACTCAGCCGGCGCCATCCGATATGGTGCCTGAGATATAGGTCGGGTACCAGGGAGTAGTTCAATCGTAAACTCGATCTCCCACGATGGTGGTAATCCAGGTAAGTCTTCCGGAAACACATCCGGGAACTCTCGCAACACTGGTATCTCATCGACACTCGGAGTATCAACCTACTCCGTCACGACATGCACCAGATAACCCTGATATCCTTTCCGTAGAAGTTTGGTTGCGACAAGCGAAGAAATCACCTCAGCAAGCGAACCGCCACGATCCCCCTGAAAGATAACCTCTAACAAACCCGGGCTTCGCAGAATCACTTGCTTGCTACAGCAATCGATGAGCGACCCATGCTCCGATAGCCAATCCATTCCCAAAATTACATCGAAGTCGAGGATATCCAGAATAATTAAATCCGCTGGTAAATCCACATCCTCAATTCTCACCGGGCACCTCCCGAATCACCTGATTCACAAGGTACACGATGCCCATCGGGGTGCCAACACCCATCTCACAATCTAAGGCTGATACCACACAATCAAGCATACCAGCACAACTCTTTGAAATAAAAGAATGTGTAGCCCCCGCATCCATCAACACACGTACAAGAAGGTTTAAGATGTGTAGTGTACCTGTAACCACGCCTGGGGCAGTCCTCGCCTGCTGCTGGGTCATTGCAAACACTTGAGCCCTAGGCCCTCCATTCCGTCCGCGCCCGCACACGCCACGCCTAGCACCACAGTCACCTCCCTGACCTCGACCTCCATTAGTGTGGGAAGTCGTGCTCTGCACCACACTAGAGCCCCCAGCATCGTTGCTCTTGGACAACAGCGGGCAAGCACAGGCATAGTGGCCCTCTTCTCCCCACGCAAAACAGGTTACTGGCCTCGGCCTGTCCGAATGCCCACCAGAAGCACCGCTCCAAGATGAATGCTGCCCAGAGTTGTATCCTGATCCACTGCCCTGAGAGCCCCCACGTCGACCTGACCAGCCACGACCTTTAAAGGATGAGGGTGCTCCCCTGTAGCCCCATCTCTTGTTGTTCTTCTGGCCCGTTGGCCCACGTTGTGGGCGATCCTGACGTCGCCCCTCGTCCGAAGGCTGTCGTGTCTTGTGTGCCGCCAGACTGGCCTCGACACGCACCGCAGCGCCGACCATATCTCTCAGAGAAGCATGAGTAGCAGCCGTCACACTTTCCCGGATCTCCCCTCGGAGTCCAAGCTCAAACCTTTGGCATTTGTCCTCCTCCGTGCTCACGAATGATGCAGCGAACCGGGATAGTTTTCCGAAAGTCTGCTCGTAATCTGCAACGGACATATCCCCCTGCTCCAGCCGCAAGAACTCAGCCTCCCGTGCCGCGCCAAACGATCGCGGGTAGTACTGGTCCAGAAATCGGGAACGGAAAACTTCCCAAGTAGTGGTATGGACAGACCATCCAGACATTTCAAGGCCGTGCCACCACTGGTAGGCTCCTCCTTCCAGTAAGAAGGCCGCCAAGGTCACCCGTTCGCCCGGAGGGCAGTGCATCACCGTGAAGATCCTTTCTCATTTGATGATCCAATCATGAGCATCTTCGGGGTTTGATCCCCCATTGAAAGGAGTGGCTCCCAAACGCTGAGCCCGCTCAATGCTTGCGCATTCCATTTCCCTTTCCAGATCCTCGTCAGTTCGTGTAAGAGGAATCCTCCTTGGAGGCATAACCAACTGTCAAGAGGCATAGATCAGTTAACATTATCCTTAAACTCGAAAAGTAACTAGTACTAATCGCTAGTCTAGCATGCTGACCACAACCTAGTGCTCTGATACCAAGCTGACAGGACCCGCCCCGATCCCACAGGGACCACAAGGGGACGTGCCCTGCTCCCGTCTGACACCCAAAATTCATACCAATTTTAACCTCAAAACATCAAATGCATAAGTAACCAAATTAAAGTTATACATCAAATACGAATTAAACAGATGTCAGACAAGGGATGAAATGCAAAATTACAAGTTGCGAGCACGACTCTAAAATAAACCTGTGGGTAAACCACCCAACAGAGGTTCAGGTACGCAGAAGTACATCTATGCCTCAGCCTCAGGTTCCTCCTCTACCTCAGTAGCACGACCTGGAGGGGTTACTAAAACAATAAGGGTGAGTGGGCCGAAACTCAAGTTTATAAAATCGTTTAATAAGTAAATCATATAATTTACCCCTCCGTTTTCCAAACATACATGCATTAGAATTTAAAACCATAAACCATATAGTATGAACCATAAGGCATAAATTTTAGCCACTGCACTATACACTCCGATCCAGACATCCCCGATGTCTGACGTCCCTGACGTCCGATAAGGTCACAGTCTCAAGGCTACGCGTGCCACTCGGGTCTCAATTCCGAGTCCAATCCTCGAACCCTGTCCGGGTACGGCATCTCAAATGCCTAGCATCCTAGACGCTCGACGTCCCTGACGTCCAATAAGCAATCCTGCTCCTGAGTCATTTTACGGTCCGGTTCCTCCGTAGAATGACCCCTCGCAGGCAATACGCTATGACCACTCCGGGGTACCACATCCGAAGGAGACAGTATCATAAGAATGGATCTATACAGTGCAGTACCAAATACATTTTATTGATATCCACATGCAAAACATATATATACATAGATAAAGTCCAAACCGATCTTTAAGTTTCATCAGACGGGTCTCAAGCCCAAATACCGTGAAATGTGCCATAACCATAATTTTAATATCATCAAAACTGTTTCTTGATTCCATCATGTGAACATATAAGTAAATCGGAAAACATTTAAGCATGCAAGGGTTTAATAAAATCGGGCCCACTCACAGTACGATCCCGCAGTGAATCTGCGCGTACGGACCTGTACCGGGATTATCGTACAATTCCTGTCAGTCCAAATCACATGTAAGGGTCACCACAAGTCTTAAACATTTAACCAAAAAGTCTGAAACCGAAACCGGCTCGGGGAACCCGTCCAACACGTTTCCCGAGACCACCGGCCCTAAACTGACCCATCAAAACTATCTCAGATCAACATGGTTAATTCACCAAAAATGTTCAGAATGATGAGGGGAATAAAATTCATGTTGATCGTGATCAGAGATGAGGCTCAACACGCCCTCATGCGTCGCCCAAAGTGGCTGCGCGTGAAAGTCACGCGCCTGACACTGTAGCTACAGTGTCACCACCTTCACCCGTTTATCTGTAATACGGGCCTGCCACCCGCGGCTTGACCCGGTTGGTTACCCATCAATTCCTACTCGATTTCAATCCAATTTGATCGTAACACGTTTATTAACTATCCAATTTAGGTTCTGAGACATTAATCAACCTCGACAAGTCCCCAAACGACCCATCGACCCGTGATCAACCAATCGGGTCAATCACCAGAACTTCCTGGTTTCTAATTCAATTTCAAATTAACTTCACAAACAGCATAATAGGATCAAAACGACCTAAAATGAACGATCAATTGTGTCTGAAAGTACCTGAAGGTTGTCGTCCCAAGCTCTGCGATTTCTCTGAAAACTGCAGTCACCGTCCCAGCTCACCCGTGGTTGATGGCCTTCAATTTCGATGTGGATAAGTTCCAAATACTCCCAGAAGACTAAACCAGGCCTTGGTTTGGTCCAACAGTCACCAGAAATTGAAAACCCGATTTCCCTCCAAATTTTCCCGAAGTGGTTTCTCTCTGGTTCCTCACCTATTCTCAATTCTTTCAACAGCAGAGTGAAGCTCATTCACTTCTCAATCAGTTTTAAACAATTCAAGCCATCCCAGAGGCTCGTGGAAGCCTTACTGTCCACTGAATTTTGTTCCCAGAAAAAGCTTCGAATCTTCATTAATCAAATCGACCGTGCAGGGTGGATGGTTCAGGCCACGTTCTAAAGCATAAGACACACCTTTCTTTCCAGCACACACTTGCATAAACAATTGCGCACTGAACCACCACACATGGTGGTGCCGTCCATGGTCCCCCGCGGTTGCTACAGTAACCAAGGCGAAATGATCAAAATGCCCCTGGTTCAATGATTACCAAACTGTCCCACACTTTCTAGACCCGTAACTCAGCCATATGAAGTCCGATTTCGGCGTGCCGCCTGTCTACGGACTCAGGGCGTCGAAGCCTACCTAACGGTCCTTGAGTCATGTGAAAATTAGTTTCCAAACGAAAAGTCAACATTTTCGCCCCTATCGTCCAAATTACGGTAACGCCCCTGAACTTCCGATAGTCATAACTTTTACCCTGATCGTCCGAATTGGACGTGCCACCTGTCTATGGACTCGTGACGTCCCAAACTACGTCACGGTCATTGGCCAAAGTCCATTTGACCCTCAAATCAAAAAGTCAACAATTTGGCCATACCAATCACAAGGGTAAAAACGTCAATTCATACATTAAATTACATTATTATAATCCTTTAATTTCCGGGATGTTACAACCTTCCCCCCTTAAGAAATTTCGTCCCGAAATTTCAAAGAAACAAATAAGGAAATTGCTCTCGCATCTGAGCCTCGGGCTCCCATGTGGCTTCTTCTACATTCTGGTTTTTCCAAAGAATCTTCACGAGAGGGATAGTCTTCCGACGTAGTACCTTGTCCTTCCGATCCAAAATCTGAACTGGTTGTTCATCAAAGCTTAAGTCCTCTCGGAGTTCGATAGGTTGTTCCTCCAGTACATGAGAAGCATCATGTACATACTTCCGCAGCATTGATATGTGGAAAACATCGTGAACTTTAGAAAGTTCTGGAGGTAGTGCCAACCTGTAAGCAACCCTGCCAATCCTTTCCACGATCACATACGGTCCGATAAAACGAGGACTCAGTTTCCCCTGTTGACCAAAACGGATAATCCCCTTCCACGGAGATAACTTCAGGAAGACAAAATCTCCCACTTCAAATTCCAAGTCTCGAATCCGTCGATCGGTATAACTCTTTTGGCGATCCTGTGCCGCCTTCAATCTTTCCTTGATAACACGAACAGTTTCCAAGGTTAAGTCCATCAATTCTGGCCCTACAGCCGCTCGCTCCCCTATCTCCATCCAGCAGATAGGTGTCCTGCACTGTCGACCATACAGTGCCTCATAGGGTGCCATCCCGATGCTTACCTGATAGCTGTTGTTGTAAGCGAATTCCATCAATGGCAAATGAGTATCCCATGAGTCCTGAAACTGTAGCACACAGGACCTCATCCTGTCCTCCAGGGCCTGAATGGTCCGTTCAGACTGTCCATCGGTCTGTGGATGGAACGCAGTACTGTAACGTAGGGTTGTTCCCAAAGTATCTTGCAAACTCTGCGAGAACCTAGAAGTGAAACGCGGATCACGATCGGACACGATCGATCCCGGCGTACCATGCAATCGTATGATTTCCTTTACGAACAATTGAGCTAGTCGGTTAGGTTTATAGGTCTCCTGAACTGGCAGAAAATGGGCTGACTTGGTTAGCCGGTCCACGATCACCCACACTCCATCAACTCCACTCTGAGTCCTTGGTAACTTGAAGACGAAGTCCATGGTGATGTTATCCCACTTCCACTCGGGAATCGGAAGTGGCTGCATAGCCCCATAAGGTCTCTGCCATTCCGCCTTAACCTGCTGGCAGGTTAAGTATCTGCTCACGAACTCAGCAATATCCTTCTTCATTCCTGGCCACCAATAATGGTTCCGGAGGGTACGGTACATCTTTGTACCTCCCGGATGCATAGCATAAGCCAAACTATGGGCCTCCTCAAGAATCTCGGCATGTAGCTCTGTCACTGCAGGTACACACAAACGGCCCAACTTCACAAGTGCTCCATCATCCCGGATAGTAAAATCCTGTCTCCCATCCGCATCGACCTCAATCCTGTAAACACAGAGTATCGGATCCTGAAGTTGTGCTTCGATGATCCGATCAATCAGTACAGGTCGTACATGGAAGCTGGCCAACAAAGCTCCATGCTCATCTGCATTCAAAATAACTCCCGCCTTCCAAAGTTCCACCAGCAAAGGAAGGTACACCATCCCTAGGTGTGCAACAGATCCCGCTGACCACCTGCTGAGTGCATCTGCCACCACATTGGCCTTACCCGGATGGTACTCAATTGTACAGTCATAATCCTTCAGCAGCTCTAACCATCTCCGTTGTCTCATGTTAAGCTCCTTCTGAGTGAATAGGTACTTTAGGCTCTGGTGGTCGGTGTATATTCGGCACGTTGCGCCGAATAGGTAATGTCTCCAGATTTTTAGGGCATGAACCACCGCTGCCAACTCCAAATCATGGGTAGGGTAGTTCAACTCATGAGTCTTTAGCTGCCGGGATGCGTAGGCGATAACCTTGCCAGTCTGCATCAACACGCAGCCCAGACCTTGTAGTGATGCGTCACTAAAGACCACGAATTCTCCACCGTCATCCGGCAATGCAAGGACAGGTGCAGTGGTCAATCGATCCTTCAATTCTTGAAAACTCCGATCACACTGCTCGTCCCAAATGAATTTCACTCCCTTCCGAGTCAAACGAGTCAATGGTGCAGCAATTTTGGAGAAACCCTCCGCGAATCTTCGGTAGTAGCCTACTAACCCGACAAAACACCGCACTTCCATTACTGTTGTCGGTCTAGCCCAGTTAGTCACCGCTTCTGTTTTCTGGGGATCTACGCTAATCCCATCCGTCGATATCACGTGTCCCAGAAAACCAATGCTGCTCAGCCAAAACTGACACTTGCTCAGCTTGGCGTACAACTGTTCTTGTCTCAGCTTCTCCAACACCAACCGTAGATGTTCCTCGTGTGCTCGGGCACTCCTCGAATACACCAAGATATCATCGATGAACACAATCACGAACTTATCCAGATAGGGTCGGAAGACCCGGTTCATCAGATCCATGAATGCCGCCGGAGCATTCGTCAAGCCGAAAGGCATCACTAGGAACTCGTAGTATCCGTAACGGGTTCGCAAAGCAGTTTTCGGAATGTCCTCCTCCGATATCCTCAGTTGGTGATACCCAGATCGCAAATCAATCTTCGAGAAGCACTGTGCTACCCGCAACTGGTCAAAAAGGTCATCGATCCTGGGTAGAGGATACTGGTTCCTCAGTGTCACCTTGTTGAGTTGTCAATAGTCAATACACAAAAGGAGACTCCCCTCCTTCTTCTTCACGAACAACACCGGTGCTCCCCACGGTGAAGTACTCGGTCGGACGTATCCCAAATCCACCAACTCCTGCAATTGAGTTTTGAGTTCACGTAACTCGGCCAGCGCCATCCGGTATGGTGCCTGGGATATAGGTCGGGTACCAGGGAGTAGTTCAATCGTAAACTCGATCTCCCACGATGGTGGTAATCCAGGTAAGTCTTCCGGGAACACATCCGGAAACTCACGTACCACCGGTATCTCGTTGATACCTAGAGTATCAACCTGATCCGACACGACATGCGCCAGATAACCTTGGCATCCCTTCCGCAAAAATTTGGTGGCAGTAAGTGTAGAAATCAGTTCAGGAGGCGAACCGTCACGCTCCCCTAAAAGGTAACCTCCGGCAAACCCGGGCTTCGCAGAATCACTTGCTTGCTACAGCAATCGATGAGCGACCCATGCTCTGATAGCCAATCCATTCCCAAAATTACATCGAAGTCATGGATATCCAGAATAATTAAATCCGCTGGTAAATCCACATCCTCAATTCTCACCGGGCACCTCCGAATCACCTGATTCACAAGGTACACGATGCCCATCGGGGTGCCAACACCCATCTCACAATCTAAGGCTGATACCACACAATCAAGCATACCAGCACAACTCTTTGAAATAAAAGAATGTGTAGCCCCCGCATCCATCAACACACGTACAAGAAGGTTTAAGATGTGTAGTGTACCAGTAACCACGCCTGGGGCAGTCCTCGCCTGCTGATGGGTCAATGCAAACACTTGAGCCCTAGGCCCTCTATTCCGTCCGCGCCCGCGCGCGCCACGCCTAGCACCACTGTCACCTCCTTGACCTCGACCTCCATTAGTGTGGGAAGTCGTGCTCTGCACCACACTAGAGCCCCCAGCGTCGTTGCTCTTGGACAACAGCGGGCAATCACAGGCATAGTG
Organism: Prinsepia uniflora; assembly: GCA_032719365.1. Taxonomy (NCBI): domain Eukaryota; kingdom Viridiplantae; phylum Streptophyta; class Magnoliopsida; order Rosales; family Rosaceae; genus Prinsepia; species Prinsepia uniflora. The sequence goes on along the minus strand of CM064863.1, from coordinate 60,373,166 downwards.
GCCCTCTTCTCCCCTCGCAAAACAGGTTACTGGCCTCGGCCTGTCCGAATGCCCACCAGAAGCACCGCTCCCAGATGAACGCTGCCAAGAGTTGTATCCCGATCCACTGCCCTGAGAGCCCCCACGTCGACCTAACCAGCCACGACCTTTAAAGGATAAGGGTGCTCCCCTGTAGCCCCCTCTCTTGTTGTTCTTCTGGCCCGTTGGCCCACGTTGTGGGCGATCCTGACGTCGCCACTCGCCCGAAGGCTGTCATGTCTGGTGTGCCGCCAGACTGGCCTTGACACGCACCGCAGCGTCGACCATATCTCTCAGAGAAGCATGAGTAGCAGCCGTCACACTTGCCCGGATCTCCCCTCGGAGTCCAAGCTCAAACCTTTGGCATTTGTCCTCCTCCGTACTCACGAATGATGCAGCGAACCGGGATAGTTTTCCGAAAGTCTGCTCGTAATCTGCAACGGACATATCCCCCTGCTCCAGCCGCAAGAACTCAGCCTCCCGTGCCGCGCCAAACGATCGCGGGTAGTACTGGTCCAGAAATCGGAAACGGAAAACTTCCCAAGTAGTGGTATGGACAGACCATCCGGACATTTCAAGGCCGTGCCACCACTGGTAGGCTCCTCCTTCCAGTAAGAAGGCCGCCAAGGTCACCCGTTCGCCCGGAGGGCAGTGCATCACCGTGAAGATCCTTTCCCATTTGATGATCCAATCATGAGCATCTTCGGGGTTTGATCCCCCATTGAAAGGAGTGGCTCCCAAACGCTGAGCCCGCTCAATGCTTGCGCATTCCATTTCACTTTCCAGATCCTCGTCAGTTCGTGTATGAGGAATCCTCCTTGGAGGCATAACCAACTGTCAAGAGGCATAGATCAGTTAACATTATCCTTAAACTCGAAAAGTAACTAGTACTAATCGCTAGTCTAGCATGCTGACCACAACCTAGTGCTCTGATACCAAGCTGACAGGACCCGCCCCGATCCCACAGGGACCACAAGGGGACGTGCCCTGCTCCCGTCTGACACCCAAAATTCATACCAATTTTAACCTCAAAACATCAAATGCATAAGTAACCAAATTAAAGTTATACATCAAATACGAATTAAACAGATGTCAGACAAGAGATGAAATCCAAAATTACAAGTTGCGAGCACGACTCTAAAATAAACCTGCGGGTAAACCACCCAACAGGGGTTCAGGTACGCAGAAGTACATCTATGCCTCAGCCTCAGGTTCCTCCTCTACCTCAGTAGCACGACCTGGAGGGGTTACCAAAACAATAAGGGTGAGTGGGCCGAAACTCAAGTTTATAAAATCGTTTAATAAGTAAATCATATAATTTACCCCTCCGTTTTCCAAACATGCATGCATTAGAATTTAAAACCATAAACCATATAGTATGAACCATAAGGCATGTAATAAAATCATAAGATAAATTTTAGCCACTGCACTATACACTCCGATTCAGACATCCCCGATGTCTAACGTCCCTGACGTCCGATAAGGTCACAGTCTCAAGGCTACGCGTGCCACTCCGGTCTCAATTCCGAGTCCAATCCTCGAACCCTGTCCGGGTACGGCATCTCAAATGCCTAGCGTCCTGGACGCTCGACGTCCTTGACGTCTAATAAGCAATCCTGCTCCTGAGTCATTTTACGGTCCGGTTCCTCCGTAGAATGACCCCTCGCAGGCAATACGCTATGACCACTCCGGGGTACCACATCCGGAGGAGACAGTATCATAAGAATGGATCTATACAGTGCAGTACCAAATACATTTTATTGATATCCACATGCAAAACATATATATACATAGATAAAGTCCAAACCGATCTTTAAGTTTCATCAGACGGGTCTCAAGCCCAAATACCGTGAAACATGCCATAACCATAATTTTAATATCATCAAAACTGTTTCTTGATTCCATCATGTGAACATATAAGTAAATCGGAAAACATTTAAGCATGCAAGGGTTTAATGAAATCGGGCCCACTCACAGTACGATCCCGCGGTGAATCTGCGCGTACGGACCTGTACCGGGATTATCGTACAATTCCTGTCAGTCCAAATCACACGTAAGGTCACCACAAGTCTTAAACATTTAACCAAAAAGTCCGAAACTGAAACCGGCTCGGGGAACCCGTCCAACACGTTTCCCGAGACAACCGGCCCTAAACTGACCAATCAAAACTATCTCAGATCAACATGGTTAATTCACCAAAAATGTTCAGAATGATGAGGGGAATAAAAGTCATGTTGATCGTGATCAGAGATAAGGCTCAACGCGCCCTCACGTGCCGCCCAAAGTGGTTGAGCGTGAAAGTCACGCGCCTGACACTGTAGCTACAGTGTCACCACCTTCACCCGTTTATCTGTAATACGGGCCTGCCACCCGCGGCTTGACCCGGTTGGTTACCCATCAATTCCTTCTCGATTTCAATCTAATTTGATCGTAACATGTTTATTAACTATCCAATTTAGGTTCGGAGACATTAATCAACCTCGACAAGTCCCCAAATGACCCATCGACCCGTGATCAACCAATCGGGTCAATCACCAGAACTTCCTGGTTTCTAATTCAATTTCAAATTAACTTCACAAACAGCATAATAGGATCAAAACGACCTAAAATGAACGATCAATTGTGTCTGAAAGTACCTGAAGGTTGTCGTCCCAAGCTCTGCGATTTCTCTGAAAACTGCAGTCACCGTCCCAGCTCACCCGTGGCTGATGGCCTTCGATTTCGATGTGGATAAATTCCAAATACACCCAGAAGACTAAACCAGGCCTTGGTTTGGTCCAACAGTCACCAGAAATTGAAAACCCGATTTCCCTCCAAATTTTCCCGAAATGGTTTCTCTCTGGTTCCTCACCTATTCTCAATTCTTTCAACAGCAGAGTGAAGCTCATTCACTTCTCAATCAGTTTTAAACAATTCAAGCCATCCCAGAGGCTCGTGGAAGCCTTACTGTCCACTGAATTTCGTTTCCCTAAAAAGCTTCGACTCTTCAATAATCAAATCGATCGTGCAAGGTGGATGGTTCAGGCCACGTTCTAAAGCATAAGACACACCTTTCTTTCCAGCACACACTTGCATAAACAATTGCGCACTGAACCACCGCACATGGTGGTGCCGTCCATGGTCCCCCGCGGTTGCTACAGTAACCAAGGCGAAATGACCAAAATGCCCCTAGTTCAACGATTACCTAACTGTCCCTTACTTTCTAGACCCGTAACTCATCCATACGAAGTCCGATTTCGGCGTGCCGCCTGTCTACGGACTCAGGGCGTCGAGACCTGCCTAACGGTCCTTGAGTCATGTGAAAATTAGTTTCCAAACGAAAAGTCAAATTTTTCGCCCCTATCGTCCAAATTACGGTAACGCCCCTGAACTTCCGATAGTCATAACTTTTATCCTGATCGTCCGGATTGGACGTGCCACCTGTCTATGGACTCGAGACGTCCCAAACTACGTCACGGTCATTGGTCAAAGTCCATTTGACCCTCAAATCAAAAAGTCAACAATTTGGCCATACCAATCACAATGGTAAAAACGTCAATTCATACATTAAATTACATTATTATAATCCTCGAATTTCCGGGTTGTTACAGATAATGTCCAAAAATACAAGTTCCGTGCATGACTCTAAGCTATCCTGCGGGCTAACCTACCCAACAAGGGGGTTCAGGTGCGCAGTGTAGATCTATGCCTCTGCCTCAGGATCATCTTCTACCTGCTGATGGCCTCCGTTTTCCAAACATGCATGCATTAGAATTTAAAACCGTAAACCATATAGTATGAACCATAAGGCATGTAATAAACCCTATTTTGACCAACTAAAGTATCTCCCATCGACTCGAAATCTAGCTCAAAATGTTCAATAAATTGAAAGGATGAAAACTCAAGTTGACCATGACTGGAGATAAGGCCTCACGCGCCACCCAAAGTGGCTGCGAGTGAAAGCCACGCGCCATGCACTGTAGCTACAGTGTCATCGTCCTTTCCCGAACGTCTGTCAAACGAGTCCCCAAACCCGCGACTCAACGGGGCCAAATCCCCATCAATTCTCACTCGAATCCCTTCATTTTTTCCACCTAAGACCTTCCTTAACCTTTTAATTTAAGTTCTCATCCATTAATTAACCCCAACAAGCCCTAAATCGACCCTTCGACCCGTGATCAACCAAACGGGTCGACTGTCGTATCTCACTAGTTTCAAATCCATTTCCAAATTGGCTTAAACTGAAGCTTAATAAGACCTAAACGAACAATAAGACACAACCAATTTCACAAATCCTTACCTGGAAGTCGTCGTCCTCAGGTCTGAAAATCCTTCGAAAATGGAACTTGGGTTCCTGGCTAAACCGTGGTCGATTCACTTCAGGAGTGATATGGTTGAACTCCAAATGGTCCCAGAAGGCTGTTTCAATCTTTGGTTTTGTTCCTCTCGACCCACAAATTAAATTTTCAATTTTTCCCTCCAAATTTCCAAATTCTCAAATCTCTGTTTTCTCTCAAGTTCTCAGCCTCTCCTTAGTAGGAATGATCCTCTCTCACTTCCTATCTCTCTGTTAATTGAACCGTGCTGCCAACACTCGTGGGAATCCCTCAGTCCCACTGAAATTTGTTTCCCGCAAAACAGACCCAAAATCAATACAAAATGGTGTCCGTGCCTGGTTCTTGTTTCAGTCCACACTCACTGCCTCAAAACCAATAAACTAATCTCATGTCCAGCCACTAACACTGTTTAACAATTGCTTGATCAGAACAACCAAGCACGGTGGTGCAGGTCCTGTTTCCACGGTTTTCAAACAGTGTCCCCTGCAAAATTACTATTTTACAATTTTACATTCCTCGAATTTCTGGGGCGTTACACGGCACGTCGAAATCGGACGTCGGATGGAAAAGTTATGGTCAGGAACGAAATCGGAGATTTTCGGCTCGAGATTCAATTAAAATAATATTAAAATCTGATTGGGGGATTAATTAATTGTGGGGCCCTTGGATGAGTGACAAGTGTCACTCAGAACATTGGTGGCTTCCCTAAAAAGTGGATCTAACCTTGGATTGTTTGATTAATTAGGATTAAAATATTAATTAATTATTATAATATTATTTTCTAATTTCCCTCCACATTTCTCTCTCATTTCCAGCCATCCATTTCCCTCAGATCACTCATCCTCACCGTCCACTCCATCTCATCTAACCATCATCACCATACCTCACCTTCCCTCTTTAGCCCGTGCACATAATTCATCTTCTTCATTCTGTTCTTCTTAAAACCGAGAAACAAACACAAATACCCCCTACCACCATACCTTATATGTGCTCGTGTGTGAAGCTAAAGGAATGAGTGTGTGATGTGAGAGAAATGGTGTTCGGTGAGGGCCAACTGAAGGAATGAAAAAACGGAGTGTGTGCGTGTGATCATGAACCCAACCCTCTTAAACCTCACCTATTGCTCGTGTTATATGAATAAGAAAGGAAGGGGAGGCTGAGGCAAGTCAACGGTGGCCACGACGGTGGCCCACGACGGAGATTAGAGGTAAGAAACCGTAAGGACCGATTTTGATTCAAAATGGCAGTTTGTGTTTTATGTACTGACGATCGATATGGTTACTTGGATGAGATTCTGGAGGTTCAAGGGAGGCTCACAGGCGTGATGGCACGGCTGGAGATGGCCGGTAACGGGAGGACATGACAGTGGAAGTTGGTCGTGAGTTCCTCAATCGAGAAGGTAAGATTTTATGCCATTTTTTGTGGTTTTAATCACAAAAATAGGTTCCTCAGATTGAGACTAAGAGATTAGGATTAAAATGGAATGAAATGGACCAAAAATATGTGAGAAACAAGCCCTAACCGGTCACTCCGGTCAAGTTGGACCGGAACAGACTAACCGGACCGTGCTGGACCGATTTGCCCAGTGAAGAAGACTATGAACGGTAGGCGTATGACATTCACATATATGATTTGGACATTTTGGGACTAGTTTCGTGTCGATCGGACATCGTTTCGATATAGTTCAGGATGTCCGAAGGTTTTGGATCGAGTTTAAAAATAGTTAAAAATTCAGAAAAATTACGGGACATCAAGGAGAGGTTAACGAGGTTGTTAGTAACCCTCTAGTATGATTTGGACAAGTTTGGGGGTCCCGGTGACGGTGATTAGCCCGGGGAGGCTTACAGCACGCAAATCGAGGCGGAAGCGTAGGAAGGTCTGTGAGTGGACCTTGATTTCTAAACTGTGATGCATACATAAATGTTTTATATGTTTTACATATATGATTTCTATCATGATGATTATGGATATTGGTGATTTACATGATTTCACGTATTTTGAGACGATTTACGTATTTGCACATAAATCGAGGTTTATGCTTTTGCACTGGTTATACGTGCTTATGGTTTCAGAAATGGGTTAATGAAATGGTTTTGGGTTTGAAAAGGTAAACTCGGGCAAGAGACCCATTTTTTTTGGAAACCCTCGGACTCGAAGTCCAGTTAGTTACATAATCGGGCACGAGGCCCAGTTGGTTTACGAATTGACCAGGAGGCCCAATTAGCTTACATAATCGGGCTTGAGGCCCAGTTAGTTACATAATCGGGCACAAGGCCCAGTTGGTTTACGAATCGGGCCGGAGGCCCAGTTAGCTTACATAATCGGGCTTGAGGCCCAGTTAGTTACATAATAGGGCACAAGGCCCAGTTGGTTTACGAAATCGGGCACGAGACCCAGTTGGTTTATGTATTCGGGCTTGGGGCCCAGTTATGGTTTACGATTGTGATTTTGGGTCGGGGACTCATAAATGGATTTATGGTTTCATGACGCTTTTTGGGGACTGGGCATAAATCCTTTGAAAGGTTTTAAGAATGATTACAAAATAGTTTTTCATATACCATCCTTTATATTATGGATTGTCTCCTCTGGGGAGGGTCGTTGGCCTCGGTGGACCCCGGAGTAGTCACAGAGCACTAACTGAGTGGAGTCGCCCCCGTTGGATACCTTACTCTCATAAAGGCTTATGGATTATAACCCCCAGGAAGGGTCATTGATCTGCGGACATTGACCTAGGTGGACCCTGGGGAGACTTGGGATTTAAGACCCCGGGTAGCACGCGCGTCACTTTGGAAACCGTGACAGGATTGGTTATATGATATATTATATGATATTGATAAACACGATTTCTTAGATTTTGATGAAATGATGTTTTGTGAATAATAAACAGATTTGAGCAATGACCCCTCAGATTTATGGTTTTGGGCTGAGTTCCCACATATGGTTACTATGTTATGAAATTTGTGTAAATGGTTTTGGGCAGGGACCCGTATGACTTGAATTTACGGAACATGGTGCTGAGACCTTAATAATGGTTATTTGAACATGTGATTTGATAAATGGTTTTCGAATGCATGCATGCTTTTTAGTGAAGGACATAAATATCTTTATGAAATGTGTTATTATGAACTTATTGATTTTCGTCCACTCACAGTCTTTTCTGGTTTTTAATACCCTTCAGGTTGATCACGGATGCGGACTGTAGTAGAGACCGAGACATCACACTCCTCCACCGGATCCTGGCGCGCTCTGGAAGCCAATCGGGTTGAAAGTTTTAGATTATCCCTTATCTGACACTTCATGTCAGACGGGATCATGATACATCCTGTGTTAATCACGGGGGGATTAGGATGGGTCGTGACAACGCCGGTCCCGACCGGTCCAGTCTGGTCGAAACGAGTGAACCTGATCTACTGGAGGTTAAGGGTGATGAATAGTGTCGCGCGTGGCTTTCACGCGCAGGGGGTTTCGGCCGCACGTGGGGGCACGTGGAGGGCCTTTTGGAGAAACTTTCAACATGTGAAATCATCTAGTTTCGTGTCGATCAGACATCATTTTATATAGTTCGGGATGTCCGAAGGCTTAGGATCGAGTTTAAAAATAGTTAAAAATTCGGGAAAATTACGGGGCTTTAATGAGACGTTAATGAGGCAGTTAGTAACCCTCTAGTATGATTTGGACAGGTTTGGGAGTCCCGGTGATGGTTATTAGCCCGGCGAGGCTTATGGCACGCAAATCGAGGCTTACGGCATACATAAGTGTTTTATATGTTTTACATATGTGATTCTAGGATGATGATTTGGATATTGGTGATTTCCATAATTTCTCGTATTTCGAGGCGATTTACATATTTGCACGTAAATCAAGGTTTACAATTTTGCACTGATTATACGTGCTTATGGTTTCATAAATGGGTTAATGGAATGGTTTTGGATTTGAAAAGGTAAACTCGGGCATGAGATCCATTTGTTTTGGAAACCCTCGGACTCGAAGTCCATTTTAGTCACGTTATCAAGCTAGGGGCCCAATTGGTTCGTGAATTGATTTCGGACTTGGAAATATGGAATCGGGCATGAGACCCATTTGATTTACGAACTGTCGGATTTAGAGTCCATTTGATTTAATAACAAATCGAGTAGGAGGCCCTTGGTTTACGAATCGGGCACGAGGCCCAGTTGGTTTACGAATCGGGCTTGAGGCCCAGTTGGATTAGGAATCGGGCTTAAGGCCCAGTTGGTTTATGAAATCGAGCGTGAGGCCCAGTTGGTTTAAGAATTTGAGCTTGGGGCTCAGTTATGGTTTACGGTTGTGATTTCGGGTCGGGGACCCATAAATGGGTTTCTAGTTCATGACAGTTTGTGGGGACCGGCATGGATCCTTTAAAAGGTTTTGAGAATGATTTCAAAATGTTTTTTTGTATACCATCCTTATTTATGGATTGTCTCCTCCAGGGAGGGTCGTTGGCCTGGGTGGACCCCGGAGTAGTCACGGAGCACTAACTGAGTAGAGTCGCCCCATTTGGGTACCTTACTCTCAGGAAGGCTTATGGATTATAGCCCCCATGGAGGGTCAATGATCTGTGGACATTGATCTGGGTGGACCCTAGGGGGACTTGGGATTTGAGACCCCGGGTAGCACGCGCGTAACTTTAGAAACCATGACAGAATTGGTTATATGATATTGGTGAACATGATTTCTTGGATTTGTGAAATTGCGTTTTGTGAATATTAAATGGATTTGGGCAATGACCCACATATTCGGATTTACGGTTTTGGGCGGAGTTGCCACATGTGGTTTAAATGAATTATGGATTTGTGTAAATGGTTTTGGGCAGGGGCCCGTATGACTTGAATTTATGGAACTTGAGGCTGCGACCCTAATAATGGTTATTTGAATATGTGGTTTGATAAATGGTTTTCTAATGCATGCATGCTTTTTAGTGAATGGTATAAAAATCTTTTATGAAAAATGTTTTTATGAACTTATTGATTTTCATCCACTCACAGTTTCGTTGTTTTAATGCCCTTCAGGTTGATCACGGATGCGGACTGTAGCAGAGACAGAGATATCACACTCCTCCACCGGATCCTGGTGCGCTCTGGAAGCCGATCGGGCTAAAGGTTTTAAATTATCCCTTGTCTGACACTTCGCGTCAGACGGGATAATGACACATCCCGTATTAATCCCGGGGGGATGGGGATGGGGATGGGTCGTGACAATTTATCCATGGTTTTGGATCTGATATTTGTTCATCCTTTATCCCCTTTGTTTTGTGTTAGCTGAAAACCCCAAAGAAACCCACCCCAAAACTCACACACACAATCCCCAATCATCTTTTTCTGTTGGTATGAATCGGGAGGTGAGAGAGTGAGACCAAATGATCACGACGGTGGCAACGGCTTGGACGGCGGTGCAAGGTGGCTGGAAAACCGAGGAGACAATTTTGTTAGTTTAAATTTTCGAATTCGGGCTTTAGGGATTGTTGAATGGTTTGATTAATCAAACCTTATTTCTAGGGACTAGACGAGCTAACGGTGGGCTAAAAGAGGAATTTTGTGTGCTCGAACGGCCTGGAAATAGTTCTCGAAGTTCAAGGAAAATCTCCCAGCTTGAAAGGTAATTTCTGGACCTTTTTAGCTAGTCGTGTCAGGTTGCAGGTTTGGTTGACCCGGTTACAGAAACCCGGGTCTACCCGACTAGAGGTAGACAACGATGACGTGAGCAGGTGACGTCATCATCATGTCATAGGTGTCAGGCCACGTGGTCAATTAGAGGCTGCCACATGGCAGCTGTTAGGTCCAGTTAGCACTGACATGTGTTAGACACGTGGTCTAATCAGATGCTCAAACGTGGCACTATCAGACCTGACACGTGGCAAACCTGTCAGGCTGATGTTAGCATGACATCAGGCTGATGTTAGCATGACGTCAACCATTGAGGTTTCGACATGGGATTGATCTTGTTCAAAACGTTTCGACGTTCTGAATTCAATGGTGGTGGTTTCAGGTTTATCAAAGATAGTTAGGTCGGTCAAATTGATGTTATTAGCATAGGGAAAAGTGTCCGCGACACGTTAACTTTTCCGAGATTTTTAAGGGTTCTTGATTAGGACTTGTCTAGGTTGGTAGTGACCTTTAAGTATGTTTTCGACAGGTCCGGGTGACCCGGTGAGTTCAGTATAGCCCGAGTGGCTTAAGGCGCAGCTTACAGGTGCGCATCACAGACGGTCTGTGAGTGGACACTTAATTTCTAAATATGATGCATGTATAACTGTTTTATATGTTTGATATATGTGATTTGAGATGCCTTGAGTGCATATGATTGTGGTGTTTTGGAATTTTCGTATAAATATGGTATTGTACATATTTCGTTGATTTATGCTTTATGATATACCTGGCGTAAGGTTTTCGTACGTGCTGGTGTTTCGAATGATTTGATTGAGGAAATGATTTTGGATTTGGAAATATCATCCTAGACTTGAGGCCTCGTTGACTTATGAGGTATCGGGCTTGAGTCCCCATTGTGGTTGGTTTATGAGATATCAGGCTTGAGTCCCAATTGTGGTTATGAAATGAGATTCCGAGTTTGATACCCTGTTGAGATATGGATTTTGGGCTGAATCCCTATGATTTGTGGAATTGGATCGGATTCGGTGAATCTGAATTTTGTGGAAACTATACTTCTGGCTGAGACCCTATTTAAATGGTGTTATATTGATTTTCCACTGGATTTGATTTCGATTTTACATACCATCCTTATGAGTGGATTGTCTCCTTCAGACATCTCGTAGTATCCTGTAGTAGTCACGGTGCACTGCCTGGGTGGGACTGTTCCGAAGAGAGGCTCAGGACTAGGAGTGCAAGCATTGCCTAAAAAGGGCCGTTCCTCGCTCCGATGAGGAGAGGCTTAGGTTTAGGATTGCTAGATGTGGATATAACCCCGAGCAGTGATCTGAGGAAGGCACATCATTATGACATCACCATGGACACTACTGGATCCGAGGGTAGGACTCAGACTTGAGACCCCTAGTGGCACGCATGGCCTTAAAGACCGTGACATTGTTACATTATTGATTAGACATCTGGGATGTCGAGGATTAGTTATACTATATTTTAATGATTTGGGCAAATTCCGCATGTGTTTTGGTTTTGGGCTGAGACCCTACTGTGGAAATGGCTTTGATTGATAAACATTTTCACTGGGTTTTAAATTGAAAAGCCATATGATTTGATTTTAAAAAAAAAATGGTGGTTATAACTAATTTTCTGATGCATGCATGCTTTTTAATGAAGGGTATAAATGTCTTTTCGTGAAACGATTTTAAAGACTATTTTTTTCGTCTACTCATAGCTTTTTTTCTATTTTTAATACCTTTTAGGTTGATCGCGGATACGGGCTATGGTAGAGACCGAGATTTCAAATGCCTCCACATATCCTGGTGTGCTCTGGAAGCCCGAGAAGGTCAAGTGTATCCCTGGTCTTGGACGGGGTGTCAGACGGGAGCAGGACACATCTCGTGTTAATCTAGGGAGGATTGGGATGGGTCATGTCAGATTAGTATCAGAGCACTGGTTTGCTTTTGGAATGTTACGTATATGCAGGATATGATGTCTCTATGAGGAAACAGCTCGTCATCAAACTGATAGTTAGGGTAAGATTATGAGAGTTTTATTGGCATGAGGTTTGTTTCCAAACCTTGGTTAGGTTGTGTTTGGCATGAGATGTCATGGTTGAACAGCTATCACACCAGTAGGGCAGAGTTTCTTGTGTGGCCCGTAGTTGGGAGTTCCAGTGTGTTGGTGGATTATGACTTATGGTGATGACTTCTAGAGTCAAGATCGTTGGACGGTCAGGTTGGGTGTACTCCCCAGCAACCGAGGTTATGGACGACCCTAGTTGAGACTGGAACGTTGGGTAGCATTCGAGGAACATTTCTTATGTGAATTTGCCCAGTGTTATGAGTATTGAGGTAGGCAGAGTCCTCCGACATGAGCAATGGATTGGTTTTTCGCTCAGTATGAATAGAGGGTTGCGACTTTATCGTGGTGTGCTCATGTTAGGTGCTGGCTAGACGATGAGGATTCCTTGGTTTGTGTTGGGTCTTGGGAGTAAAACCAAAGTGAAGGTTGACAAAATCTCAGGTAGAAATGAGTTGGATGGAATCCTAACAGTGATTGAGTGGTTTTGGACGGCGCCGAGGCGTCATGGGGATTTGTGGACTTGGGGGGCTTAAACGAGAGTTATCTTTAACTTCGAGGCTTGAGAGGTAGTTGGACGAAGATAGTAATCATTGAGTGGGACAATGAGGATTTCGAATGACTCGGTGAATTGGAGTTTGTTTAGGTTACTCGAGGTACATGATACCTGGTTTGGTGACAAGTTTCCTAGTGGTTGTGAGACAAGTGTTTTGTCTTGCCTTGGTAAGTGTGCACAAGTGTCGAATGTAAGAGTTGATCCCATAAGAGTTGGGATGTGAGAATTAGGTGGTCTCATCACTACCAATTGGATGTGCATAAACGGTATAATGGAAAAATGGACGTGTTGTGATGTCCTGAGTTCCATGGAAGGAGTGAAACTTCGGGAGTTGGTTTTGACTAAACTACTAATAAATATACTTCCTTTCATTCGTGGAGGTATAAGTTTGTTAAGGTTAAGTTGAATTGAGGAGTGACTTGGTCTTGGAAGGATCACTACAGTAATTATCAACATATATTATTGGATGTTGAAGGAGACTCATCATTTATGCTTCTATGCTAGTGGCATGGTTGCAATTTCTCTTGGTGTCGGGATGTCAGGATAGACAGTGGATCAAATTTGAATGAGTTGAGAAGCAGATGTTGTTTGGTGTTACCTGGCGTTGGTAAGTGTAGTTGGATTGGTATTTAGACTTACGTAGGATGAATTTTGATGTCATCATCTTTGATTATCCTTAAGTATAAAAGTATCATGGGCTAAGTGAAGGGAATCTGCAATTCATAAAGTAAGGGGTGACAAGTTCTACGACTTACGAGCTTGGAACACAACGATCGAGAGGATCGATGGTCACGTGATGGGTAATCGAGTTGGTGGTAGAACGAGAGAATTTGGGACTGGCCACTACAGTCAGGACGATAGATTGTAGACTCACTCAGATGGAATGAGTGTATTGACTATTGGGTAGAGGTTATGCTGTGGTTAATGAGTATGATCTCTCTGGGACAGGGATCAGACAGATAGACTCTAGAGTTGAAACGTGATTGGCTAGTAATCATGTAGTGGACTGACTAGATCCGTGGTTGTTGTGGTACGTGGACTAGTCATGGTTGTTTATTTGTACTACGTTGTGCATGAGTACAGTTCTTAAGTAGGCCTGATTAGTGCCTTGTGGTTGTGTGCTATGTGCACCTGTGCCCTACTCACGTTGGATAGTGGTTATGGACATATTGGTAATTGGATTGGTTTAAATATTGTTGGTTAGTTGAGAACATGGATTGGACATCGAGTACTGTGCACTCGAGTAGAGTGATCTTGGGAGGGTTCAGTGTTTGTGAGCTTGGAGCTCAAAGTCGTGATTGGCCAGAGGAACACTAGAGTTTGAGTTGTGCTATCTCTGGTAGGGCAAGTATTCGATGCGATCCGGATACACTCAAGATGAGTGAGATGTCAGTTTGGTATAAATGGAATGAGTGAGGTGACAGTTTAAAAATTTTCTCGAGTCAGGATCACAGCGTGAGACGCTGAGTGAGCCGAGATTTGGTACGAGGTTAAGTCGAGATTTTGTTGGTGACTTGAGCAGTGATAGTGGAATCGGTACTTAACACGACAGTCTCCAACTGTAAACCGTTTAGCGACAAGCGATCCGAGATTTGTAACCTCTCAGTGAGAGCAGGGTGTCAGCTTAGGTTGATAACTGAGAAGAATCGTTAAGCTGAAAATCTGAAGGATGTCAGCTTAGTATGTTAGCTTGGTTTATTAAAATTGGGCAGGACGATAAGTTAACCTGTCAGATTGGTATCAGTTGACCAATGAGTTAGACGTTGCTCGATGTCTCGAGTGAGACTTGTGAGCTGACGTTGGGATTCTCGAGAGTTGAGAAATCGAGACTTGGTTTTTGAGACTTGAAGTCTATTGTGAGGGTTGAGTTTTGGAGCTTTGGCAGTTCCAGTGACAGTTGGTCACTTGGTGGTTGAATATGGTCACAGAGGACTGAGTAGAGTATCAGCATTGACCGTTGGAATGTGGTTAACATTGAGTGACGTTTGGGTATAGATAAGTACTATGGTTAGTTGTTGGACGTGTATGTGTACGCGAGGGTGCCTTAAGGATCAAGTAGGCCTGGATCTCCACAGTTTGGATGTGGATTGGGATCAGTTCGAATTTTGAGGATGAAATTCTTTAAGGGGGAAGGTTGTAACGACCCGTCCCGTGTTCACGGGATTAATTAAGGATTAATTGAGGATTATCATGACCAATAGAAAATTAGCCGAGGATTGTTTGGACGGTTGGCGTAAAATGACGATCATGCCCATAGAATGGACAAGATGTTGACTTTTGACCCGAGAGGTCAAATGCATGAGGACCAAGGAATGTTACGTAGATCGAGATAATATGAGTTTGTAGACAGGTGACATGTCGAAATCGAACGTCGTACGAAGAAGTTACGAGTCACAGAATAAAAATAGAACTATTCACATTTTACGAGAAAGTGTACAGTTGTCATTTTTGAATTAGCCCAAAATATTTGATTGGACCAATGGAAAAGTGACAAGTGTCACTCATCCCATTGGCCGATTTACCCATGGTTTTGGATATGATATTTGTTCATCCTTCATCTTCTTTGTTTTATGTTACCCGAAAACCCCAAACAAACCCACCTCAAAACTCCCACACACAATCCCCAATCCTCATCCTTTGCTGTTGGTATGAACGGGGAGGTGAAAGAGTGAGACCGGACGATCACGACGGTGGTAACGGCTTGGACAACGGTGCATGGTGGCTGGAAAACCAAGGAGGTAAGTTTATTAGTTCAAGTTTTTGAATTTTGGTTTCAGGGATTGTTGGACGGTTTGGTTAATCAAACCTTATTCCTAGGGACTAGACAAGCTCACGGTAGGCAAAAAGAGGAATTTTGGGTGCTCGAACGGCCTAGAAATAGAGCTGGAAGTTCAAGAAAAATCACCAAGCTTACAAGGTAATTTCTAGACCTTTATAGCTAGTTTTGAGTGCATAGATTGATTTCTGGGTGGTAGACGAGTCTGGGGGACCAAAAATGGTGGGAAATGGTGGCTGGAGGAGTGAAAACCAGTCGGGTCAAGATGCGGGTCTGGTTGACATGGTTGTAGAGACCCGGGTCGACCCGATTACAGAGACCCGAGTCGACCCAACTGGAGGTAGATGATGATTACGTCAGCATGTGACTTCGTTATTCTAGCAGAGGTGCATGCCATATGGCCAATCAGGGGCTGCCACGTGGTAGCTGTCAGGTCCAGTTAGCACTGACAGGTGTTAGACACGTGGTCCAATCAGGTGCTAACATGTGGCACTATCAGACTTGACATGTGACAAACTTGATAGGTGTCAGACCTATCAGGCTAACGTCAGCATGACGTCAGCCGTTGACTACTGGCATCAGCGTTGGCTTTTGCTGACATCAGCGTTGACTTTGACTAATGTTGACTTTGACATGTGACCTGCACGTAGGGGCACATGTGCATGAATTTTGAGGTGGGACTGGTCTTATTCGAAAGGTTTCAACGTTCTGAATCCAAGGTGGTGGTTTTAGGTCGATCAGAGATAGTTAGGTTGGTATAATTAGGGTTTTTAGCCTAGGGAAAATTATCCGGGATAAGTTGAACTTTCTGGGAGTTTTGAGGGTTCTGGATTAGGACATGTCTAGATTGGTAGTGACCTTTAAATATGTTTTGGATAGGTCCAGATGTCCCGGCGAGTTCAGTATAGCCCGAGTGGCTTACGGCGCAACTTGCAAGCGCGCAGCACGAATGGTCTGTGAGTGCATATGATTGTGGTGATTTGGCATTTTCGTATAAATGTGGTATTGCATGTATTTCGATGATTTATGCTTTATGATATACTTGGAATATGGTTTTCATACGTGCTAGTGTTTCTAATGATTTAACTGAGGAAATGATTTTGGATTTGGAAATATCATCCCGGGCTTAAGGCCCCGTTGACTTTTGTGGTATCTGGCTTAAGTCCCCGTTGTGGTTGGCTTACGAGATATCGAGCTTGAGTTCCAATTGTGGTTATGAAATGAGATTCCGGGTACCCTATTGAGATATGGATTTCGGGCTGAGTCCTTATGATTTGTGGAATTGGATCGGATTCGAGGAATCCGAATTTCGTGGAAACTATACTTCGGGATGAGACCCTATTTAAATGGTTTTATAATTACTTTCCACTGGATTTGATTTCAGTTTTACATACTATCCTTATGAGTGGATTTTCTCCTTCAGACGTCTCGTAGTGTCTTGAAGTAGTCACGGTGCACTACCTAGGAGGGGCCGCTCCAAAAAGAGTGACAGGACCCGCCCCGTTCCCCCTAGGGACCATCGGAGGAAGGGCCTACTCCCATCTGACAATTAACTCAAAAAATACCACGAATACCCTACCTAGGGTTACCTTAACACAAATACCCCTACTGGGGGTTCTAAATACACACCGGTGTGTTTAATACAACAATAATGTCAAACAAGGGACATGAGCATTATGTTCGTACTAATACAATAAAATACAACACCTACCCCTCATGGTGGTCCAAAACGCAACGGTGATATTTAAGCCTCGGACCCGGAGTCAGTGCCGGTCTCGGTCTCACCTCCTAGAGGGTCAAGAAAATAGTCAAAGTGTGATTGGACCAAAATAAACCAGTTATAAATTTATTTGAAAACATAAATAGTCTGACCCTCTGTTTTGGAAACATGCATGCATTCAAGAGAAATTGTATAAACACAGTCAACCACATAAATATACCATATATTTATACGTATACATATATCTATACATAAATACATTTGGGCACGCGCATCCGCATATCGAATATAACCATATATACACATGACCCTTCCTTTGCATACTAGATGCCAACTCGGGGCACACGGCCCCTAGGGAACAAATTCCCACAATATTCTGTCACGATTCATAAGTAGGTATGCATACACTCGGGGCCTCACTCCTAGTCTACCCCCAGGAACTACAACGTCTGGGAGGACCTAGGTTCGGACCCTATCCGTCTAACTCCTATAATGTACTCCCTCTTGAAGTCACTCATCCCAGGTAGTGTATCGTGGCTCTCTAGGATCCACGCGTCTGGAGGATACCAATCCGCATAGATAGAAGGGTATATACATATACGTGTGAAAACATTTAAAAATCCGTCTTTCCAAACCTTACCAAAACATGTGCCCAGAAAACTGTTTTATAAACCAAACCTTAAGACCATTCATCCCAAATCACCAGCCTATTCATTTAGTCCACAAATCTTTTCAAAACACCATTGGCTCCCAAAAATCCGAGTTAACGGTCACCAAATGAGTCTCAAGCCCGACATGACTATTTTCTCATAAATCAGTACATTATTCAAAACCCGTGATTCAAGCATCAATTTCCATAGTTCTAAGAAATTTAACATAAATCAATTTAGAAAACAAGTAAAACGGTTATGCATGTATTTCATTATAAAACCAAGGGTCCACTCACAACTAGTCCTTGCTGCGCTAACGAACAAGCTACACTTGTCTCGAAGCTAAACACACTCTCCAAGCCTGTCCAAATACACCCAAGGGTCACTAAGTGACCCTACTAGATCTAGCATCGAACCCTAGAACCAAACCGACTCGGGAACGCATTCCAAACACACTTCTCGAGGCTTCCAACTTCAATTTGACCTAACCAACGATCTCAGATCAACACGAAACCACCACCCTTGGATCCGAAACATCGAAACTTTGAGAATGGTGCGGTACCGCCTCAAAAATCATGCCCATGCGACCCCACGCGTGCAGTCAACGGTGCGGGTCAAAGTCAACGGTCAACGCTTCTAACGTCAGCGGTCAATGGTCAACGGTCAATGCTGCTGACGTCAATGGTCAATGGTCAACGGTGCTGGCGTTAGGATAATGTCATCTGACAATGTCAGTCTGACACATGTCAGACTCTGACAGGTGCCACGTGTCAGCAGCTGATTGGTCCACGTCACTAACATGTCAGTGACACGTGGCAGCCTCTGATTGGGCCACGTCAGTGACATGTCAGTGCTGACTGTGCACTCATGACAGGACCCGTCCCCGAGGGACATCGATAACCTTGCCCGGTCCTGCTCCCGTCTGACAAGTCCATTGAAGCTCCGAAATTACCCTCAGCACTTGCCAAACAAGGGATAACCGTACCTGTGCCCACTCATGCCTCCACCTCCCCAATAGCCTCAATTATCGCGCCACGACCTGGAGGATCAATAAAACGAAAGGTGTGAGTGGACAAAAATCAAGTTTAGAAATACATTTATCAAAATATAGTCTTACCCTCCAGTTTTCACAAACATGCATGCATATCATAACTCATGAATCAATAATTAAGATATGAATATAAATCTCAAACATCAATGAAAACATAGGATCCAGATCCAATATAGAGTCACGTTATCCCTGCAACGCATGCAAATCAATAGGCTCAAGGACCGCTCAAATCCCGACCATCCGCCGCTGTGAACACATCACCAGCCGGCAATCCGGATCTCGTGAACACATCACTTACCGATCCATATATAATCCAGCACATCTGATCTGAGTCAAGCCTCCCTCGGCTGCTCGACAAAGATCGTGCTACGTGACCTCTTCGGGGTAAACACTTCCATCCCGAAGGCGAGCGTTATCTCCAGGGTCCATTTCGGGGGAAACATATTCCACACCGAAAGCCCTCATATATCATCATCATGAAAACCAGTGAAAACAGTTGCATGTAATATCAAAATCATTTTTGAACTGGCTTTAAGCCCAAAAACACTTTTCTCAAATCCATAAACCAATCCACGCAAACCTGCGCAATCACAATCTTATTTATGACATAAATCCATCAAATCCAACACCAGACTCATAATCCGAGTGAAACTCAAGTTCAAACCCCGAGCCTTAGCTCGAAATACCAGTTTCACAATTTTCTCGAAAAATCGTGCCCAAAAGCATATAAAATAATATAATATTCCCAAAAATCCAAAAATCATCATATCGAAGTATTAATCATACCAAATCATTTCCAATCATATTATAAAGCATTTAAAACATATATGCATGCATTTAGGGTAGAAAACAAAAGTCCACTCACACACCGTCCATCTCGCTCGCTTTCCGAGCTGCACGTTTTTCCGTAAATTCTGAACGTCAGTATTCCTGTTCAAAATCATTATCACGGGTCACTAACATCTCAATATACGTTCCATAATTTTCCCCCATTTTGCTGGGATTTAAACATGTAATTTAAACATAATATAAACCTTCGGACCCTCGAAACAATATCGAAACGGTATCCGATTTCCTCAAAACCAGTGCCAAAATGTTCATTACATTAAATAGGATAAAACTCATGTTGACCTCGCCTCGAAATTCCCACGCACGCGCCTGCTACAGTGCTCACAAACAGTTGTAGTTCCAACCCGTCTGACTGGTAAACGGGTCCTGTTAACCCGCGAAGTGACCCGGTCTGATTCTGCACAATTCTAGTCAATTCCTTCAATTGATTAAGCTAAAAGGATCGTATTAACTTGAATTGAAGACCTGTAGTGTCCATTGCATCACTAATTACCTCAATCTAGTCGATCAAATCTCACGGGTTCGAAGTCTGTTCATCGTCGAGTTCCTCCAACTATCATCCAATCCTTCAATTTTCCATATTTTCCTTTTTCAAATTTCTGGGGCGTTACAACTCACATGTGACAAGTGACATCTTCTAACTAGTCCACGTCTCCTAACATCCTGACAAGTGATGAAGTCAGCCGATGACCTCATCACCCCTAACCTCACGACGGGTTTGCAATCAGGTCGCCCAGACCCGCGAACCCTACCTGGCTATAACTTCTTCATTTCTGACCCGTTTCAAAAATCATTGCTACCACTAGGATCGTCTAGGTGTCTAGGTTGGATCTACGGGTTCAAAATTAAGAAAACACGATCGAATCAATACCTGGTTTGCTGCTATAGTGAGGCTCTGATTTCCTTCATGTTTTCCGATCCATTCCAACGTCGTCGTTCCTGGTTTTGGGTTCCACTGAAAGCATACGGGCCTAATGATCAATTAAAGTTCTCAAATCTCTCAAACAACTCTCACAACACAAAATCAAAAACTCGATCCGTGAACTAGTTTAGGGTTTTTACCTGGATCTTCTCTCTCCACCGTGTACGAAAATTCTCCGTCCTTCAGTCCGTCCAACTCTCTCCCAAGCGCTCACAATGGTCACTAAATGCTGGTTAGATGTTTAGAGGGATAGGTTGATGGCTGTGTGTGTGTTTGTAGCATTTGTTCACAGTCGAATAAGCACAGGTGAGGAAAGAGAAGCAAATACATGCATTCCTATCTTTTGGGTTATTAGGCCAATTAGATGAGTGACATTTGTCACTCATCTAATTGGTCCAAGAGATCAGTCAACAAGTCCCAAGATGCCACTTGGCACGATTTCCCGTAAAATGAAATAGTTCTCTCCCGCACTCCGTGACCGGTAACTTCCACGTAAAGAGTCCAAATTTGGCATGCCGCCTGTCTATGAACTCAGGGCGACACGATCTACGTAAAGGTCAGGGGTCCATAACCAAACAACAACCCGGGTTAAAAGTCAACATTTTACCCTAACTAAGGGCAAAATGGTCATTTTACATATAATTTCCATTCAATAAATAATATGGAAAATTCGGGTTGTTACAATCTACCCCCTAACAAAAATTTCGTCCTCGAAATTACTCAAACAGATAGGGGTGTTGCGCTCTCATCAAGGCTTCTGGTTCCCATGTTACTTCTTCCACAAGAGAATTCCTTCACAAAACCTTCACTAACGAAATGGTCTTGTTCCTTAGGACTTTCCGTTTCCAATCTAGGATCTGTACGGGTTGCTCCTCAAAACTCAAATCTGTCATGAGCTCCAATGGTTGTTTTGTTAAGATATGTGATTCTTCCTGTACATATTTTCGAAGCATCGATACATGAATGACATCTTACACTCGTGCCAGCTCTAGAGGTAAGTCCAGTCGGTACGCCACTTTACCCACTCTCTCCACGATCACATACGATCCGATATACAGAGGGCTCAACTTCCCTCGTCTTCCAAAACGAACTATGCCCTTCCACAGCGATAGTTTCAGGAACACCCAGTCTCCTACCTCAAACTCAAGATCTTTATCTCTACGATCTGCATAGCTCTTTTGACGATCTTGAGCTGCCTTCAGTCGTTCTTTTATGATCCTGACTTTTTCTTGGGTTACGTCCATAAGTTCTAGTGTCAACAACGCCATCTCACCAATCTCAGTCCAGCACAAAGGCGCTCTGCACTGCCGCCCATACAGTGCCTCAAATGGTGCCATCCCCATGCCCGCCTGGTAACTGTTATTATATGCAAATTCCATCAGAGGTAAGAAAGTATCCCAAGTACCTTGGAACTGTAACACACAGGCTCTCATCATGTCTTACAGAACCTGGATGGTCCTCTCTGACTGTCCATCAGTCTGAGGGTGAAACACCGTGCTGAAATGCAGTCTCGTACCAAGGGCTTTCTGTAACCTCTGCCAGAACCTCGATGTAAACCGTGGATCTCGATCTAACATAATCGACTTTGAGGTACCATGTAGTCGAACTATCTCATCAATAAACAAATGTGCCAGTCGATTGGGTTTAAAAGTTTTGCGCACAGGAAGGAAGTGCGCCGACTTAGTAAGTTGATCCATGACTACCCAAACACCATCAAATCTACTTCGGGTAGTAGGTAACTTGAACAAGAAGTCCATCGTAATATGGTCCCACTTTCACTCGTGGATCGGAATCAAACATCGACTCACGAAGTCCGCAATCTCTCTTTTCATTCCTGCCCACCAATAATGTTCTCGAAGTGTCCGATACATTTTGTTTCCCCAGGATGCATGTCATAGCCTGAGCTGTGAGCCTCCTCAAGTATCTCAGTCCTCAGTGCCGTATCCTCCGGCACGCACATTAGCCCTATTTTAATACTGCACCGTCGTCTCTGACTATGAAATCCTGCCCTTCTCCAGCTTCGACTCCCAATCTGATGAGGTACAAGGTCGTACCATAAAGTTGAGCATCTCAAATCCGATCCAGTAATAAGGGCCTCACATGATAGCTCGCCAAAAGAGCTCCATCATCATCCACTCCAAGACTAACTCCAATCCGTCGAAGTTCCACTAGAAAAGGCAGGTAGATCATATGCAGATGAGCAACCGAACCAACCGCCTTCCTGCTCAAGGCGTCTGCCACAACATTCGCCTTTCCGGGGTGATACTCAATGGTACAGTCGTAGTCTTTAATTAGTTTTGTGCATCTTCTCTGTCTCAAGTTCAACTCCTTCTGAGTGAATATGTATTTTAAACTCTGATGATCGGTATAAATCCTACACGTTTCCCCATACAAGTAGTGCCTCCAAATCTTTAGGGCGTACACCACCGCTGCCAACTCCAAGTCGTGAGTAGGATAGTTTTCCTCGTGTGGTTTCAACTGTCAAGAGGCATAGGCTATCACTCTTCTGTCCTGCATCAACACACACCCCAGACCCTGTAAGGATGCATCACTATAAACCACAAACTCCCCACCATCACTTGGTAAGGCTAAGACAGGAGTAGTGGTCAACCATTCTCTCAATTCCTGAAAGCTGTTTTCACAGTGCTCTGTCCAAACAAAGTTAACCCTTTATCTCGTCAAGCGGTTTAATGGAGCAGCAATGGTAGAGAAGCCCTCCACAAAACGTCTGTAGTATCCCGCCAAACCAAGGAAACTTCGAACTTCAGTCACTGTCTTAGGTTGCTCCCGATTGGTTATTGCCACTATCTTTTGGGGGTCCACACTAATCCCCTCGACTGAAATAACATGGCCTAGGAAGCCAACACTATTTAACCAAAATTGGCACTTGCTAATGTAACGACCCGTCCCGGGAGTCGGGATTAGCAAAGTGATTAGTGCTGGATTAGCTGAGTTAATCGGTGGTTAGTTGGTTACTTTTGGACCTTTGGCGCAGAATGACGATTTTGCCCCTAGACTGGACAAAAAGTTAACTTTTAGTTCGGACGGTCAATTGGGCATTGACCAATGACCGTGATGTAGTACAGGACGTCACGAGTTTGTAGACAGGTGGCACGCCCGATTCCGACATCCGAGGAGGAAGTTATGATGTTCGGAAGGTTGAGGGCACTTTCGTAATTTGGTTAATTAGAGGGAAAATGTTGACTTTTTGCTGGACTCTTAGTTTTCACGTAGACCGAGAAACGTTAGGTAGATTTCGTCATCCTGAGTACTACGACAGGCGGCATGCCTTCATCGGACGTAGGACAAGTGAGATACGGGTCTGGAACGGCGAAGGGTAAAAACCGTAAATTGGACTCACAAGGGCATTTTGGTCTTTTTGCACATTCGGAATTGTGCCAATCTGATGAGGACAAGTGTACAGTGCTGGTTGGATATTTTTGAGTTTGGGACCACAGGAATTGGACACGTGGGTTGTGTCTAGTGGGTTCTAGTTTGTTGCACGGTGCAATTAAATGGGTTGAGTTGTGCTTGAGAGGAAAACAGAGACTGAGATTGAGAGGAAAATCGATCGATGGCAGGGTGTGTGTGAGGCCTTGTGACCTGGTGAGAGTGAGCAGAGAGAAGTGGGAAGTTGTACGCTAGGATCCGGAGGAGGTATGTGATATCTCGGTCTCTGCTACAGTCCACATCCGATGTCAACCTGAAGGGCAGTCAAAACATTAAAAACTGTCAGTGGACAAAACAAAAGTTTATAAAAACATTTTAACGAAGACATTTGTACCCTCAACTAAAAAGCATGCATGCATTCGAAAACCATTTATCCAAAACAAACCATAGGTGGGACTAAGCCCAAAGCAGATATAAACCAAGGTTGAAAGGACCACAATGAAAACGACCATACGGGCCACTGCCCAAATCCATAAGGGACTCGGCCCCAAACCATAAAGAAACCAAGTAAATGAGCGACTGCTCAAATCCTGTGCACACCACATATCATATATCATATATATATATATATATATATATAAGTTACACAACCAATCCTATCACGGTATCTAAAGCTACGCGCATACTACCCGGGTCTCAATCCGAGTCATCTCAAAGTCAAGGTCAATGTCCGCGGACCACTGACCCTACCCGAGGTAATAGTAACCATAGCCTTCCTGAGAGTAAGGAACCCAACTGGGGGGGGTGACTCCACTCAGTCGGTGCTCCGTGACTACTCCGGCGTCCACCCAGGCCAACGACCCTCCCCGGAGGAGATAATAGAAGTAAAGGAAGGTAGATGAACATATATATACATAACATAAACATTCATGACCGGTTCCCCTGAACCGTCATGATCCATAATGTCCATAATCAGGTAACATGCCGGTTCCCATAAACCGTCATGTACCGTAATAACATAACCAGGGTTCATGCCGGTCCCCATAAACCGTCAAGAACCAGAATAACCTGACAAAGGTCCATGCCGGTTCCCATTAACCGTCATGTACTTGGAAATCCATCTAGGGTCCCTGACCCAAAATCATCAGTGTAAAACAACTGGGTCTCGTGCCCGAACATATGACTCAACTGGGCACCGTGCCCGATATCCAAGGGTCAGTCACGACTCCAATCATAGTGATGCGTGCAACCATCCATCCAGGACCGCCCTCAATCCTGGTATGTCGCCGTGAACGAATCAACCGACGCGACCATCGCAAGATCATGGTGCACTCATCACCGATCGCTATCCTGAACCGTCAGCACTCCGAAGTCGAGCCTCCCCAGGCTGCCCGACAACGAATCGTGCATCGTGACCTCTCCGGAAGGAACACATCCCAAACCGGAGGCGAGCGTCGTATCGTCGATCGCCGTGCACATAGCACCCGTCGCGACCACGATTTAGACCCGAAGGTCGTAAATAGTGTCATATGCCCGAGACAAAACCAAATGGGTCTCATACCCGAGTTTATCCATTTAGAAATCCAAAACCATTTCATTTAAATCAATAAAGGAATACAGACCCGTATAAGCACCGTATAAGGTCGAAACCTCGAAATACGTGCTTATACGTAACCACATACAAATGCACCCATGGCATCATCAAACAAGTAATAAAACATATAATAAACATTTATGCATGCACCAATTTAGAAAACAAGGTCCACTCACAGACCGTCCGAGCTACCGCGTCGATTTGCGTGCCATACGGCTCTCCGAGCCGATCACCGTCACCGGGACTCCCAAACCTGTCCAAATCGTAATAGAAGGTTACTAACTACTTAATTAACCTCCTACCAAAGCCCCGTAATTTTCCCGTATTTTTAACTATTTTTAATCCTGAACCTAAACCTTCCGATGCCCCGAAACATATCGAGACGGTGTCCGATCGACACGAAACCAGTCCCAAAATGTTCGTTACATCGAATAGATGATTTCGTATGTTGGAACCTTCCTCAAATTCCTCCCCACGCGCCCACGCGCCGCCTGAAGTGGCTGCGCATGGGAGCCACGCGCCTGTGAACAGTGCTTCTCCTACCTCGATCAGACCGGTCCGAACCGGCCGGTCCGGTTCGACCCCTGCAACTGGACCGGCGTAACCAGTCCAGGCCTCCTTCTCCCTCATTTTCGGTCCGATTTCTTCCATTTCAATTTCTAAATTCCTATTTTCAAGTTTCCTATCTAACCCAATTAACAAAACAACCTAAAACCCCCTAAATCGATCCCTAAAAATTCACCCCCCACGACCCCTGTTTTCCGATTCCGTCCCCAGGCTTCACAGCCGTCAACCCCCGTTCGAAATCATCTCTATACACCCTAAACAATCTAACAAACATTCCCTAATCAACCAAAACTATCCATAATGTAAAAATCGACAAAATGGGAGATTTGAGCCTAACCGGGTACCCGTTCGGGTTCGAGTCTCCACCGTGCACGGTGGCTTCGTCCAGGCCGGCCACCACGCTTCACCAGTCCTCCTCTCCCCCTCTGGTCTCTCTGTCATGATCATAGGGTGAGGGTTGGATGTTTGGGTTGCACAGATGAGAGGAATGGGATCGGGAAAATGGTTTGAAAATGAAGAATGATCGATGAAGAGGCAGGTGAGATGCATGAAGGAGAAATGATGTCCATTGGATGGGTGACACTTGTCACTCATCCATTGGGCATCAGGACAAATATCTGGGCCCACTAGAGACAAAACTGCACTTTTGTCTCGTAAAACGTGTCATCGTGAATAGTAACTGGGAACTTCCGTGAACCGTAACTTCGTCGTCGAACGTCCGAATTCGACGTGCCGCCTGTCTACGGATTCGTATCGTCCTTATCTACGTAACGGTCTTCGGCCCTCAGCCATCGGACCTCCCGGTCAAAAAGTCAACATTTGACCCCTTTTATCCAAAATTACCAAAATGCCCTTAACCTTTCGAACGTCATAACTTCCTCCCCGAACGTCGGAATTGAACGTGCCACTTGTCGATGAACTCGTGACGTCACGAACTACGTCACGGTCATCGGTCAAAGTCCATTTGACCAGCCGATTGAAAAGTCAACGTTTTGCCACCACTAGGGGCAAAACGGTCATTTCGCATCGTTCGTCCGATTTCGCTCTACTAATCACGGATTTAGGGTTTAGGGTTACGTTCAGGGGATGTTTCCTTTTCTCGCATGAGTTGTCAGGGTGACTGTACCCAGAGTTGTCGGGTACGAGGGAGACAGAGTTTCTCCTATTCGAGCAGAAGTACGGGGCCGTCGCTCGGTATGAGCGGAGATCCAGGGTTGTCAGTTTTGGACATGGTGTGCCGATACTGATACTGGTGTTGGTATACTGGTACTAGCGCTGGTGCTAGTGCTGGTGATTGTGATGACGGTGAGTCACGAGTCGGGATGTGGCTCTGACGAGATGGGCATATGTTCGGTATCTGTGGTTCCAGAGTGGACCTCAGATAAGGTTAAAGTGGTTAAGAGACACGTGGTTGATGTCCGGGTATGTTGTTTCCAATCTTGTTGGAACTTCGGAATCGCGGGAGTTTGCGATTGAGGTGACGAGAGGAATACGGGTTTTCCGCATTGGTATCGGGTATTTCGACGTCATTTTGGGTGACTTCTCAGATTCCACCATGATTGATGATGGTAGATGACGTTGATGATATAGATGTTGTTGGTTGCCACTAGTACACTGATCGTGTATTGGTTGGTGGACCCGGGATCTGTTCTGAATCATCAGGAGGAGATGAGTATATCGAAGTTAGGTGACTGAAATTCCTCATTCTCTACTTGGTGGCAGACGATGTTAGGTTACCTGACGTGGTGAGTGCATCGAGTGTTGTTTGCATTCACGTAGGAGGGATTATTCGATCATTCTTGATTTTCCTCGGTGGAATCACAAGGATCGATACGAGGTAATCAGTGAGTACCCACAGTCTCGGCTTGTCTCGTCGTTGACTAATCTGTTTAGATGTGGGAATTGGTTTAGGACTTTGGGTATCGTTATGGATCTGGATCGTGGTCTTGATGATCCAGATAGGTGGAGAGTTTATCGCTCATACTTGGATGTTTGAGTGGGGCATGTTGGGACTGAACTTCTTTTCGAGGTAAATCCCATATGGCTTACTACTCGCCTGAGTAGTTGTCCGATGAGTAGTTTTTCGACGTGGTCGGATATGGGCAGCCTTAGGGATGTGCGGATATTGTGATTGGCTTCCCTATGAAGTCAATCGATGGTATTGGAGTAATCGGTTGAGCAGACAACCGATAGGTTCAGGATTGATACGTCTCGGTAGACGAGAACGATATTTCAGGTTTTGGAATCAGATCTCTGGATGACGATTCAATATTTGATTTTGGAACTTGAAAGAGGATTTCTGTTTTTGGGGCTTGGAATCGGATTCTGGGTGACGATCCAGGATTTGATTCTAGAGCTTGAATGTAGATTTTCTTTTATGGATTTGGGTTCGGAATGGTTATTCCAAATGCCGGTTTACGGAATGATGATTTCGGATTCGAATTTGGACATGATTATGGATATGATTTCTGGGTTTGGATTCGGGATTTCTTACGAAATTGCGGATTCGGATTTGGAAATAGATAATGGGTTGGAATTTCGATTTGTCTAGATCGGACAGATGGACTCCATAATTGAAACGTGATTAACTACAACCTAGGTGGTTGTAGGCTGATTGATGGGTAGATGTACGTACCTTGTTCGTTGTTCGAGGTACGACACCGGGCAGACTTGGGATGTCTGGTGACGGTATATAGGTTATACCGGTGGTACGTTGGAGAGCGTGTTGGTAGTAGGCATGGTTCCGATACCATTGGAGTAGTCGGGGTCGTGGACTGGACGTTGGATACTGTGCATTGGGTCATGGTATTTCTGATGGGTCTAGTTACACACAGATTGAGTGAAATGCTTTGTGGGTAAGTGTTTACTCCTGGTTGGGTCCGTTGGTGGTTAGTGTAACCACGAGTGAGTATAGTGTCAGTTTTCGACTGACGACTGTCAAGTGGTGACGGTCTGTCGGAGGTGTCAGCGTGGATCGTTGAGTGAGGTCTGATGGCTCCCAGTGGGAGAAGACGTCAGGATAGATTAGTGATTGAGAAGGGAACCGTCTAATTGTTGTATCAACAAGATGGTAGATTTGACAAGTAGTGTCAATTCGGACCGTGTGGCTACTGTTCTTCGACGTGGTCGAGTGTAGTCGATACGACGAGAGCGTTAGTGGCACGTCGGGCTGTAGACGAGTAAGGATTATTCTGTTTAGTGGGTGTACGAGTGTACACGTGTCGTGAGATCGAATTATTTCCACGAGGTGGAGGTTGTGGAATCAAGATAGTTGGAGTTTCGAGAACGGAACTAAATTAAGGAGGGAAGAACGGTTGGGTTTAGGTCGGTTGGAATTTCGGGGACGAAATTAATTAAGGAGGGAAGGTTGTAACGACCCGTCCCAAATTCCATGATTAGATTAGTGACTAATCACGATTAGTGAGGCTAATCCGTGATTAGTAGAGCGAAATCGGACGAACGATGCGAAATGACCGTTTTGCACCTAGTGGTGGCAAAACGTTGACTTTTCAATCGGGCGGTCAAATGGACTTTGACCGATGACCGTGACGTAGTTCGTGATGTCACGAGTTCATAGACAAGTGGCACGTTCAATTCCGACGTTCGGGGAGGAAGTTATGACGTTCGGAAGGTTAAGGGCATTTTGGTAATTTTGGATAAAAGGGGTCAAATGTTGACTTTTTGACCGGGAGGTCCGATGGCCGAGGGCCGAAGACCGTTACGTAGATAAGGACGATACGAATCCGTAGACAGGCGGCACGTCGAATTCGGACGTTCGACGGCGAAGTTACGGTTCACGGAAGTTCCCAATTACTATTCACGATGGCACGTTTTACGAGACAAAAGTGCAGTTTTGTCTCTAGTGGGCCCAGATATTTGTCCTGATGCCCAATGGATGAGTGACAAGTGTCACCCATCCAATGGACATCATTTCTCCTTCATGCATCTCACTTGCCTCTTCATCGATCATTCTTCATTTTCAAACCATTTTCCCGATCTCATTCCTCTCATCTGTGCAACCCAAACATCCAACCCTCACCCTATGATCATGACAGAGAGACCAGAGGGGGAGAGGAGGGCCGGTGAAGCGTGGTGGCCGGCCAGGACGAAGCCACCGTGCACGGTGGAGACCCAAACCCGAACGGGTACCCGATTAGGCTCAAATCTCCCATTTTGTCGATTTTTACATTATGGATAGTTTTGGTTGATTAGGGAATGTTTGTTAGATTGTTTAGGTGTATAGAGATGATTTCGAACGGGGGTTGACGGCTGTGAAGCCTGGGGACAGAATCGGAAAACAGGGGCCGTAGGGGGTGAATTTTTAGGGATCGATTTAGGGGGTTTTAGGTTGTTTTGTTAATTGGGTTAGATAGGAAACTTGAAAAATAGGAATTTAGAAATTGGAATGGAAGAAATAGGACCGAAAATGAGGGAGAAGGAGGCCTGGACCGGTTAC
Organism: Prinsepia uniflora; assembly: GCA_032719365.1. Taxonomy (NCBI): domain Eukaryota; kingdom Viridiplantae; phylum Streptophyta; class Magnoliopsida; order Rosales; family Rosaceae; genus Prinsepia; species Prinsepia uniflora. The sequence goes on along the minus strand of CM064863.1, from coordinate 60,342,607 downwards.
GCCGGTCCAGTTGCAGGGGTCGGACCGGACCGGCCGGTTCGGACCGGTCTGATCGAGGTAGGAGAAGCACTGTTCACAGGCGCGTGGCTCCCACGCGCAGCCACTTCAGGCGGCGCGTGTGGGCGCGTGGGGAGGAATTTGAGGAAGGTTCCAACATACGAAATCATCTATTCGATGTAACGAACATTTTGGGACTGGATTCGTGTCGATCAGCCACCGTCTCGATATGTTTCGGGGCATCGGAAGGTTTAGGTTCGGGATTAAAAATAGTTAAAAATACGGGAAAATTACGGGGCTTTGGTAGGAGGTTAGTTAAGTAGTTAGTAACCTTCTATTACGATTTGGACAGGTTTGGGAGTCCCGGTGACGGTGATCGGCTCGGAGAGCCGTATGGCACGCAAATCGACGCGGCAGCTCGGACGGTCTGTGAGTGGACCTTGTTTTCTAAATTGGTGCATGCATAAATGTTTATTATATGTTTTATTACTTGTTTGATAATGCCATGGATGCATTTGTATGTGGTTACGTATAAGCACGTATTTCGAGGTTTCGACCTTATACGGTGCTTATACGGGTCTGTATTCCTTTATTGATTTAAATGAAATGGTTTTGGATTTCTAAATGGATAAACTCGGGTATGAGACCCATTTGGTTTTGTCTCGGGCATATGACACTATTTATGACCTTCGGGTCTAAATCGTGGTCGCGACGGGTGCTATGTGCACGGTGATCGACGATACGACGCTCGCCTCCGGTTTGGGATGTGTTCCTTCCGGAGAGGTCACGATGCACGATTCGTTGTCGGGCAGCCTGGGGAGGCTCGACTTCGGAGTGCTGACGGTTCAGGATAGCGATCGGTGATGAGTGCACCATGATTCTGCGATGGCCGCGTCGGTTGATTCGTTCGCGGCGACATACCAGGATTGAGGGCGGTCATGGATGGATGGTTGCACGCATCACTATGATCGGATTCGTGACTGACCCTTGGATATCGGGCACGGTGCCCAGTTGAGTCATATGTTCGGGCACGAGACCCAGTTATTTTACACTGATGATTTTGGGTCAGGGACCCTAGATGGATTTCCAAGTTCATGACGGTTTATGGGAACCGGCATGGACCTTTGTCAGGTTATTCTGGTTCTTGACGGTTTATGTGGACCGGCATGAACCCTGGTTATGTTATTACGGTACATGACGGTTTATGGGAACCAGCATGTTACCTGATTATGGACATTATGGATCATGACGGTTCAGGGGAACCGGTCATGAATGTTTATGTTATGTATATATATGTTCATCTACCTTCCTTTACTTCTATTATCTCCTCCAGGGAGGGTCGTTGGCCTGGGTGGACCCTGGAGTAGTCACGGAGCACCGACTGAGTGGAGTCACCCCCCAGTTGGGTTTCTTACTCTCAGGAAGGTTATGGTTACTATTACCTCGGGTAGGGTCAGTGGTCTGCGGACATTGACCTTGACTTTGAGATGACTCGGATTGAGACCCGGGTAGTACGCGCGTAGCTTTAGACACCGTGACAGGATTGGTTGTGTGACTTATATATATATATATATATATGATATGTGGTGTGCACAGGTGTGCACAGGATTTGAGCAATGGCTCGTTTACTTGATTTCTTTATGGTTTGGGGCCGAGTCCCTTATGGATTTGGGCAGTGGCCCGTATGGTCGTTTTCATTGTGGTCCTTTCGACCTTGGTTTATATCTGCTTTGGGCTTAGTCCCACCTATGGTTTGTTTTGGATAAATGGTTTTCGAATGCATGCATGCTTTTTAGTTGAGGGTACAAATGTCTTCGTTAAAATGTTTTTATAAACTTTTGTTTTGTCCACTCACAGTTTTTAATGTTTTGACTGCCCTTCAGGTTGACATCGGATGTGGACTATAGCAGAGACCGAGATATCACATACCTCCTCCGGATCCTGGCGTACTCTGATAGCCCGGGAGGGCAAAGGACGAAAATATCTCTTGTCTGACACTTCGTGTCAGACGGGAGCAGGGTCATTCCGCACTAATCCCGTGGGGATTGGGATGGGTCCTGTCATGGTGAGTGAGTCTTGAGTGAGAATTGTGTGAGGAAAGACTGGGAGGAGGGTGTGATTTTTTCAGGAAAATAGAGAGGGAGTTTGGTGGTGGTGCCCCGGACGTTCTGGAAATGTAATATTATAAAATATTGAATAAAATGACGTTTTTACCCTTGTGATTCGTTTGGTCAAATTGTTGACTTTTGATTGGAGGGTCGAACGGACGTTGAGTGATGACCGTTACGTAGTTCGGGACGTCACGAGTTCATAGACAGGTGGCACGTCCGATTCGGACGCTCGAGGCGAAAGTTATGATGTTCGGAAGCCTAGGGGCATTATCGTAATTTGGACGTTATATGGAAAAAGTTGACTTTTTGTTTGACAATTGATATCCATATGATTCAAAGACCGTTGGGTTCATCTCGAGGTCCCGAGTACAACAACAGGCGGCACGCGCGAAACGGACGTCGGATGACCGAGTTACGGGTCACGGAAGTTGGAGGGCATTTTGGTAAATATTGCACAGAAGGGCATTTTGGTCATTTCACGGCGGTTACTGTAGCACCACCGTGAAAAACAGAGTTCGACCGTGGTGTTTCTGAGCGTGCATTTGTTTATGGCTAAGTAGACTGGTGAGTGGGTTTAGTTTATGGATTTTGAGGTTGTGGGAAGCAGCCATGCGTGTCTGGGCAGAGACTGAGTGCACGGGAGGAACGAGAAATGGCTGTGGTCTCTGTGCTTGCGGGAAACCGTTTTCAGAGGCCTCAGTTGATCTCCCACGGGCTGTTGGCCACACCGATCGAATAACTGAGTATGGGAATGGAGTGAGGATTGAGTTAGGGTCATTTTGGTTCAATTTGGGAGCTGGGCTTGAGAGGAACTGTGAGAGAAACCGTGAGCAAACCGTTTCGGGTTTTTGGGGGGAAATCGCAGAGTTCAATTTCTAGGGGTCGAGGGATCAATCTAAACACACTGTGAGTCTTCTGGGAGTGACAGAATCTCGGACGTGCAAAAATTGAAGGGATTCGAGCACGGATTGTCCAAGAACCCAAGGTCCAGTTCGAAGGAAAAACCAGTTGGAGGGAAAATTGAAGATCAAATTGAGAGGACATTCGAGCTAAACCAAGGGCCATTCTAGTCTTCTGGGAGCAAAAGGAAACCAACCACGTCAAATTCGAAGGACGACACTCACGAATTGGCCAAGAACGGAGCTCCCTGGTTTTGAGTATTCTCGAGGTTGAGGTCGACGACTTCCAGGTAACGGCGAGCCCAATTGATTGTACCAGTGTGTTCGTATAAGTTTCTTTAAGCTACTGGTGAAATTAATTTGAGTATGGAGTCAGTTTGGGTGAGTTTCAGAGGTCGACTTGTTCGACTGTGTGAGCTTGAGTTGGGTCGATTTAGTATAAGTCGAGGTTAACCAATGATGCAGACCTAAAATTAATGGGTTAGAGAAGATAATAGGATTGAAAACGGGAGGAATTGACTGAGAATTGAGCTTGAACTGGTCGGGTTGAGTCGCGGGTATAGACCCGTTTATCAGTCGATTCGGGTAAGGACGAAGATACGTAGCTTGGCGCGTGGCCTTCACGCGCAGCCACTTTGGGCGGCGCGTGACGGCGCGTGTGACGTCAACTCCGATCACGGTCAACATGAGAGTTAATCCTTTCAGTCTAATTAACATTTTACCTTTAGGATTCAAGTTGTTTGGGAGTCGTTCGGGATAATTTCGGGAGTCCGGAAGATTAAGTCTTTAAGTTTATTTTCGCCGAAAAATCCGGGAAAATTAGGAAAAATCCTACAAGTTATTTTGGGATGTTTGTAACCCTCCTTGTGCATTTTTTTCAGGCACGGACACTTCCGAAGCTACGGAGGAGCGCGCGGGACGCGATTGACGCGTCCTAAAACTGTGAGTGGACATTTTGGTTTCTAAACTGGGCATGCATGCCTATTTTTCTTACTTATCTTATGGTTTTGCATATGATTTTGTGATGGTGAGATGATATTCCAGTTTTACGTGTTTCCACGCTTTTCGAGATATTTATCGTATTTCACGCATTTCGAGGTTACGGTTTTTCACTTATGCATGCGTGAGGTTTTGATGAAGTATCTGGATATGATTATGCATGTTACGGATTTATGATGTTTTGATCACATTTGCGAAGTGAATTTTCGGAAATTGCATGTGTTGGAATTTGCATGTGAATTCGGACATGAGTCCTATTATGATGTGATATGATTTCGAAATGATGTTGGAAAACGGTTTGTGATGAATCCCGATTTATTGTGTTTAAAAATGGTTTGGGGTTTAAAGACCCGGTTGATTGTTGGATCCAGTTTTGGGTTTAAAGACCCGGTTATTTAATGACGGGGGCGGGCCCGAAAATTGGGTTTAAAGACCCGGATTGAGTTTAAAGACTCGTGAGTTTAAAGACTCGATTACGGTGATACCCCCGAGGCCTATTGATCATGTTTTGAGTTTAAAGACTCGTTGATATCCCGGGAAGGCCTAATATTGAGTTTAAAGACTCGGATGGATCCAGCGGCATAATTGTGATTATTGATTTACGTTTTACTTGATTTGTGCAATTAACGTTTCAAAATGACGGTTTCTGGGATCTGGTATTATTAAATGGTTTTACATGAGTTATGACGATCCTTGTAACATTTTTCATGTGTTTCGGAAAAAGAGTTTTCAAAAGTTTAATACGCAAGTTTTGAATATTTGGTTATGCATGCGGATTACAAAACTGGAGGGCGAACCCGATTTCGAAAAAACTGTTTTCCTGTAAAACTTATGTTTCGGTCCACTCACACTTTGTTGTTTTAAATTCCCTCCAGGTCGTGGTACAAGTGTGGGGGCAAGCGCCGAGGATGAGGCGGAGGCATAAAGTTTTCCGTTGTGGAGTAGTTAGTACACAGAGTAGGATTTGTTCCTTAACCTGTTTTGTAATATTATTGCTCTGTGAAACTGTGGGCTTGACGCCCAGACGGATGTTTTTGTTTAATCTCCCTGGTCTGACAATGGGTGTGTTGTAATATTAATTAGTTTTCCGGTCTTTTGGATTCGATTGTCAGACGGGAGCAGGATGCTTCCCGATTATCGAGGCGATAATCGGGGTGGGTCCTGTCAATTGGTATTAGAGCCTAGGTTTACGATTCGTGTCTGACACTCGGGTGTGCCTTGATTTTTTTTTTTACTAACTTATGCCTCTTTCACAGAAGGACGACCGGCCATGCCTCCGCGACGCGAACCCCCTCCACGACCTGATGGTGATACCGAGAGCGCTTCGATCGAGCGAGCCCAGCATCTTGGGGCTACGGTGTTTAGTGGTGGAGCGGATCCCGAGGATGCTCACTGTTGGATTTCTCGGTTCGAGCGGATTTTTGCTGTGATGCACTGTCCTCCTGAGGAGGGAGTTGTATTGGCTACCTTTTTGCTTGATGGATCTGCTTATAAGTGGTGGTACACTCTGGAGTTGTCGGGTTGGGATGCCCGTACGGTGACTTGGGAGACCTTTCGTGAACGGTTTCTGGATCAGTATTATCCCCGTTCATTCCGTGATGCTAGGGAGACCGAGTTTCTGCAGCTCCAGCAGGGGAGCATGTCCGTAGCTGAGTATGAGCAGAAGTTTCAGATGCTAACCCGTTTTGCTCCTACCTTTGTATCTACTGAGGCTGAGAAATGTCGTAGGTTTGAGCTTGGCCTACGGGGTGAGATACGGGCCATTGTGACGGCCGGAGCTTTTGCTACTCTCAGGGAGTTGTCGGATGCCGCAGTGCGGGTTGAGGCCAGTCTCCCGACACGTCCACAGTACTCTGGTGGTGGACAACGTCGAGAACGTTCATATCCTGGATCGTATGGTCAGAGAGCCCCGAAGAAGGGACGTTATGGTGGAGCCTCATCTGCATGCAATGATCGTTATGGCAGGCCTGGTAACTATCAGAGTTCCGGATTCCGAGCGCCTAGGTCGCAGACTGCTCCGCAGGCGAGCGCAACTTCGGTTGCTTCCACGGGACGGCAGGGTGGTGGTTTTGCTCGCGATGCTTCCAGTGTTATCTGTTTCTTCTGTGGCGAGCGGGGCCACTATCGGAGGGAGTGTCCATCTTTGCCACAGGGTGGTGGCGCTGGTCGGGGTGGAGCAGAGCAGGGACGGAGCACAGCTGCAGTTTCTGGGACTGGGAGTACTCGAGGAGGTGGTACTGGAGCGGCTAATGGACAGAGGGGTCGGGGCCGTGGGCGAGCAGCTGGACCACAGGCCCGAGTTTTTGCTGTTACGCAGCAGGAGGCCAGGGTAGCGCCTGGTGTTGTGACAGGTACACTCACGATCTTTGGGCATGATGTTTGTGCTTTAATTGATCCCGGAGCTACTCATTCTTTTATTTCACGGGACTGTGAGTTGTTGGCGGGTAGAGAGGTGTCCGCCTTGGACTGTGACTTGGGTGTGAGCACACCCACAGGAGATGTATTTGTGGTAAATCAAGTGTTGCGGGAGTGTCCCGTAATGGTAGGTGATGTTGGTCTGATGGCAGATTTGATACTCTTGAACTTGCACGACTTTGATGTCATTTTGGGAATGGACTGGTTGACGCTCTATCATGCTTCTATCGAATGTGTCGATAAGAAGGTTACTTTTCGGAGCCTGCGGTTATCGGAAACCACCTTTCAGGGAATACAACGAGCAACTCCTGTCGGAGTGATTTCAGCCCTGAAGGCAAGTAAGTTGTTGAGGAAAGGGTGCCAGGGATACTTAGCCCGAGTGATGGACTCACGAGCTGCACCATTGAGGGTGGAGGATATACCGATAGTACAGGAGTTCCCGGATGTCTTTCCGGAGGATCTACCGGGATTACCACCGCATTGGGATGTCGAGTTCACTATTGATCTGGTTCCAGGTACGCAACCTATCTCTTAGACTCCGTATCGTATGGCGCCGGCCGAGTTGAAAGAACTGAAGGCGCAGTTACAAGAATTACTTGAGATAGGGTTTATTCGACCGAGTGTATCCCCCTGGGGAGCCCCGGTGTTTGTTTGTGAAGAAAAAGGATGGGAGTTTGAGACTCTGCATCGATTACAGGCAACTGAATAAAGTAACAGTCAGGAACAAATACCCGTTGCCTCGGATCAATGATTTGTTTGATCAACTGCGAGGAGCGCAGTACTTCTCCAAAATTGATCTACGTTCTGGGTATCATCAGTTGCGGGTTAAGGATGAGGATGTACCCAAGACAGCCTTTAGGACCCGATATGGTCATTATGAGTTCCTTGTGATGCCGTTTGGTTTGACCAACGCACCCGCAGCATTTATGGACTTGATGAACCGAGTGTTGCAGCCATACTTGGATCATTTTGTCATCATGTTCATTGACGATATCCTAGTCTACTCGAGGAGTGCGGAAGCACACGAGGAGCACTTAAGGATGGTGCTAGGTAACTTGAGGGAAAACCAGTTGTATGCGAAGCTCGGCAATGTCAGTTTTGGTTGACGAGCGTGAGTTTCTTAGGGCATGTGATCTCAACTGACGGGATCAGTGTGGATTCTCAGAAAATTGAGGCAGTGGCGAAGTGGGAACAACCGAGGACCGTCACTGAAGTCAGAAGTTTCTTGGGTTTGGCTGGTTATTACAGGAGGTTCGTAGAGGGTTTCTCTACCATTGCTGCCCCGTTGACACGACTGACGCGGAAGGGAGTCAAGTTTGAGTGGGATGACGATTGTGAGCGTAGTTTTCGGGAGCTAAAGGAAAGGTTGACATCTGCTCCCATACTGACCCTTCCAGACGACAGTGGGGAATTTGAGGTGTACAGTGATGCATCCTTACAGGGTTTGGGATGTGTACTAATGCAGCATGGGAAAGTGATCGCCTATGCTTCGCGCCAGTTGAAACCGCACGAGCGCAATTATCCGACGCACGACTTGGAGTTAGCTGCTGTTGTGCATGCGTTGAAAATTTGGAGACATCACCTGTATGGTGCGACTTGCAAAATGTTCACGGATCACAAAAGCCTGAAGTACTTGTTCACTCAGAAGGAGTTAAATGTGAGGCAGCGACGGTGGCTAGAGCTAATTAAGGATTATGATTGTACGATTGAGTACCACCCGGGAAAAGCCAATGTGGTGGCTGATGCTCTAAGCCGGAGGTCAACGCATTCTTTAGCACATCTACGGACGGTTCATTTGCCACTTTTGGTTGAACTCCGTAAGACTAGCATTGATCTGGGCTTGGATGGACAAGGTGTTTTACTGGCTAACTTTCATGTGAGACCACTTCTGATCGATCGGATCGTTGAGGCTCAATCTCAAGATCCTGTCTCATGTGTACTTCGGATTGAAGTGGAAGCCGGCGAGCGGCTAGATTTCACAATCAGGGAGGATGGAGCTTTGCTAAAAGAAGGGCGGTTGTGCGTGCCCGACGTTGAGGCACTGAAGAGGGAGATCTTGGACGAAGCTCATAGTTCGGCCTACGCGATGCATCCTGGTGGGACCAAGATGTATCGTACCTTGCGAGAGCACTACTGGTGGCCAGGAATGAAACGGGAGATTGCCGAGTTTGTCAGCAGGTGTCTGATTTGCCAGCAAGTGAAGGCTGAGAGACAACGACCTTATGGAGCCTTGCAACCACTACCTATTCCGGAATGGAAATGGGATCACTTGACGATGGATTTTGTGTTTGGACTTCCTAGGACACCCAGAGGTCACGATGGAGTTTGGGTGATTGTGGACAGGCTTACGAAATCAGCTCATTTCTTGCCGGTGCGAGAGAACTTCAGGATGACACAGTTGGCCCAGTTGTTTAAGGACGAGATCATTCGTCTACACGATACATCGGAATCAATAGTTTCTGAAAGAGACCCGAGGTTTACTTCTCGGTTTTGGCAAAGTCTACAGGAAGCCTTTGGGACGAAACTTCGTTTCAGCACTGCATTTCATCCTCAGACTGACGGCTAGTCTGAGCGGACCATCCAGACACTGGAGGATATGATGCGAGCTTGCGTTTTGCAATTTCAGGACACTTGGGAGTCACATCTAGCCTTGATGGAATTTGTCTACAACAACAGCTATCAGGCGAGCATTGGGATGGCTCCGTACGAAGCCCTGTATGGACGGCAGTGTAGGACTCCGTTGTGTTGGACAGATGTGGGTGAAAGGAAACTGACTAAATCCGAATTGGTGGAACTGACGACCGAGAAGGTCAAACTCATCAGAGATCGGCTCAAGGCAGCCAAGACAGACAAAAGAGCTATGTGGACCATCGGATTCGAGATCTTGAGTTTGCGGTCGGAGATCGGGTATTTCTGAAATTGTCCCCTTGGAAGGGTGTAGTGAGATTCGGCAGGCGAGGAAAGTTGAGCCCTCGTTATATCGGACCTTATGAGATTACCAAGAGGATTGGCCCGGTGGCCTACAGGTTGGCACTACCGCCAGAGCTTTCGAAGGTCCACGATGTTTTTCATGTGTCGATGTTGCAGAAATACGTGTTCGACGCATCTCATGTACTGGAGGAACAGCCCATTGAACTTCGAGATGACTTGAGCTTTGAGGAACATCCAGTGCAGATTTTGGATCGAAAGGATAAAGTACTACGTAGGAAGACCGTTCCTCTGGTAAAAGTTCTCTGGAGGAACCAGAATGTGGAGGAAGCCACATGGGAACCCGAGGCGCTGATGCGAGAATAGTTCCCCTACTTGTTTCCTTGAAATTTCGGGACAAAATTTCTTAAGGGGGCGGAGGGGGGAGATTGTAACGCCCCGGACGTTCTGGAAATGTAATATTATAAAATGTTGAATAAAATGACGTTTTTACCCTTGTGATTCGTATGGTCAAATTGTTGACTTTTGATTGGAGGGTCGAACGGACGTTGAGTGATGACCGTGACGTAGTTTGGGACGTCACGAGTTCATAGACAGGTGGCACGTCCGATTCGGACGCTCGAGGCGAAAGTTATGATGTTTGGAAGCCCAGGGGCATTATCGTAATTTGGACGTTATATGGGAAAAGTTGACTTTTTGTTTGACAATTGATATCCATATGATTCAAAGACCGATGGGTTCGTCTCGAGGTCCCGAGTACAACGACAGGCGGCACGCGCGAAACGGACGTCGGATGACCGAGTTACGGGTCACGGAAGTTGGAGGGCATTTTGGTAAATATTGCACAAAAGGGTATTTTGGTCATTTCACGGCGGTTACTGTAGCACCACCGTGAAAAACAGAGTTCGGCCGTGGTGTTTCTGAGCGTGCATTTGTTTATGGCTAAGTGGACTGGTGAGTGGGTTTAGTTTATGGATTTTGAGGTTGTGGGAAGCAGCCATGCGTGTTTAGGCAGAGACTGAGTGCACGGGAGGAATGAGAAATGGATGTGGTCTCTGTGCTTGCGGGAAACCGTTTTCAGAGGCCTCAGTTGGTCTCCCACGGACTGTTGGCCACACCGATCGAATAACTGACTATGGGAATGGAGTGAGGATTGAGTTAGGGTCATTTTGGTTCAATTTGGGAGCTGGGCTTGAGAGGAACTGTGAGAGAAACCGTGAGCAAACCGTTTCGGGTTTTTGGGGGGAAATCGCAGAGTTCAATTTCTAGGGGTCGAGGGATCAATCTAAACACACTGTGAGTCTTCTGGGAGTGACAGAATCTCGGCCGTGCAAGAATTGAAGGGATTCGAGCACGGATTGCCCAAGAACCCAAGGTCCAGTTCGAAGGAAAAACCTGTTGGAGGGAAAATTTAAGATCAAATTGAGGGGACATTCGAGCTAAACCAAGGGCCATTCTAGTCTTCTGGGAGCAAAAGGAAACCAACCACGTCGAATTCGAAGGACGACACTCACGAATTGGCCAAGAACGGAGCTCCCTGGTTCTGAGTATTCTCGATCTTGAGGTCGACGACTTCCAGGTAACGGCGAGCCCAATTGATTGTACCAGTGTGTTCGTATAAGTTTCTTTAAGCTACTGGTGAAATTAATTTGAGTATGGAGTCAGTTTGGGTGAGTTTCAGAGGTCGACTTGTTCGACTGTGTGAGCTTGAGTTGGGTCGATTTAGTATAAGTCGAGGTTAACCAATGATGCAGACCTAAAATTAATGGGTTAGAGAAGATAATAGGATTGAAAACGGGAGTAATTGACTGAGAATTGAGCTTGAACTGGTCGGGTTGAGTCGCGGGTATAGACCCGTTTATCAGTCGATTCGGGTAAGGACGAAGATACTGTAGCTTGGCGCGTGGCCTTCACGCGCAGCCACTTTGTGCGGCGCGTGACGGCGTGTGTGACGTCAACTCCGATCACGGTCAACATGAGAATTAATCCTTTCAGTCTAATTAACATTTTACCTTTAGGATTCAAGTTGTTTGGGAGTCGTTCGAGATAATTTGGGGAGTCCGGAAGATTAAGTCTTTAAGTTTATTTTCGCCGAAAAATCCGGGAAAATTATAAAAAATCCTACAAGTTATTTTGGGATGTTTGTAACCCTCCTTGTGCATTTTTTTCAGGCACGGATAAAACTGTGAGTGGACATTTTGGTTTCTAAACTGGGCATGCATGACTATTTTTCTTACTTATCTTATGGTTTTGCATATGATTTTATGATGGTGAGATGATATTCCGGTTTTACGTGTTTCCACGCTTTTCGAGATATTTATCGTATTTCACGCATTTCGAGGTTACTGTTTTTCACTTATGCATGCGTGATGTTTTGATGAAGTATCTGGATATGATTATGCATGTTACAGATTTATGATGTTTTGATCACATTTGCGAAGTGAATTTTCGGAAATTGCATGTGTTGGAATTTGCATGTGAATTCGGACATGAGTCCTATTATGATGTGATATGATTTCGAAATGATGTTGGAAAACGGTTTGTGATGAATCCCGATTTATTGTGTTTAAAAACGGTTTGGGGTTTAAAGACCCGGTTGATTGTTGGATCCGGTTTTGGGTTTAAAGACCCGGTTATTTAATGACGGGGGCGGGCCCGAAAATTGGGTTTAAAGACCCAGATTGAGTTTAAAAACTCGTGAGTTTAAAGACTCGATTACTGTGATACCCCCGAGGCCTATTGATCATGTTTTGAGTTTAAAGACTCGTTGATATCCCAGGAAGGCCTAATATTGAGTTTAAAGACTCGGATGGATCCAGCGGCATAATTGTGATTATTGATTTACGTTTTACTTGATTTGTGCAATTAACGTTTCAAAATGACGGTTTCTGGGATCTGGTATTATTAAATGGTTTTACATGAGTTATGACGATCCTTGTAACATTTTTCATGTGTTTCGGAAAAAGAGTTTTCAAAAGTTTAATACGCAAGTTTTGAATATTTGGTTATGCATGCGGATTACAAAACTGGAGGGCGAACCCGATTTCGGAAAAACTGTTTTCCTGTAAAACTTATGTTTCGGTCCACTCACACTTTGTTGTTTTAAATTCCCTCCAGGTCGTGGTACAAGTGCGGGGGCAAGCGCCGAGGATGAGGCGGAGGCATAAAGTTTTCCGTTGTGGAGTAGTTAGTTCACAGAGTAGGATTTGTTCCTTAACATGTTTTGTAATATTATTGCTCTGTGAAACTGTGGGCTTGACGCCCAGACGGATGTTTTTGTTTAATCTCCCTGGTCTGACAATGGGTGTGTTGTAATATTAATTAGTTTTCCGGTCTTTTGGATTCGATTGTCAGACGGGAGCAGGATGCTTCCCGATTATCGAGGCGATAATCGGGGTGGGTCCTGTCACAAGGAAACGCGGCGGTGAGCACGGAGGAGGCCAGAACGACGGTGAGTTACTGTTTCCCCGGTTTTGCAGTTTAGGTTCAAACGAAGAGTCGTAGGTTTTGGGGTCGAGTCGAAGTGTTCTATGAGTTCTATTAAGCTTAGTAAGTCCCTAGGAACCTTAAGAGTGTGAATCCGTGAGGGGGGGAAGCACGGGTGGCCGGGAACAAAAATAGAGTTTTTGGGTGGTTTCTGGTTCGAGTTAGGGAGGTGTGTTCCAGGCCGTGATGTCGAGTTTTTAGGATTGGAATGAGTTTCTTAGAGTAGGACAAAGCTTCTGGCTTTGAAAGGAACAAAAATGGTTGAGAGACGGCGGAGAACCGGTCACGCCGGTTCAGACCGGTCGAGTGATCGAAGAAGATGATGAACAGTAACCTTGTGCAGGCGCGTGAAGCCCACGCGTAGCCCCTTTGGGTGGGGCGTGAGGGCGCGTGGGGAAGTTTCCGGGGAAGTGTCCAACATGGTTTTTAATCTAATCGTTGTAACGAACCTTTTGGGACAAGTTTCGGGACGATCGGACATCGGCTCGGGTTAGTCTTAAGTGTTCGAAGGTTTAGGGTCCCGTTTAATTATGTTGGAATTCCGGGAAAATTGGGGGAAATTAGGAGGAGCTTAGTTGACGTGTTAGTGACTCTGGACAGGTCGGGCATTGCCTGAGACGACCGAGGATCGCACGGGACGTGATTGACGTGCGCGAAAGTTGTGAGTGGACTGTTTGTTTTCTAATTGAGCATGCATAACTGTTTTTACTTATATTGTTTATGTTTCAACTATGCTTTTATGCTTTTGATATATGGATTTATGCCTCCGATTTATATGCTTGCTTTACTTGATTTCACGCTTTTTAAGACAAGTGATCGGATTTGTACGTACTTCGAGAATATGATTTTTGTGATGCTTTGAGTATGGTATCGAATGAATGAATATGTTTATACGCATTCTATTTTATTAAGATTTGTGGATTGATTTGAGGTTAGAAATGAAAGTCGGGAGGAAATTCCCTTTTTATCAAACAAAGTGTCGGTTTTCGAAGATTTCCGACTTGACTTTGGTTTTCGGATTTTGATGGATTTTCTCATATATGAAAAATGGTTTTGAGTTTAAAGACTCGGAAAACCCACTGGATCTGGTTTTGAGTTTAAAGATTCGGATTGATTTACCGGGGGAGGGCCCTGGACTGATGGTTTTGAGTTTAAAGACTCGGTATGGCTTTCAGTTTAAAGACTCGGTATGGCTTTGAGTTTAAAGACTCGGTGATAATGATTCCCCCCGAGGCCTGTGATTGTGTTTTGAGTTTAAAGACTCGTTGATATCCCGGGAAGGCCTGGTTATTGCGCATTGTGTTTTGAGTTTAAAGACTCGGGCACACTTGAGATCCAGTAAATGTGTATGGTTGATGTTTTTCACTGGTTTTGCAAATGTTTTGGACTGTGACACGAATTACTTATCTTTATGGATTTAGGGCCGAGGGCCTGAACTTTGGTTTTGATTTCTGAGGATTTCTACACGTTGTTTCATTTCGTACTACTGTTGTTTTAAGTTACTTGGTTATGCATGCATGTTTTCAACACGGAGGGTGTAACCCTGGTTTGTTTATGAAACTGTTTTATAACTCTTAGTTATTTTTAGTCCACTCACATTTTTAATGTTTTAACACCCTCCAGGTCGTGGTGCGAGCGTTGGGGCTACCGTTGAGGCAGAAGTCGAGGCATAAAGTCATCCGTTACGCGCTTAGCTTACAGTAGTGCTTGGTTGTTTTCGTACTGTTACTATGCTCTGTAAACGATATAACTTTTCTCCCTGGTCTGGCAACGTAAATTGTGGGTTTGTGTAAGGTTCTTTTGGTCTTTTACTTGTGTTTGTTAGACGGGAGCAGGATTCACCTCGGTTATCGGGGTGATAATCGGGGTGGGTCCTGACAGCTAAACTTAGCGAACAACTAGGTTTTCCTCAGCCTTGTCAATACTAACCTTAGGTGTTTCTCGTGTGCCCTTGCACTTCTCGAATACACTAGAATATCATCGATAAATACAATCACAAATCTAGCCAAATAAGACCTGAGTACACAATTCATCAAATCCATAAATGCTGCAGATGCATTGGTCAAACCAAAAGGCATCACTAGAAACTCAAAATGCCCATACCTCGCTGGAAAGGAACATCTCCCTTGGCGATCCGTAACTGATGATATCCCGACCTTAAGTCAATTTTAGAAAAGAATTTTGCTCTTTTCAACTGGTCGAATAGGTCGTCTATCTGGGGTAAAGGATACTTATTCCTCACTGTCACTTTGTTTAACTGCTGGTAATCCACACACAATTTGAGGCTACCCTCATTTTTCCTCACAAATAGGACCGGTGCTCCCCACGGTGAAACACTGGGCCGGATGATGCCATACGATATGGTGCTTGCACAATAGGTCCTGTTCCTGGAAGTAGCTCGATCGTAAACTCAATCTCTCAGGATGGTGGTAAACCTGGTAAATCTTCTGGAAACACATCCGGGAAGTCCCGCACCACCAGTATATCTTCCATCCCTGGTGACGTAGTGCTCGTATCCACCACGTGAGCTAGATACCCCTGACAAGCCTTATTCAGTAACTTTCGAATCGTAAGAGCCGAAACGATTCTAGGCGATGAACTCACGATGTCTCCCTGGAAAGTCAAGTCAGGTATATATGAACTTCGAATCAACACTCTCTTATTGCTACAATCCATTAACGCTCCATATTCTGACAACCAATCCATGCCAAGTATCACATCAAAGTCATGTAGGTCTAACATTATCAAATCTGCCAACAATTCAAACTCCTCTATCCTCACCAGGCAATTCCTCATCACCTGATTAACTACATACACCTCTCCAGTCGGGGTACCGACACCTAAATCATCCTCAAGCACAAGTAAAGCGGTTATGCATGCATTTCATTATAAAACCAACGGTTCACTCACAGCTAGTCCTTGCTGCGCTAACAAACAAGCTACACCTGTCCCGAAGTTACACCTGTCCCGAAGCTAAACACAGTCTCCGGGCCTGTCCAAATACACCCAAGGGTCACTAAGTGACCCTACTAGATCTAGCATCGAACCATAGAACAAAACTGACTCGAGAACGCACTCCAAACATGCTTCCCGAGGCTTCCAACCTCAATTTGACCTACCCAACAATCTCGGATCAACATGAAACCACCATCATTCGATCCGGAACGACGAAACCTTGAGAATGGTACCGATCCAACCTCGAAAATTGTGCCGACGCGCCCCCACGCGTGCAGTCAACGCTGTTGACATCAGCGGTCAATGGTCAATGGTGCTGATGTCAACATGACGTCATTTGACAATGTCAGTTTGACACGTGTCAGACTATGATAGGTTCCATGTGTCAGCAGCTGATTGGTCCAAGTCACTGACATGTTAGTGACACGTGGAAGCATCTAATTGGGCCACGTCACTAGCATGTCAATACTGACTGTGCACTAACATGTGACACGTGCCGTCCTCTAACTGGTCCACGTCTCCTGACATCCTTACACGTGATGACGTCAGCCGATGACATCATCACCCCTAACCTTACGAAGGGTCTACAATCGGGTCACCCAGACCCACGAACCCGACCCGGTTATAACTTCTTCATTTTTGACCCATTTCAAAAATCGTTGCTACCACTAGGATCGTCTAGATGTCTTGGTTGGATCTACGGGTTCAAAACTAAGAAAACACGATCAAATCAATACCTGGTTTGCTGCTATAGTGAGGCTCCGATTTCCTCCGTGTTTTCTGGTCGATTCCAGCGCCGTCGTGCCTGGTTTTGGATTCCACTGAACGCGTACAGGCCTAATGATCACATTAAAGTCCTCAAATCTCTCAAACAACTCTCACAACGCAAAATCAAAAACTCGACCCATGAACTGGTTTCAGGTTTTTACCTGGATCTTCTCTCTCCACCGTGCATGGCCGTTCTTCGTCCTTCAGTCCGTCCAACTCTCTCCTAGGCGCTCACAATGGTCACTAAATGCTGGTTAGATGTTTAAAGGGACGGGTTGATGGCTGTGTGTGTGTTTGTAGTATTTGTTCACGGTCGAATAAGCACGGGTGAGGAAAGGGAAGAAGATACATGCATGTCTATCTTTTGGGTAATTGGACCAATTGGATGAGTGACATCTGATTGGTCCAAGAGATCAGTCAACGAGTCCCAAGATGCCACTTGGCACGATTTCCAGTAAAACAAAATAGTTCTCTCCCGCACTCCGTGACCCGTAACTTCCACATCGGGCGTCTAATTTCGGTATGCCGCCTGTCTATGAACTCAGGGTGACACGATCTACGTAAAGGTCAGGGTCCATAACCAAACAATGTCCCAAGTCAAAAGTCAACATTTTGCCCTGACTAGGGGCAAAATGGTCATTTTACATATAATTTCCATTTAATAAATAATACAGAAAATTCGGGTCGTTATAGAGAGGCTCAGGATTAGGAGTGTAGGCATTGCCTGAGAGGAGCCGCTCCTCGCTCCGACGAGGAGAAGATCAGGATCAGGATTGCTAGATATGGATATAACCCCAGAAAGTGATACGGGGAAGGCACATCATTATGACGTCGTCCCGGACATTGGTGGATCTAAGGGTAGGACTCAGACTTGAGACCCCGAGTGGCACGCATAGCCTTAGAGATTGTGAAATTGTTACATTATTGATTAGACATCTGGGTTGTCGAGGATTGGTTATACTATATTTTAATGATTTGGACAAAGACCCCCTGTGTTTTGGTTTTTGGCTGAGACCCTACTGTGGAAATTGCTTTGATTGATAAACGTTTTCCCTGGGTTTTAAATTGAAAAGCCATATGATTTGATTTAAAGAAAATGGTGGTGATAACTGATTTTCTGATGCATGCATGCTTTTTAGTGAAGGGTATAAATGTCTTTTGGTAAAATGGTTTTATAAACTATTTATTTTCGTCCACACAGCTTTTCCTGTTTTTAATATCCTTTAGGTTGATCGCGGATGCGGATTGTAGTAGAAACCGAGACATCATATGCCTCCACAGATCCTAGCGTACTCTAGAAGCCCGAGAGGGTCAGGTGTATCCCTGGTCTAGCACAGGGTGTCAGATAGGAGTATGGCACATCCCGCGTTAATTCAGGGAGGATTGAGATGGGTCTTGTCACATCTGACTTATCCCGACAAGTAGTGGAGGTTACTTAGTTCAACTAATTGTCTTAATTATCTTATTATTATAATTATTGCAATTTATAATGTCATCTACTTATAAATTATTCCCAAGGTAGTAAAACACCTACCAAATTAGAATACACCATTATTCCCTTATTCTTATAAATTATTTAATGTTCTCCAACTTTATACTATGAGGCAAAAATCATAATCACTTAATAAATAACACATTTTTTACATACTAACAAATTAGTTCAAATACTAACCTTATACACAAGTCCATAATCGTTCATACATCCATAAATCCTTATGTTCATTCTGGTTTATCATAAATCCTTATAATGTCATCATCTACCTCAAGTTGTGACCCGTTTTGCTGTAATTCGAGTCTCCTAACCCGCAGTCACAACCTGGCTCAAACTTACAAGTTTTTCATCCTTTTTTTCATGGTTCAACATTTAGACTGATCTACATGATTTTATAAGTGGATCCATTAACTCTAAACCAAGAAAACTTACCGCGAAGGCCACGGTGCAACTCCACCATATGCGGTCATCCTTCGAATTGGGTTTCCCAGACCTCCCTACATCTAGAGAATCACCTGTCCATCTCAAAACGATTACAGGAATCTTAACAACGTTCTAAGGCCGTTAACTTCGAACATTGTAGCCCTAAACTCTTCAACAACCCACGACCGTAGAAATGGAGTTTCCATGAGTTTGTTCATAGTCACACGAACCTGGGTTTCCTCACCCTCCCATATTCCTATTTGATCATTCCTCTTTTTTTTTTTTCTTCTTATCAGGTCTCACTCCTTCCCTTCATCATTTTTCCGTTTTCCCTTTTTTTTTTTCGGGTTAACTCCACCGAATCACCAAAACCTCACACTCTCACATTATAGCCCTCTAAGTTAGTTGAGGTTATTAGGATGAAAAGTTCAAGAAAACTCTTGGGCTTTCTAGGACACTTCAAGTAAATTTAGCAAAATGCCCTTTTAACCAAAAGTACCAAAATTCCCCTACACTAATTTAGCCCCAAACAGATATATTTGAACTCCATTTTTGACATGCTGATTGCCTATAAACTCAGGTGTTCGTGGCTTTCGTAACGATCTTCACGAAATGTCTAACATGTTTTCAAGTTAAAAAATCAACTCTCTGACCTTTAGGGGAAAGCTGGTCATTTTTCCTTTTCTTAAAATTTCATATTGTTACAATTGCACTATAATATTTACTTATTAATAAAGTACGTATTTATTTGATAAAAAAAAAAAGTAGAAAGTTAAAAGAAAAAAGAAAGGAGAAAAAACTATGACGTATAGTTGCCAAACATATTATATTTGATGTTATCCGATACAGGGGTTACGATATACAAATTTCCAAACATCCCGTAAGCTCATTAAATCATAAGCCCATAACCACTGTTCATTGTGCGAGCTTGGTTCGCTCATTCAAATTGCGTCAAAGCCTTCCATTGATTATTTCCCATTGACTTCGTTTCAGCGGTGGATCTCTTTCAGAGGCCAGGAAAGTTGTCTCTAGTGGGTCTTCTTCTCACTCCATAACCAGGTATTTTCTCTTGAGCTCACTTTTTTAATCTTTCACAAGTTTAATTTCATTAGATTTGGTTGTGTCATGCCGTTTAAATTTTACTTTTGAAGGTTACATTCCTGTGCTTTCATGTGTTTTAAGCTCTCTTTATCTGGGTCTACAGTAAGTTAGATTTGATTTCATAGATAATACTTCAATTTGCTAGGTGTTTTGTAGATCTGCTTGATTAGATTGCTGGGTGCATGCCCTCGATTATGACTTGTATATAGAAAAAAGAATTAGTCTTTATGTACTGATTACAGAAGTAAGAATGAGATGGATGAATCTATATGGGAGATGATGAATTTATAGGAGAATTGATGAAATTATGAGTGGACTTATGAATTTATAGAATAAATGAGGACTAATATCTCATAAGCGATTATCTAGATATCAATGATTAATTGGACTATAGAATTTTTCTTCCTTCTGATTGAAATTCATTGGATTCCCATCACAACACTAACCTGACTATAACTGAGATTTTTAAAACAGACTTCATACTTGACAGTAGGCGATTTAAGAAGTTATGCCTAAACGAACTGAATAGTGTTCAACTGTTTGTCTAGAGGTCACCAAGAGGAAGAGACGCATCTGTTAATAATTGGATTAGAGGTTCTCATAAGTGCAGCCTACTCGACCGCGTGCGTGCACCCGATTTCTCATGTTTCCATAATTAGCACGGTCTGTGTGTGGTACTTATATCTAATCTAACTAATATGGCTGTCTGGTGAGTTTTCCTGTGACATCACCGTAAGGTATTCACTTGGAATATTCATTTAACAAGCTTGTTTATGTGATTGGAAAATTCTAGTTTCTGACTGGATAGTTTGCTAGTATGTTATTGGTGTGGGCTGTCATTGCTTTCACACATAGTTGTAACTGTTCTTTGCAGTAGTCCACCTATGAGTGCCTGATAGATAATAAGAGAGGTCTTCCAAGCATGTTATTCATTCTTGCTTCTCAATTTCCCGTGGCCTTTGCTTTCTTTCTATGCAGTTCTTAAGAAGCTCGTTGGTTGATTTTGCGAACTTTTTTTTTTAATAACATTTGTTCCCTTTGGCCATTTTTGAAGTAGACTTAAACATGTTTTATGAAGTAGAACTGCACAAGGATGTGGCTGTCCATGTGGAAAATCTAGACAGAGACAGACATGTTTCTTCTAGGTTCATCATGACAAGGCTGTTGGAGGATTTGTTAAGAAAGAAGACACACAAAGATCTAGGCTACTTTCTTGCAGTCACTGGCTTGAAGAGGATATGCAAAGCAGAAGTCTTAGGCAACTCAGGTTACATGTTTCATGTGGTTTTCAACTGTCGGATGTTCCTACCTTGCAAGGGAGAGATCTTGGAAGGAGTTGTTTATCGTGTGTGCCCCCTTGGGGTTTTCTTGAGATGTGGACCTATTAAGTTAGCTTTTCTCTCAGCTAGAAAAATGCCAAATTACCGACATGTTGTGGGGGAAAAATCTGTGTTCTTGAGTGTGG
This sequence comes from Prinsepia uniflora, assembly GCA_032719365.1. Lineage (NCBI taxonomy): Eukaryota > Viridiplantae > Streptophyta > Magnoliopsida > Rosales > Rosaceae > Prinsepia > Prinsepia uniflora. Next base: position 60,321,568 of record CM064863.1, on the reverse strand, counting down.
ATCTAGCAAAGATAGAGGAAGATGTCGTGGTTAGATTCAAGGTGTTTGGAGTCAGATGGATAGATAGGATGGGAGATAAGAAATGGGAGTTTGAGATGCTTGCCAGCTTAGTTGGCGACTCCCTTGGTCCAGTTACACTACCTGGTCCGGATGGGTTGGATTTGTAAACATTCAGGCTATAGGAAGTTTTCTTGTGTAAAAATTAAGCTTAGAGGAAGTTCAGTTCATTGTGCTCTACCCTTTGTAAGATGCTATGGGAAATAGATCTGTTTTTCTGTGTTTGACACGAAAGTACCTGAAGAATCATTGTTTACATGTTTATCATTTGTACAAAATTTGGCATCATATACAAAATTAGATATAAAATTGGCAAAAACTTTTCGAAACTCACCTCATGTTTATCACTTGTTTGATTTTTATCACTCCCCTCTACGTACGAGTGGTCTTCCAAACAAGATTGAAATTGTATCTAATATTTTCTTTTTAACTGTGGTCTTGAATGTGAGTTATAGAATGTGATATTTTTTGCTACACAGTTTGTTGCTTGGTTCTGGTATGATAGAGCATTGGGATGGTCAAATAAAACCAAGCTTCCTACAAAAGAATCTATGAAGTTCCAAGTAAGTATAGTTACCATCAATTTTAAAACTGCCAACTTGCTTGGAGTAACAGGGGACATATCAAACGGTGCAATTACAAATTCGTCCTTGTTCTGACGTCTCTTGAGCCCAATGTAGTGCACCATTGGTAAATACAGGAGTAACACGGGAGAACTGATTGGCAAATATAGGAATAACATCATCCTCATCCTCGTCGAGATCTCTAGGAATCTTGCATGAACGTCTTAACATGGACCAAAGCTCAACCCGATGCGAAGTACAATAGTAATCATCAACCACACTTCTCAAAATATTATAGTCATTGTTACGCGAATAGTAACCAAAGACATAATTTGCTTTTTGATTCCATTCACCACCCCAATCATTGTCAATGATGACTGCAAAATTGGGGCTAGCTAAAGCCACAATCTTTCTAAAAGGGTTCCAAAGTAGAGTGGCAAAATCAAAGCCATCTTTATCACGAGCAACAACGCATGACACCGTTGCAAGTTCCAACTACCTCTATATCCACATCTCAATTTAAATGACTTTTTATTCAATATGCCCTTTGAACATTGAGCTAAGTCTCAAAATGCCCCATGAATATAATTTTGACTCAATTTGCTCCTGAACACAATTTTAGTCTCAATTTGCCTCTTAAACGTCTAATTTAACTGATTGTGTTAAGATGAAAGACTTTTAACTCAATACGCCCCATGAACATTGAGTTAAGACTTTTGACTCAATACGCCCCATGAACATTGAGCTAAGTCTCAAAATGTACCTCGAACATGATTTTGACCCAATTTTTCTGCTGAACACAATTTTAGTCCCAATTTGCATCCGAACGTCTAATTAACAGATTTTGTTAAGATGAAAAAGCAAAATTGTCCAAAAATTGTCCAACATAAACATGAACAAGGTCTTCAAGTTCATAACGGTCAAGCTCTTCGACTTATCATGGACCGTGGAGTGAAATTTGACCATTGGAGAGTCGATCATCGATTTTTGATACCTTGTATTTTGTAAATATTAGCAAGATATATATATATATATATATACATATACTTGTTGTCGATGCCTCGAAGGCTGAAGTTTCAAAAGTCGTTAGTTTGATAACAATTTGGGTTTTTACTTCTTTCCATTTCATGATTTTTTTTTTTTCATTGGTTCGATTTCATGACTTGGAGAAAGGGAGAGGTGGACAGCCCATAGCCCCTTTCATCTTGGCTTTTTACTCAATATGTCCCTACATAAGCTGAATATTTTATCTCAATTCAACTACGACCAGACTTTTTTCTTGAGACTTAGCTCAATCTTCAGAGGGCATATTGAGTAGAAAGTCAAGATGAAAGGGGTTGTGGACTTTCTGCCTCTCCCTTTCTCGAAGTCATGAAATCGAATCAATGAAAAACAAAAAAAAATTCATGACATGGAAAGAAGCAAAAACCCAAATTGTTATCAGACTGACGACTATTGCAACTTCTTGCCTTATGGGGCCGACAACAAGTTGATGTTTAGCCGGATACAGACATGAACTGAAAGATATATCTCCTACTAATATTTAAAAAATACAAGGTGTCAGAAATCGATGATCGGCTCTCGAATGGTCAGATTTCGCTCAACAATCAATGGTAAGTCGAAGAGCTTGGCCGTTATGAACTTGAAGATCTTGTTTACGTTTATGTTGGACAATTTTACCTTTTCATCTTAACAGAATCTATTAAATTAGACGTACGAGGGGGTAAATTGGGACTAAAATCGTGTTCAGGAGGTAAATTGGGTCAAAATCATGTTTGCAGGCATTTTGAGACTTAGCTCAATGTTCAAGGGGAATATTGAATAAAAATACTTCCATCTTAACTGAATCTATTAAATTAGACATTCATGGGGCAAATTAGGACTAAAATCTTGTTTAGGAGCTAAATTGGGTCAAAATCATGTTTGGGGGGCATTTTGAGACTTAACTAAATGTTTAGGGGGCATATTGACTAAAAAGTCAGTTTAAATTGTAAGCTATCGTTGGATTGGTAAACTTCGTAGACTTTCCAGATGAGAATGCATAATATTTATCATGCATGCTTGTATTTATGATTAAACTGTATCGATAAGTTGATAATCAGTCGAAATTGATCATTGATGTTGGCAGTGGAATTGATGTCGATGTGAGTGTGGATGAAGATTGGGCTTTTGATGAGATGACTCCATGCCTGACACACTACGATCAATCTGCCTAAATCATTGCTCCTGCGTAAAGTCGTTCTTTTTGAGCATGTGAGTCCGAGCCCACACTTTTCGGGTCTCCATGGGGAACCAGGATGTGGAGCGAGGAAGCGGGCTCTCGTGTGGGTCTCTTTGCTGTTCAGTGTGACGTATGTGATACTAGATGGGTTGAAAGAGTGAAGGGCTTTCATGCCCCGGTCTATCCCTAGATGGGCTAACAAGGAAGAAAACATGCCTTAGCTTCCTTCGATGCAAGCGTGCCACTAGTGAAAGCTGCTACTAGATAATATCGATAGGTTTCATTTTGCTGCTAAGAACCTTTGTTTAGATCAAAAAATTGTGAGACAAGCGGACAAGATAGCTTACACTGTTCTTTTTATATACTTTCTTCTTAATGTTTCTAAGGACTATAAAAATTTTCTTTCCAGCGTAGTCTAGTTTCATATTTTTATCATGATATTCAAGTTGGCAACATGTTATTTAAGTGCTCAGAATGGTTAGGGGTCCTAGGTTCTGTGAAGTCGGGATCGTAGTATCGGACCAATGCGCAAAGATGGTATCTGGACTTGGACATTCGTGAGGCATGCTTGGATGATGTATCCTTAGTACCAATATTTACTTGAGAAAATCTAGTTTGTATTGAAATGGAAATAGAAGTACATGTATTGAAAAGTAAAAGTGATGGAATGGAAGTGCAACAACTGAAATTGCAAGTGTGTAAAAGTAAATTATTCCTTTCAGATTCGAGTCTTGAGTAGATAGAAAATTCCAGAAATTATCAACTGTAATGAATATCAGTTGGAATCATACCATTGGTTGGCACTGGATTCAGAGACGATGACGAGACATCAAAATAGATGTTTGAATGCATTATTGACTATTAATAGATTAACAGTTGGAATAAAATTAAACCTTATGACAGTGCTATGGGAGCTAGTCATAAAGAAGTTACCATTTACAGGCCTCAGAGACTATCCATAGTTTGTAGTCGGAATGAGGTTAACCCTTACAACAATGATGCGGGAGCTAGTCAGAAAGAAAGTTAATGCAAGAAGTCGCCATTACAGGCTTGGGATGCAAGTTGGGAATGAAGCTAATCCTTATGACAATGATGTGGGACGTAGTCAGAAAGAATGTTAAGTGTTTGAGAGCCTTGAGAAGGGTGAAAAGAGAACTGAATCTTGATACTGGATCGAAAAAAAAGATTTTTCCAATAAGCAAACCTTTTAGATAAATCAAGCTTTTGAGGGTTTCCATTTGTTTTGAAATTGAGGTTGATCAATATGTTGTTTTTAATTGGTTGGTTGGTTAGTTATCCTTTGAGAAGAAGGCTTATGGGTGGTGGAGACATGGACCAAGTTGCGAAGTAAGGCCTTCAGTGGGTCCTACACTGCCGTTTATTCTATTGGAAATCTCTACTTTGCCTTCTAATTCTTTGCGCGTCGTCAGAACCACCCACCTTTTTCTTGTACACATTTATAAATCGGCATTTGGACGGAGTCATCGCGATTTGGGCCTTTAATCTCTTTAAGTCATCAGTTTTGGATCAAGAGGATTTTTTCGAGTGTGAACATTGCCCCTGAATTTGAAATATTTGGTTATAAAACAATTTAAATCCACACGATCACATTTTACCCGTTCGTCGATTCCATTTTTTGCATTTGACAGTTTGAGCTACAGTCTCCCATAGCTCTATGCCATTTCCATTGTGAACCCATCATTCCCTCACACTTCTCCATTTCAAAAAATATGACTTTGAAGCTTGTTCCACTGCTAAAAGATAAGGATGCTTCTCAAAACTTCTCCGTCCCAGAACTCCCCACCACAACTCCTTAGGTGTATGGTATGGACTTTGAAACCCATGCAAAGGCTTCCCATGATATCCTGCAATCCCTTAAGAATGATGGTGAGGTTATCTGTGATCTTTGCTTCATGATTAATTCCAATTTCCATTTCGCTTTTTGCGACAAATCTCAGTGTTCATCTAAAGGAATTTCAAGTTCCGCCAATATATCAGTGGCGATCATTCTCATGGGAGGATCTGAATTTTGACTGGAAACATCTTTTCCCTTTATTGGGACATCTGAGTTTTGTAAGTTTCAAGAAATCGTGGGTTCAAAGGATGCAGCAGATGTATCCAGGGGAACTCTAGAGCAACGAAATCTACCATTTGGTAAGCCTTTCTTTTCTTTTTGTTGGTCCTGATCTTGGTCTTCTTAATTCTATCCTTGTGTTTCTGGAATAGCAGCATGAATACTTTCAATTTTGTAGTTAGTTTCATGACGCCAACCTTTCTGGATTTGGCTGTCCTATTTGGGCTATCCTTATTTGAGGATGTGGTTGATCTCACCTTTTCTTTTCCTCCCAACATGGATGAAGATTTAGATTCCCAAAATTTTAGGCTGCCTTTGGACATTCATTATATGTCTCCATTCTTGATTTCTGTCTATTTCCTGCCCATTTGATGGGAACTGTTAATTTAGGATTAAGAGTGACTTCAGGGCTCTATGGTACGCAGGTCCTTACTTGGGATCCGTTTATGAGAAAATCCAATTCTGCCATTTTTGGTTGGATTGGCTCATGTTTCCTAATGTCATGAAAAGTCTGACACTAGAATTGACCTTGTTGATGGACCTTGTTGGCAGAAATACTAGATTCTCGATCTAATGTAGCCTTGAAGCCTATTGTCTCGGCCCAAGTGTATAGCATTCTGCGTTCCATCACCTTATAGCCCGCAAGAGAAATTTCCTGGAATAGCTCTCTCTAGAAGGTCACTTTATGGTTGAATTGGATGTTCCCCCAATTCCAAAGTCGCTCCATTGAATACCTTGATGATGTAGTTCCAACCAATTGCTAATGTCTCTGCCTACCATATCCCTCTCTACAAAAAATTACTTGGCCTTCTTCTACACATCAGTCTCCAGCCCTTGAGAACATTAGGAGACTAATGCAATTAGAAGGTACACTTGGTTTCAAGAAGCAGGTTTTCTTCGCTTGTCAGCTAGCCTGATCTGTAAGAGGGTTCTAGCTAGAGGTTTCATGAGTTGCACCCATACTCGAGATCTCTTGAAGAGCGGTGGGGAGACTAACAGAGCATCCTTTGTGTTTGAAGTGTATGAGCCCAATTACTATGCTCGTCAGTTTGAATTCTGTGAGACTATCCCCATACTTATGCGAAGGGTGCAAATGATAGCATGTCTTTTCGGCCCGAGGCATCTAACACTAGGTGGGTGTTACTACTTGGAACATTGTGTCTAACATATCTATGGTTTTTCTGAACGCCATGGAAACCTTCTATGGGCGCACGACTTCCTTCAATTCATGGTAGGCTTCCTTCTTCGAAAAAAACTTTAAGTCGTCACCTAGAGTGATGTGGAGTTAACACTTCCTCTTGTTGGACCAAGTGATCAGTTGCAATCCAACCATTTCAGTCTTAGTCGGATACTAATAATTCAATAACAACGGTGCTCCTATAGGTATGTTTTATCTTTGACAACATTTTGTTGCTTATTTTCCAATATTCTCTGATCCATCTGTTTGTGTAGGTAGCTTTAACTTGATAGAATTGTCAGTGGTTCAAACTGACACTCATTTTCTTCAGATCAAATATGCTCATATGATCCTTATTTCCTTGATCGTTTGACAAGTTTGAACGATCAAAACCTCTTGTATGTGATTATCTCCACAACTACTTCGCCGATCTCTACTCCCCTTTATCTTGACACAAATTTTAGAACGGGGGAATAGCTTCACTAGCTAAGTCATCTCAATCTATTCAACAAATATGCAATATTCCTTGCTCATCATCGTGACTCCCATCTCTCATGAAGTTTTCTAGGGTCTTCAAGCGATCCAGGATTAGAGACTCCACTCGTAAGCTCTTCCATTATCAACTGTTCTTATTCTTTAGGACTCTGTTACATTCCATAACTTGGTCTGCTTAACTGCTTTTGTAGATGTGCCTTTCAACTAAGCTTGAATGCTTAGATTCTAATGTGACTTCCCTCGCTCCATCTGCTTCTCGTGTTGCAACATCTTTGGTCCTTACATCTTCTGAACTAGTGGCTGCCAATAATTTTATCATGTTCTTTGTGGCCATAGGTGATTATTCTGATATGTGAGTGTTAGTTCGAGTAGTAGAGATCTTCTCTCAGTCCTTCTCCTATATCTCTATCATATTCCCTTCTTGTGATTCCAATGCTGAAAAACTTTCAGAAATTTCTCTCATTGTGCCATCCAGACTAGAATCCACCTCCAGCAGATGTGCCTACTAAGTTCGAATTAGATGATCTATTTTAAAGTTACCTCATTGCAAATTATGAATGTTCTCGTGTAGGATTTCTTCTGTGAAAGTTACAAAAGCTATAGACCCTTCACACTCAAGTTACTAAAATTGAGGCACTTCGTGCGCAGATCAGTCAGCAATACAAATTTGCTAAGCATAGGAGGGAAACTTCTTGGGAGGACTTTCAAAGAGGAGAAAACTGGTTCGTGAAGCTTCCATTGAAGATACAACCCTTTCTTATAATATCAGGATTCAGAAAGTGGGCCTCAAAGTTATTCTTGGCAAGTTATTGGATTTGTAATTTTAAACTTCTCTTGTAACCTTGGGCCCTTTCGTGTGCCTTTGTTAATATAGGTCGCTCATGTTTTTTGGCGCTTCGATTTTTGTTCTGTTTAATTTCCTTGAGACACCTAACCACTCAAAAGATTCAACGATAGTAAATTAGTTTTAATCCCCATTATTTCTCACGTAAATTCAGATTAACTTCCAACCAAATCCTTTGGCTATAAATTAAAGACATAACCCTTCTTTATTCTCACATTCTCTTCATTGATCAAACTCCGCAAAAATATCTTCCAACTCCAAGGCCACAACTGTTTTCTCTAGCGACGCATCCTATGTTTGATGTCCACATGCCCGAATCCTATGCCGTGCTTCTGGAGGATGTCAAGGAGGCTCATGCCTGGAATATGGCACTAAGGGCTTAGCTGAAGGTCATTTGGGAAGCCTGGAAGAAATGTTGTGCTGACATCCTTTGCAAAGGTCAAGAAGATGCGACTGCGATAAGCTGTCTACGAAAGAGAAAGAGAGAACTACGGGCAATCCTCTCGACCCTTCAAAAGGAGGAGAAGACAGCTTCCTACTAGTGGGATATGACCATATGTTTCGAGCTCAATCGGGACATTAGGAAAGTGGGCCCTGCCTAATAGTAATAATTTTTGTTTTATTTTTTTTGTACTCTCGCCATTATCAGTATAATAAAATTTCTACTTCTGACAAAAATTTGTACCTTTAATGTTATCCAACGTGTCTATCTTCCAATCACCAACATTAATTATTTTCATAGATAATTGTTTATAAATTGGCTTCTCCAAGAACAATTTCTTCACTGCAAAAAAAAAAAAAAAAAGGTCTCTCCATGCACACAATCCTACCGAGATCCATATTCCTCACTACAATGGGCTTATCAAGTATCTTCATGCTCAATCCCAAGAAAAATTGCATGCCATTATTGACTTGAGGAAGAAACTTCATGCTTCCCGTGCTTCTGAAGAAGCGAAGCTGATTTCTCATCTCCAAAAACGGTCTTCGATTGAACTTGAGATCATTTACCTTTGCGAGAAAGTTAGTGAAACCAAGGATTCCCTATAACATGTGAAGGGAGAGGTGGCCATCATGAAAGATGACAATGAATAGCTTAGAGCTAACGTCGCCTTCAGTGATGCACTAGCCAAACAGCTGCAAACGGTCGTTTATCGAGATGGGTTTAACTAGGTTTTCAACCACTGCACAATCGAGAAGTCCCATCCAAGGGCCTTTTTTTTTTTTTTTTTTTTCCAAGCATCCAAGGGCTTCGATCTAGTAATTTCTTCTTTTTAGAGTTTGAAATATCATAATTTTGATGTGACCTTATCTCCTTGCTTTTAATATAATATTTCTCTTATCTTTCATAGCTTTTTCCGTAGGCTAGGTTTAGACCTACGATGTTTTTACTGTTCAAAAAATTCTATGTATCCTCTTGAGATAAACCCAAGTTGCATGTGGTAATAATTATGGAATGACGTAAGCCATATAAACTGGCCTATAAAAATTATCACTAATCTTCATGCAACCAATCAACGTCCTTATTTTCAAACTTGAGTATGTCAAGTTCCAATAGTCTCGCCCATGCACAAGTAGGCCTTTCAATCCCAAAGCTGCTCAAAATCTTCTTATCTTCCTAGTAAACCAAACCATCAATCTCTGCCACTTGTTGGAGTCCCATTTTCAAGACTTGATGCATGCTCATCAAGTTGATAAGTAAAATAACCTCCATTTTTCTGCGTTTCTCTACTGTCCTTCTAACAACAAGTTCAAACCCTAGAAGGTTACTACCATAAAAGATGCTTAGAGCTTCAATATGCTCAGGGGGAGCATGCTATCTCTAAGACCTGCATTGTTGAAATTTTGGAGATGATCAAGGCCCATGATCATTATATCGGGACCATATTGCAAGTTGTCTTCAAGAACGGCTAGTATGACGGTTACACAACTCATGCTTCAGGGGGTCCTCATCTCGATGGATGGTTTGAGGAAAGGATGATAGTCAAGATCGTGAAGAAATCTTACTTCAATGTGACCATAGGCCTAGCATCTTCTCGATAGAAGGTTCTCCAAGCTTTTTCCTTTTTGGTAGCCATTGAATGGCTCTTGTAAAATAGTTATCTAAGCTGATCTTTTTGTTGGACACCTATAATCCTTTCTTTGAATAATCTTTATTATCGACTTGGAAGTAGATATACCATCCCTCACTGGAATTTCAACCAATTACTTAGCTCTCAGAATCCTAGAGTGTAGGGTAATATTTCTTTAGATGAATGACATTGGTAGGATTCTTGTCTATGACTCCATCATCACTTCTTAAATAATAGGAACCCTTTTCGTTTATCTTGTGAATTATGAACGGTCCTTGCCAAATTGGGCTCAACTTTCCTCTACAGTTTCATTGGGCATGATTTTGTTTAAAGCATCCATTCTCTTTTGGGCTAGCTCTTCCAACTCGTAACACATAGCTTGTGTATATTCATTAGTGTCCAAACCATTTTGATGTCACAGTTGTAATAAGTTGACATTTATATCGATTGGGAGTATAAAATCCAGACCATAGACTGGGTCTCCTAGGGACATCCCAATTGCCTCTAGCTTTGAAGTTTGATACGACCATAGTGTATAGATCAATTATTTGTGCCAATCAGTAGGATAATCCTCTATCATCTTCTTCAGGATAATAATGATGCTTTTGTTGTTGACCTTTTTACTGGCGATTGGCTTGAGGATAATAAGGAGTAGACTATACAAACTTAATTGAGAATTGAGTACTGAATTCCTACAGCCCTCAAGACATGAATGATGTCCCACAATCAGTGATGATGGTTTCTGGTAATCCAAATCGGCTTAAAATATTCTCTATTAAGAACTTTATCAACTCGAGAATGGTGATCTATTTTCGAGCCTTGGCTTCTCCCCCCTTGGTAAAGTAATCTGTGGACATTACGAAGAATCTATGTTTCCCTGATGATTATGGAAATATCTTCCTAATAAATTCAGTAGCCCATCCTCAGAATGGCATGGCTTGATCACTGGTACCAGAGATACTATGGGTGTGTGTTGAAATGGGTATTCCTTCGGCATATGTCACATCCGCTTGCATACGCATAACAATCAGATAAGATGTCTGGCCAGTAATAGCCATGTCACTGTATGAGTCACTTCATCTTGGCTCTGCCTAATGTGCTCCCGTGTACTTCGCCCAGCACTACCATTACCTCTTTGGAACTAATTCATCAGGATAATGTACCATCATAATTCATCCTTACAAGATCTAGTCCCCACATGGTGTAATGGAATGTTTTATTTCTAAAGCTTCTTTTTTCGTTGGAAAGATTTCTCAGATACTTGATGAACGGGGTTCTCCAGTAGTTAGGCTCAACTTCAACTTTAATCTCTAACTCGGCATCCATTTCCAATATGAATGGTAAGGGTCTTCTTTCCGCTTTAATCCACTTCTCGGACTACCCTCCATGGAGCAGAACTCTAGACACTACTTGGGCTATTTTATTGGCCACCAAGTAGTCTTCTTGAGGGATGTGTTCGATGGTTGGATCAATGAATTTTAACACTAGCAATATTACTGCAGTATAGTAGTTGGCTAAAAAAAATTCCTACATGTGTAGGCCCCTATTATTTGATATACTCCCACCATGATTAGGATTCCCATCCCAATGACCAAGGCTTCATGCTCTATCTGCTTGTTGGTTATATTTTCCCAATCCAGTTTCAACGAAAACTGATGATAAAGTTCCTTTCGATCAATCGGGCATATTCCAACTCTTATTGAATTTTGGTCTTGGATCTATCAAAGTATAACTTCCATGCTAGGACAGAGAACATGTTGATTTGTGGGATTGCTTCTTCTTCAACATCGACATCTGAGTACTCAGTTAGAAGTTAGCAATAGCTTAGCCCTTCATTGCCTTCTGTAGTACATATTGGAAGTTGAGTTTAGATGAAGCTAGAATCTATTTGCCTATCTGACCTCTTAGGATAGGTCCTGACAACATGTACTTCAGTAAATTCATTTGGGTAATGATCCAGACGGTGAAATGTAACATGTAGTGCCTTAATTTGACAACTGTGAAATATTACGCTAGACATAGCCTCTCCACTTCCGTATACCTTTCTTTGACTTTTATCAAAATTCTACCCAGGTAGTAGATTGCCTTATCCTTTAATTCTTCGTTATCTTCAGCCAGCAGGCTCCCGATGGTGTTATGGGACATTGATACGTGCAACTTCAAAAGTATTACCTTCTTGAGAGGCATTAGGATCGAAGGCCTAGATAAGTAGTTCTTAAGCTCTTCAATAGCAGTTTTATTCTTTTCTTCCACTTGAACTTTTAGTGTCTTTGATTTTGACCAATGAAGAGACAGGTTGGGTTTTTCTGGATAGATTAGCTATGAATCATTTGAGAAAATTGACCTTTCAAGTTGAATTTGAAGCTATTTTTTTGTTCTTTGGTGGAGGCGAATCCATGGTTACTTTAGCTTTATTTTTATCCACCTTTATCCTTCTTTGATGAATTAGAAATCTTAGGAATTTTCCTACTTGGACTCTAAATGAACACTTCTTAGGATTGATCTTCAGCTTATGTTGCCTCATCTTCAGAAATGTCTACCTAAGATCTTTGATATGGTTTTCCTAGTCTTGGGATTTCATCATGATGTCATCAATGTATACTTCTAAACTTTTTTCTGATCATCTCGTGAAACATAGTATTCATTGCTCGTTGATATGTAGCCCCTACATTATTCAATCTGAAAGGCATGACAATGTATTCAAATGCATCCATGTGTTTAGGACATCTGAATGCCGTTTTGTGAATATCATCTTTTGTTAGGAGGATCTTGTCAGGACCCGACCCTCTTCTGTCAGGTCCCGATTCATCTAGCACGATATTGTCCGCTTTGGGCCTCCTTGCCCTTGCCCTCACGGTTTTGTTTTCGGGAGCTCATGGTGCAACTTCCCAGAGGGTCACCCATCATGGAATTGCACCAGCCTCAACTCGCTTAACTTTGGGGTTTCAATCCCCCCCAAAGCCACTTGAGCTCCCAAAAGGCCTAGTGCTAGATAGGTGTGTGCCTACACCTTTAAGGCACACCACCATCCTCTCCCATACCATGCCCCATCGCAGGAATGTGGGATTGTTCACCGTTCCCTCTAGGACACAGGTCTTACAATCCACCCCCCTTAGGGCCCAGCGTCCTCGCTGGCACACTTCCCGGTCGGGGTCTAGCTCTGAAACCAAATTGTCAGGACCCGACCCTCTTCTGTCAGGTCCCGATTCATCTAGCACGATATTGTCCGCTTTGGGCCTCCTTGCCCTTGCCCTCACGGTTTTGTTTTCGGGAGCTCATGGTGCAACTTCCCAGAGGGTCACCCATCATGGAATTGCACCAGCCTCAACTCGCTTAACTTTGGGGTTTCAATCCCCCCCAAAGCCACTTGAGCTCCCAAAAGGCCTAGTGCTAGATAGGTGTGTGCCTACACCTTTAAGGCACACCACCATCCTCTCCCAGACCATTCCCCCTTGCAGGAATGTGGGATTGTTCACCGTTCCCTCTAGGACACGGGTCTTACAGATCTGGTTATACCCTCCATTACCATCCATAAAGGATAGGAATTGGTTCTACGAAGCACCATTGATCAGCATGTCTACCATTAACATCGGGTAATCTTCTTTTGGAGTAACTACATTTAGGTTGTGGTAGTTGACACATATTCTGACCTACTTGCTTTTAACTTTGATCACTAGGACTATGTTGCACATCCATTCTGCATATTTGATCGTTTGTATGAATCCTGCTTTGAGGAGTTTGTCAACCTCTTCTTTGACCTTGAGTTCAGTTTCTATAAACATTCTCCTCCTTGGATGACAAACAAGTTTGTATCCTTCCTTGATAGATAATCGATGCTCGACAAGTTGCCTGTCAAGTCCTAGCATCTCCATATAGTGCTATGCAAAGTAATCTTTGAACTCCTTAAGAAGCGCTATCATTTTTTCTTTCATTCTCTTTTCCAATATCTCACTGATGTAGGTTAGTCGAGGATCTTCCTTGGTTCGCAAGTTTACTTCTTCCAAGATGGATTTTAGGAAGGGGTTTGTTTACTTCTGATGACCAAAACATGATGGCCTCTGGTGGGATATCATCATCTTCATCTTCCTTCCTGGTATCACAAATAAATTATGCCATGTTGATGGTTGAACCATTTGCATCCCATTCCTTAATTAACTTGAGTTGATTGCTTCCTTCATCAGGAGATACTGTAATGAGAATTTCTCTGTTATATCCAGCGTGTCAACAATCTTTCCTTTATAGAATGGATTGCTTCCTATCGGCCTGCTTCATTATTAGTTTTTCTATTTATCCAGAGATTCCCATATTGGGAAGGGCACATCGCACTCCTCGTGCGTCAAGAATCCTTGCTCAAACAGCTTGTGGGTCATCACCTTGTTAGGGTGGTTGTTCTTGTCTTTTCCAATTAATTTGATGCTTTCTATTTTGGGATCATAGAAGCTGTCTTCAACAACTGAAAGGTTGGCCATGAATGACCTATCTACCTAAATGGTCTCCCAAGATCCTCCTTAGCAAGTAGTTTTGTTGGGATTCCATATAGCAATATGTTGGTGTAGCATCGATGGGACATACATCCTTTTGTGGATCCAGTAACTTCCCAATAAAATGTTGTAGCTCACGGTATTTTTCACCATGAAACACGCTAGCATCAATTTCTTAGAACCAACTGTAATTTCTAAGGTTGAAACCCAGTGAACTTTGGTGAAGGTCCCACTAAAATTTGACATTGTAGTTGTAGTTGGCAAGCAATCCTATAATGTCCTCTTTGGGAAGGCAGATTTTGGAATCAAGGGTTCAAAGATTGTAGAGGAAAAATTTGCTTCCCAACATAATCTCACCACCATGCCTAAATGTTGGCGGTTTTATTATTTTTTTAGGGTACGACCCATCCAAGACAAATGTGTCTCTTAATTACATTCTCTTGTCTTCGACAAAAACTTTTTGATTCTGCTTCTAAACGAAATTAAATACGAGAATAAAATGTTTATTTAATTTGTTTGCAATTGCACCTAAGTCGAACCTTAGATTGTTTACGTATCCGTCATCGGAATTAAGCCACTCATAGTTCCAGCATTTTTAATGAGTGAATGACTCGTTAAAAATAAGAATTGTATTTGGAAAATGTGTTTAGAAATGTGTATGGAAATGCGTTTGGGAGAATTTAGTTAGAAATAACCAATGATTCAAAAATGGTTGCGGTTGCGTCTAGTAGGTATGCTAGATTGCCTACGTATCCCTTCGCGGGAATCAAACCGACGTAGTTCGAAGGATTTTTAATGAGTGAATGACCTATTAAAATATGTGTTTGACTACGTACCCATAGCGGGATCAAACCGGCGTAGTTCTAGAATTTTAAAATGAGTTTGGGCTTTGATAATAGAATCTTTGGACCCCGGGAATTTTTAGAAGTGATTTCAGGCCTTTAAAATGGCTTGAGCTTAATTAATGAGTATTTTCATGACTCATTAATATATATATATATATATATATATATTTCTAAGCCCCACTGCAAACGTAGCTGTTGCAGTAAATGACACCACCTTCTAATAGGTCTCTGAATATCCTTATTTGTTGTTGAGATTAGCTCTCCAAACCAAATCCAACACGAACCTAGACAAACGTGGATAAAATAAAAAGGTTTCTTTGCTATTTGTCCCCCGCTGTTTCTTTCTCAATTCGCGAGTCACATCCAAGCTCACAAAAGAAACGGTGAGAGGTCCCCTACTCTGCTATCTATTTCAAAACCTCATGATTTATTGGCCTGTTTTAAGCAAACCACATAAAGCTTTTTAGAACTGATTTTTTCTTTCCGGAAGAACAAAGAGGAACAGCTGATTAAAGATAAATATTGGTATGCCACACTAATTAATATCTTTCCTTTTTCCATTTGACAATTGGTTGTAGAATCTCTACCACATTCTTTTCTTTGTCTATAGCTAGTGGTGATGGGGAAAGATACGTGTCTCACATTCACCCATTTTTTATTCATGTGATGTATGTGAGTATTCATTATTTATTGTGATGTATGGACATAACAATCATCATTTTCTTTCTTTTTGTCTGTAGTCGTGAAAGATGAATGATGTCTGAACACCAATATGAATATCATCTTTCTTCCTTTACTACCTTTGACTTTTCTAATGTCTTTTAGTTATTGCTTTGCATGCTCACATCTCCATCTTCTTTTTTCCATGTAAATCATGAGCATAGCAACATCCCCTCCTTTTATCATCTTTTCCTAATGACCTTCATTGTTGTTTTTCATTAATTGTCATTCTTTTCCATGTGAATTTGTCCTCATGCTAATTGGTCATTGAAACTATTATTGTCTCCAATAACTTCAACTTCCACAGGCTCATGCATTTAAATGTTTTGTTCTTCCTCCTTTAGAGTCGCAGACTCCATCTCATGGTGTGGCGCTTGCATTATCTGAACATTTTTTGAACTTCAGTGTATTTTCTTTTATATGGATGGATATTCATGAACACCATATCCTCCTGGTCGATCATGATCGACCAACTTTGATGCTCATGAACATTTTCTCCTTTTTTTGGTTCATGAAATTTGCTACCTCTCGGACTTGTTGGACGATCATGATCGTCCATTTTTTGAGGGCCATGGATGTTTCTTTCTTCCTTGCCATGAGCATTCTGACATCCCCTCCTTTTATCACTTTTCCTGATGACCTTGATTGTTGTTTTCCATTAATTTTCATTCATTTCCATGTGGTTTTTTCCTCATGCTAATTGATCATTGAAACTATTATTGTCTCCAATAACTTCAACTTCCATAGGCTCATGCATTTAAATGTTTTGTTCTTCCTCCTTTAGAGTCGCAGACTACATCTCATGGTGCGGCGCTTGCATTATCTGAACATTTTTTGAACTTCAGTGTATTTTCTTTTCTATGGATGGATATTCATGGACACCATATCCTCTTGGCGGATCATGATCGACCAACTTTGATGCTCATGAACATTTTCTCCTTTTTCTGGTTCAAGAAAGTTGCTACCGCTCGGATTTGTTGGACGATCTTGATCGTCCATTTTTTGAGGGCCATGGACATTTCTTTCTTCCTTGCCATGAACGATCATGATTGCTCGTTTTTTTGACATTCATAAATTTATTTTCATGAATATCGCAATTTCCCAGTCGATCATGATCGACTGTTGCCCTTGATATTTGTTGCGTTGGATCTGCAATGTTAATTTTCCAGAAATATATATCTATATAGATATATATATATATATATGTGTGTATGTGTGTATACATGTATGTATACATACAATTATTTTTCTATACATTCAAATATTTCTTTTTTTTTTGGCGAGGAATTTCATATTCAAGTCATTTAACAAAATATGTCACAACATAAGATCATTTTATACCTTAAGGTTTGAAAAATTTCTTCTTTTTTTTCCCGCTGCTTCCTCTGCTGTTTTCTTTCCTTCGTTCTTCTTTTTTATTCCTCTTTCTTTTCTCTTTGCTGACTTCTCTTCTTTCTCCCCTGACTCACCCAACTTTTTCCAGACTTTTTCTCCTTCTCTTTCTCCCTCTTCTCTGCTGAATTCCTTCCATTTTTTTCCTTCTCTCTCTTTCTTTTCTCTTTGACTCACACACTCTGATTTTTTCTAACTTTTTCCCCTAATTCCCTCGCTTTTTTCTCTCCAATTCCTTTTTCACTATTTTTTTCCTTCCCTCCGCCACTTGTACCCTCTCTCAACATCAATGGGGTCACTCAAAATCAATGTGGCTCCGTCTTGTGGCACAGTATGGGTTACCAAGGACAAATTGAAGTGTGGATTTCTCAAATTTGACATTGATGCGGAGGATGGGGTCATCAAGACTTACCAGAATCACGGTGATCCTATTGATTACTACTCATTGGCAAAAGTTAACAACAATCGGCAAGGAGATAGTGAGGTGGAGGTAAGCACTGATTTCTACCCTTTTATTTATAGGATGATGAAAAAAAAAAGAGGGGTGGACCACTAGCTTTGATTTTCACGGATGAGCTACCCCTGAAATTGGTCTACTCGAATGGACTGAACTTACTTTAGCGAGTTTTGAGGATCAACTTAATCAAGCCGAGATATATGGTGTTGTTGTTGTCTCCCGCTACTCTTATGAGTACTCTTCTGCTGTTTGGAAGGCATTTTGTGAACTGTAGGGTCCATTATCCAATACCTTTCACCAAGGGAATGGTGAGATGAGTATATCTTTATATGATTTGAAGGCCATCGATGGCTTGCCAATAACCGGGGTTCCCTATGAAGAGTTTATTCCACCTGACATCAAACTGAAACAATTAGATGCATATCCCACAACTGTTGCAGAGCTCTTAAGGATCCATGCTCATCTATGTGACTTTCATGGTCTAAGCCATATCTACTGGTCTCATTGGCTTAGACACTTTTACCGCGGTCCACTTTTTTATGATGGTTTCGGTACACAGAAATTTTTTTCAACAAAACAACATGAGAACTTTGCAACTGCTGGAAGGATGGTTTTGCAGGTTTCTGATGAAGGGGCTCTGGCTGCCTACTTAACTTTTTGGCTAAGCAGATTTGTGCTTCCATCTCTCAACTATCGGATTAGACCAGAATGTTTCTATATGGCCGGCTTGATGGCCCAAGGTATTAAAGTTTATGTGGCTCCAGTGACTTTGGGATATATTTATCATGGATTAGGTGCCATTGCCACCAACCCGGAAGGACCTAGCTTATCAAGTACTTCCTTCCCCATTCATTATGTGATCAGCCGGTTGGGACAATATTTCCCTTCTTTATATAAGTCCTGGGCTGATAATGAATTTCTCGAGAATTATCCTTCTTTGAAACGCTATGTTGGTGTAGAACCCAACCTGTTTAGCATTACTGAAGCTCGAACCCACTTCCGCGTATCCCAATCTATTGTTTATCGGCCACATGCCTTCGTTGAAGAGACATGTCACTTCTTAGTAGATGATGGGAAATTAACAAGTGAGCAGTTTGACTTGTTGGTGTGTCTGCGTTCCTCATTCTTACCTGTATGAGTTGGACAAAATATTTGGTTGGAGCCATATTATCCGAATAGATTTGCTAGACAGTTTGGTCTAGACCAAGGAGTTCCTTCAAATGAGCTTGACTCTAATGTTTCAAATAGATATCAATATGGGATTGAGGATCCAGCCAAAGCACAAACCTTGCTTCTTAGTAGTGACACTACATATGTATTCTATATCCCTCGCTCTACTCACTTAGGCGAATGCTCATGGTGGTATTGTCGCTGGTAGGCTAGGAAAAGTGCTCCTTATTTGGTGCCATATGTATCTCACATTTATTTGACTTTAGAGAATCGCCCTATGAAAGAGCGGCGACCCTTCGTTGTAGACAGTTTCAAGCAAACCTCTACAGGTATGACAAAAGAGGTTCTTCTTTTAGCTGCTAAGAAGGCAAAGCTGCAACTGGATTTGCGGCCTGGTGGAGGACACTCTCGCTCTAGGAAGAAAGAGACCATTGTACATACATGAAAGTTTCCCAAGAGATTATCAGAGAATAAGTCAGCTAGCTCCAGCAAAATGATTTGTCACGAGGAAACCAGCAGTTCAAACGGCCCCATAGTTGAGATCAGTAGTACTACGGAGACTGTTGTTACTATGATGAAGCCCGACGAGCAATCCATTGATGTACGATCCACTGGTGCAGGTGACTTCGTATCTCCAAGAGCTCCGCTACCGATCTTTTAGATTGAGAAATCGATTCATGACCTTGTTGCTTCTGAAACTGATGAGTTCCGATGAAAATACATAATTTCTGAGGCAGAAAACATTTTTCAAAGACTTAATCAGCCTCCTGCCCAAATTTTAGCTTCTAAGAGAGCAATTTTTGGTTCTATTGAGTTTTTAAAGTCTATGATGGGTGTTCTTGGTTTGGGAGAGGCCGAGTTACAGTGGTTCTCAGTGACAGTTACTCGGAGTTGCGAATTAGCTGAGCAGTTGTGTGCAAACGGTGTTGATATCGAGCCAGAGACTAATGTTGACATCAACTTGTGTCAATGCCATGTTGAATGTTTGACTGCGAAAAAGACATTAGATATAGAACTCTCAAACTCTGTTAAGGGCCTAGATGATTTGAAGGCTACTGAGCTTACTGTAGTAGAAGCTGAGGACCGAGCTCGACTTTTGAGAGAACAATATGAGTCTGCAAAAGGTTCATTTGAAGAGAAAATTGGAGAGCTAAAAGTGTCACTACTGTCACAAGACAAGTTGGAGCATGAACTGAAGGCGCAGATTGATGATCAAATTACCAACATTCGAGCTTCTAGCAAGGCTCACAGAGACGAATTTGAGGCGTTGATGAAGTCGATGTCTTCTTTTGCATGTGGGCCAAAGTAGTGATTTCAATTGCATTTTTTTGTTGTTATTTTTTTCAATTAATATGGAACCTTGTTGAGTGGACTTCCTGCTATGTACTTTTTTTTTTTTGTTACCATATTGGAGAGAAGTTCTCCTTAATTTTTTTTTTCAAGATGCTTTAATATAATTATGCAATTTCAATTGCAATATGATCAAGGAATTTCTTCATTAATATCTTCATTCTTATTTCCCCAAAATAATTATAATACCTCGAGTACCATAATATCATTGAGAAATCTGTTTGTTGATGGTAAGATGAAGATTAATATATAATTCCTTGTTGCAGCCGCACGAGCACGAATTCTCAACTTTAGATTTTGCATTCGTATTTTGGCTATATTTGCAGATGATAGCCAACTACCATGGAGGAAACTTTTAATTTCTTTCGGGATGTATTTTCTTGTATAACATTTGATTTAGCATGCAATGATTCTCTAGCCTGGTTCAATTTGAAATTTTGCCCATCCCTGTTTATACCAAGTCCACTTGTATCACTGATTTTGGCTTTCGATGCATAACGTGCAGTTGATTTTTTTTCTTTTGAAAAGAAGAATTTAATGGCCTATTAAGCTGATGTATTCCTTTATGATATTTCAGAAGATATAATTCCTGAAATAAACAACATAAAAAATTCCATGATGAGATAGAGTTAGTTAATATTTATAGATGCATCTAGCTTTTAGACCGGATTGCCTACGTACCCTGTGAGGGGATCAAGCCAAACGTAGGTCATCCCTTTGTTTGAGGGTTTTGAAATTTTTATGGCTGTGTCCAATTGTGAGTTAGACTGCCTACGTACCTTGTGAAGGGATCAAGCCAAATGTAGTTCACCCCCTTTTAATTTAGGGTGCTTTAAAAGGGAGTTGGGGTTTTGATAGCTGCCTCTAGTTTTGATTCTAGATTGCCTACGTACCATTTTTGAAAGATCAAGCCATCCGTAGTTCAGTGGGGGGGTTTTTTTGGGCTCTAATTTTTGCTTAGACCACCCTTTTCAGTTTTTCAGTCCAATGAGCCACTCATTTATTTGCCACCAACTTCTCTGGAGTCAGCCTTTCAGGTTTTCAATTCAATAGGCTCATTAGCCGTAGAAATTCTTGATGAATTTCCCATTCACGCATTGATAGATGCAGGCTCCCTCTAAGTTGGACAATTCATAGGCTCCTTTTGTAAAGACCTTAGTGACGACGTATGGTCCCTCCCACTTTGGCTCAAAATTTCCATGAATTTTTCTAGTAATGAAAATCGGTCTTCGAAAAGTTAAAACAAGGTCTCCTATTGCAAAGGATCTGAGTTTGACCTTTTTGTTGAAGACTCCAGTGACTTGCGCTTGATAGATTTCGAGCCTTTTTTGGACATTGAGCCTTTTCCCATCCAGAGCCTCGAGCTCAGCTAGTCTGACCTTTATAACCAGTGATACAAAAATGGTTGTGGTAGCATCTAGTAAGTATGCTAGATTACCTACGTATCCCTTCGCGGGAATCAAACCGACGTAGTTTGAAGGATTTTTAATAAGTGAATGGCCCATTAAAATATGTGTTTGGCTATTTAAAAATAGAAATAATTTCAAAGAAGTACAAATTTATTTAGGAGGGGGGCAGTTGCATGTAGAATAATCTAGATTGCCTACGTACCCTTAGCGGGATCAAACCAGCGTAATTCTAGAATTTTTAAATGAGTTTGGGCTTTGTTAATAGAATCTTTGGGCCCAAGAATTTTTAGAAGTGATTTCAGGCCTTTAAAATGGTTTGGGCTTAATTAATGAGTATTTTGATGACTCATTAATATATATATACATATATATATTTTTGAGCCCCACTACAAACGTATCTGTTGCAGTAAATGACACCACCTTCTAATAGGTCTCTGCACATCTTTATCTGTTGTTAAGATTAGCTCTCCAAACCAAATCCATCACGAACTTAGACAAACATGCATAAAATAAAAAGGTTGCTTTGCTATTTACGCCCGCTATTTCTTTCTCAATTCGCAAGTCACATCCAAACTCACAAAAGAAACGGTGAGAAGTCCCCTACTCTACTCTCTATTTCAAAACCCCATGATTTATTGGCCTGTTTTAAGCAAACCACATAAAGCTTTTTAGAATTGATTTTTTCATTCCCGCAAAACAAAGAGGAATGGCTGATTGAAGATAAATATTGGTATGCCGCCCTAATTAATATCTTTCCTTTTTCCATTTGACAATTGGTTGTAGAATCTCTACCACATTCTTTTCCTTGTCCATAGCTAGTGGTGATGGGGAAAGATATGTGTCTCACATTCACCTGTCTTTTATTCATGTGATGTATGTGAGTATTCATTATTTGTTGTGATGTATGGACATAACAATCATCATTTTCCTTCTTTTTGTCCGTAGCCTTGAAGGATGAATGATGTGTGAACACCAATATGAATATAATCTTTCTTCCTTTACTACTTTTAACTTTTCTAATGTCTTTTGGTTATTGCTTTGCATGCTCACATCTCCATCTTTTTTTTCATAAAAGGTGAATGTTATATGTAATTCATGAGCATTCCAACATCCCCTCCATTTATCATCTTTTCCTAATGACCTTGATTGTGGTTTTCCATTAATTGTCATTCTTTTCCAAGTGATTTTGTCCTCATGCTAATTGATCATTGAAACTATTATTGTCACCAATAACTTCAACTTCCATAGGCTCATGCATTTAAATGTTTTGTTCCTCCTTCTTTAGATTCGCAGACTCCATCTCATGGTGCATCGCTTGCATTATCTGAACATTTTTTGAACTTCAGTGTATTTTCTTTTCTATGGATGGATATTCATGAACACCATATCCTCCTGGCCGATCATGATTGACCAACTTTGATGCTCGTGAGGAATTTCTATTTTTTTGGTTCATGAAAGTTGCTACCTTTCGGACTTGTTGGACAATCATGATCGTCCATTTTTTGAGGGCCATGGAAGTTTCTTTCTTCCTTGCAATGAACGATCATGATTGTTCGCTTTCTTTGATATTCATAAACTTATTTTCATGAATATCGAAATTTCCCAGTCGATCATGATCGACTGTTGCCCTTGATATTTATGGCGTTGGACCTGCAATGTTAATTTTCCCGAAATATATATCTATATAGATATATATATATATATATATATGTATGTGTATA
This sequence comes from Prinsepia uniflora, assembly GCA_032719365.1. Taxonomy (NCBI): domain Eukaryota; kingdom Viridiplantae; phylum Streptophyta; class Magnoliopsida; order Rosales; family Rosaceae; genus Prinsepia; species Prinsepia uniflora. Next base: position 60,298,523 of record CM064863.1, on the reverse strand, counting down.
TATACATGTATGTATACATACAATTATTTTTCTATACATACAAATATTTTTTTTCCGCGAGGAATTTCATATTCACGTCATTTAACAAAATATGAGACACCATAAGATCATTTTATACCTTAAGGTTTTGGAAAATTTCTTCTTTTTTTTTTCCCGCGGCTTCCTTTGCTGTTTTCTTTCCCTTCTTTTTTGTTCCTCTTTCTTTTCTCTTTGCTGACTTCTCTTCTTTCTCTCTTGACTCATCCAACTTTTTCCACTTTTTTTTCTTCTCTTTCTCCCTCTTCTCTGCTGAATTCTTTTTTTTTCCTTTTATCTTTTTCTTTTCTCTTTGACTCACACACTCTGATTGTTTCCAAATTTTTCCCCTCATTCCCTCCTTGCTTTTTTCTCTCCACTTCTTTTTTCACTCTTTTTTTCCTTCCCTCGGTTATCCCCCTATGTCTTTATCTATAGGTAGTGAGGGAGAGATAAGATGTGATAAAACTTGATAGTTTGAATTAAAAAAAAATCGTTGATGAGCTTTTAATTCAAATTTCAAACAGGTAGCATTTTTTTGAATTCAAAAGTGTTTCTGATTTTTTTTATTTTCTTTAAATTGCAAATATCCAAAGGATAAATACCTTAAAACTGATTTGAAAACGAGTTCATTTTTTTACAAACTCGTTTGGAAATTTTCAGCCACATATTTTTTTTAAGGATTTTATTTTCTTAATTATTTTTCGTTTCAACAAAGATTAAGGCCCCTAGTTCTATAGTACGCTTGCCTTGGTCAGGCCTCGAGATCATTGAAGGCCGGACAATAGTTTCATTTTCTTGAACTGTTGTGCAGTTTGGAAAGCTCTTGGACCTAACAGTTCAAGGCCTCTATTTGTAGGCTAATAGGAGATAAGCAGCCCTTAAAGAATTTCATGAACTCTTCCTTATCCATAAGTTGGTTGGTGAGGTCATCTATCTCTCCATCACGGGGTGGTTCCATGTCAACTCCTAGGATCGACAAATGAGGCACCGTTTTTTTTAGAAAGATTCTTTAGAAATCTTCCTTTAGCATCTCTGACAGGACCCGTCCCGACTAGACTTTGATAACCGTGTCCGGTCCTGCTCCTCTCTGACAAGTCAACTGAAGTCCCTAAACTACCCTTCAGCACCTGTCAAATAAGGGATAACTGCACTAGTTTCCGCTCATGCCTCCGCCTCTCGATCAGCCCCGAACGTCGTGCCACGGCCTGGAGGGTCATCAAAACAGGAAAGGTGTGAGTGGAAAAAAATAATATCATTTAAAACACATTTATCAAAATACATCATTTACCCTCCAGTTTATCAAACCATGCATGCATAGATTCAACATATGAATAATCACCGGCTTTCTAGCCAAATCTCATGAAAACATCAAATTCCGGCTCTCCAACCCAAATGTCATTTAAATCATTTCATAAAACCATTTTATCATACAATAAAGCATATAACTCGGAAATTACACATCTGAGGGTACTCTGGGAATTACACTTCCAAAGTCGTCATCCTGCTGGGAATTACACATCCAGCCCTGCTGGGAATTACACATCTAGCCTCACCTGAAATTACACATCCGGTCCCTCTGGGAATTACACATCTGGAGTCCCTTCGGGAATTATACATCCGAAGTTTACCCAGGAATTACACATCTGGGGGCATCAAACATCAATACACAATCAAAATCTTTATTTCGAAATCATCATTAAAACCATGCCAAAACCATTTATCACCGGGTCTCATGCCCAAATCTCATATCTCATTTCTAGTAAATCCGTAAAACCATTAAATAATTCAATACACGTAAATCCGTAAAATCATATCCGATAATCGTTCAATTCCATCATTTTATCATTAAAATCATTAACTCACAATACTATTCAAAACATCCTTTTAACATCCCAGGCCTAGCCCCAAATCATCAATTCCACGCAAATCCGTACAACCGTAACCAAAGTTGCCATTTTCACATAAATCCATAAAATACCTCAAAAGCATGATAAATCCACCAAATCAATTTCCCGACTCAAAACCAATCTCAATTCTCGGGCTTTCGCCCAAAACAGTAATTTCACAGCTTCTTGAAAAACATGCCCAAAACACGAATTAAAATAATCATTAAATCCCGAAATAATCATACCAAATCATTGCAATTCAAATCATGCCATAAATCATGTAAAACATTTAACTATGCATGCATATCAGCTTATAAAACAAACGTCCACTCACACACCGTCCAAGCCGCTCGCTTTCCAAGCTTCACGCGTTTCCGTAATTTCTGACATTTTTCAGGAATCTCGAATCCTGTCCAAAAACATTATTCAGGGTTACTAACGACTTAATTAACATCATACTAATTCCCCATAATTTTCCAGGAATTAAATATTAATTTAAAACATAACATAAACCTTCGGACCTTCGAAACAATATCGAAACGGTGTCCGATTGACTCGAAACCAACGCCAAAATGTTCGTTACATTGCATAGACCAAAAGTCATGTTGAACTCACCTCGGGAATCATGCCCACGCGCCCTCATGAGCCGCCATTAATGGCTGCGCGTGAAACTCACGCGCCTGCTACAGTGTCACCATCTTCACCCGATTCCTTGCAAACGGATCCCTGCGACCCGCGACTTGACCCGTTTAGTTCTCCGTCAATTCAACATCGTTTTCGACAATTCAAACGTCCATTCGCATCGAAATAAGTTTAATTAAGGATTTGTAAACTCAATTACATTCGAACTTAACTTAATCCTCCCATTTGATCTCGAATTCTCGAAGAACAGTCGACCTCTGTTCATCGTCCAATCTCCATCAATTATCCTTGTTTTCCTTCAATTGACGCATCAGGGAGCTTCGTGGGATTCTCATAAACAACTTTTCAAGTTCAATTTCATCGTCCCATGTCTCAAATTCCTCGACTCAAGCTCGCAAATTCGAAGTTTTCCCCATCTCTGTTCTAGTCCAAAACACTTCCAATTTCCTTTGAATATCATTGTGTTCGACTCTTCTCAATCCCAGGAAGCTAAATTCACGATCAATTTCACTCATAAACGTCTAAGAATTCGAATTCGATCCTAACGTCCATTTATGGTTTTCGGGTTTAAATCTGGGTACAACTGGGTTTTTCTTCCCCTTTTCTTTTCTCTAATGTAACGACCCGTCCCGGAAACTTGGATTAAGGAAGTGATTAGTAATGGATTAGTGAGTCTAATTGGTGTTTAGTTGGTTACTTTAGGCCCGTTAGTGTAGAATGACGATTTTGCCCCTCGTTTGGGCAAAAAGTTGACTTTTAGTTCGGGCTGTCAATTGGGTATTGACCGATGACCATGACGTAGTTTGGGACGTCATGAGTCCGTAGACAGGTGGCACGCCCGATTCCGATTCCGTGACGTAGTTCGGAAGGTTGAGGGCATTACCGTAATTTGGGTAAACGAAGGGGGAAAATTTGACTTTTTGTGTAACGAGGTTTTCACACGTAAACCTAGAACCGTTAGGTAGGTTTCGTCGTCCTGAATTCAACGACAGGCGGCATGCCTTCATCGGACATTGGACGAGCGAGATACGGGTCTAGAACGGCGAAGGGTAAAATGGTAATTTTGTTTTACAAGGGCATTTTGGTCTTTTTGGTGCCTTGGGATTGGTGCAAATAGGATGAGGACAAGTGTACAGGTGCAATTGGATATTTTGGAATTGGGACCATGGGATTGTGACATGTGGCAAAGGTCTAGTGGGTTCTAGTTTTGCACGGGCTAAATTAAATGGATTGTTGAGTGTGTAGCCGTGTTCGAAGAGGAGAACAGAGATAGAGTTGGGAGGAAAAATCGATTAGGTGAAGGGAGGTGTGAGATGTTGTGACCTAGTGAGAGTGAACAGAGATAAAATGAGACTTGATGAGTGAGTTTGAGTGAGAGTTTCATGAGGAAAACTGGTGTGAGGAGAGTGTGAGTTCACAGGAAAAATAGAGAAGTGTTGAGGGAACTTGGTGGTGTTGTTGCCGTGTGTTGATCAAATTGGACTCGAGGGGAAACTAGGACGACTCTGTGAACTCCAGGGAATGCGGCGGCGAGCACGGCGGCGGTCGACAGGCAGGTAATTTCTTCGATTCTTTTCGATGCTCTGTTTTGCCATGAAGTTCAAACGGTTAGTGGTGAAGCTAGGGGCTGAGTCAAGGTGTCTGGAAGGTCCTAATCGACTCACTAGGTCCTTAGGATCCTTTTGGTGTCGACGTCGTGATGGGGGGTTACACGGGTGGTCGGTTGGTTAAACAGAGGTGTTCGGGAGGTTTTGTTTCGAGCTTGGGACGTTGAGATGTAGGACGTGTTGTCGTGCTTTGATGAGGGGAATGGATTACTGGGTAGAGGACGAAGAGAACGGTGGAAAGAGGGAGGAAAATGGTGGACGGACGACGGAGAACCGCCCTCGCCGGTTCAGACCGGTCGACTAGCTGAGGAAGACGATGAACAGTGACTGTGTGCAGGCACGTGAGGCCCACGCGCAGCCACTTTGGGCGGCGCGTGGGGGCGCGTGTGGCATTTTCCAGGGAGGTGTTCAACTAGGTTTTTGGTCTAGACGTTGTAACGGATCTTTTGAGATAGGTTTCGGGTTAATCGGACGTCGGTTTGAGTTAGTTCCGCGGGATTGAAGGTTTAGGGTCTCGGTTCGTTACGTTTAGAACCCGGGGAATTTTGTGTGGAATTAGGAGAATCTTCGTTAAGGTGTTAGTGACATAGTTTGGTGATTGTTGACAGGATCGGGAATCCCCGAGGAGGTCGAGGAACGTGCAGGACGTTCGGGACGCGAGTGACGTGCCCGGTATCTGTGAGTGGACCCCTTCTCTATAACTGTGCCCGGTATCCTTGTTTTCCTTCAATTGACGCATCAGGGAGCTTCGTGAGATTCTCATAAACGTCTTTTCAAGTTCAATTTCATCGTCCCATGAGATTCTCATAAACATCTAGTCGTGGTGCTAGGGGCTGAGTCGAGGTGTCTGGAAGGTCCTAATCGACTCACTAGGTCCTTAGGAAGCTTTTGGTGTCGACGTCGGGATGGGGGGTTACACGGGTGGTCAGTTGGTTAAACAGAGGTGTTCGGGAGGTTTTGTTTCGAGCTTGGGATGTTGAGATGTAGGCCGTGTTGTCGTACTTTGATGAGGGGAATGGATTACTGGGTAGAGGACGAAGAAAACGGTGGAAAGAGGGAGGAAAATGGTGGACGGACGGCGGAGAACCGCCCTCGCCGGTTTAGACCAGTCGACTAGCTGAGGAAGACGATGAACAGTGACTGTGTGCAGGCGCGTGAGGACCACGCGCAGCCACTTTGGCCGGCGCGTAGGGGCGCGTGCCGCGTTTTCCGGGGAGGAGTTCAACTAGGTTTTTGGTCTAGACGTTGTAAAGGATCTTTTGAGATAGGTTTGGGGTTAATCGGACGTCGGTTCGAGTTAGTTCCGCGGGATTGAAGGTTTAGGGTCTCGGTTCGTTACGTTTAGAACCCGGGGAATTTTGTGGGGAATTAGGAGAATCTTCGTTAACGTGTTAGGGACGTAGTTTGGTGATTGTTGACAGGATCGGGAATCCCCGAGGAGGGCGAGGAACGTGCAGGACGTTCGGGACGCGAGTGACATGCCCGGTTTCTGTGAGTGGACCCCTTCTCTATAACTGTGCCCGGTATCCTTGTTTTCCTTCAATTGACACATCAGGGAGCTTCGTGGGATTCTCATAAACATCATTTCAAGTTCAATTTCATCGTCCCATGTCTCAAATTCCTCGACTCAAGCTCGCAAATTCGAAGTTTTCCCCCTCTCTGTTCTAGTCCAAAACATCTCCAATTTCCTTCGAATATCATTGTGTTCGACTCGTCTCAATCTCAGGAAGCTAAATTCACGATCAATTTCACTCATAAATGTCTAAGAATTCGAATTCGATCCAAAGGTCCATTTATGGTTTTCAGGTTTAAATCTGGGTACAACTGGGTTTTTCTTCCCCTTTTCTTTTCTCTAAGTCCTCACGATTTCACTCTCCCTTACATCAAAGTCTCCATTAGTGTTGGTTGCTGTTAAGATCGATCAAATGAGATCATGGTCTCTATTTTGTTGGAGGGAAACACACACACACACACACACACACACACACACACACACACACACACACACACACACACACACACACACACACACACACACACACACACACACACACACACACACACACACACACACACACATGTTCTCTGTCTTTTATTTTTTTATCCCGTGGCAATCTCAACCGCTAATCCCCCTCACCAAGTGACAAATGTCACTATGCAACACATCCTCATCTAAATTAGCTGAATCAGCGAGGTTAATCATCCTAATCACCTTGCTGCCCAAAATTACCATTTTAACCTTCTCTACACAAATGACCAAAATGCCCCTAGCATTCCTCAATCCATAACTTTTTCATCCGCACTCCGGTTAACGCATACCACCTGTCTACGGATTCAGTGTCCTGAGGCCTATCCAACGGTATTTCCAGAAAGTCCAAATAAGGTCCCGATCAAAAAGTCAACGTTCGGCCCTTATAACTAGGGGCAAAATCGTCATTTCTTTCAAATTTTCCAATTTTTCCTTTTTTGAATTTCTGGGTCGTCACAATCTCGGTATCTCTACGTATATCTGAACTTGGACATACTAGAAAGAGTCCCACTGGACGTGCTAGAATAGGTTCTTGCCAAAAATCTCTTTCTTTGAGCGAGTTGGTCTGAGATCACCCTCGATGGGTCTCCATGTGAAACAAGGCTACAGAGTGTGGGATTAGACTCTCGCATGTGCCTCTTTGTTGTTTGGTGTGATGTAGGTTACGCTGGATGGGTTGAAAGCCTGAAGGGCCTTCCTGCCACGATCTATCCCTAGACATGCTGACCCGGAACCAAACAGTCCTCAACTGCCTTCAATGCAAGTGTGACATTAGTAGAAGCTACTACTAGATAGTATATATGGGTTCTGTTTGTGGCCTAAGAACATTTGTTTTGATTAATCGATTATGAAGCAAGCGGACAAGATAGCTTGCGTTGTTCTTTTATATGCCTTCTTCTTAAGGTATTCAAGGATTTTAATAATTTTTTTTCCAACGCAGTCCAGGTTCTTGTGTTTTTCCTAATATGTCAGGATGATTAGGGGTCCTAGATTCCCTCTAATATGCAAAGAAGGTATACCAACTTGGGTAGTCATGAAACAAGCTTGGATGGGTTATCCTAAGTACCAATCTTTATGTGAGAAAATCCAGTTTGTATTAAAATGGAAATGGAAGTATAAGTAATGAAAAGTAGAAGTACCAGAATTGAAGTGCGATAACTGAAATTATAAACCGGTAAAAGTGATTTATTCCTTTCGCATTTGAACCTTAAGTAGGCAGGAAATTATAGAAATCATCAACTAAAATGAATATTAGCCGGAATCAAACCATAGGTTGGTAGAGCATTCAGAGGTAACAACGAGACGTCAAAAGAGTTGTTTGAATGCCTCAATGACTATCCATCGATTAGCAGTCAGAATGAGGTTAATTCTAATAATGGTGTTGTGGGAGCTAGTCAGAAAAAAAGGTTACTATTTTCATACCTCAATGACTATACATAGTTTGGTAGTCGGGATGAGTTTAACCCTTATAACAGTGATATGGGAGCTAGTAAGAAAGAATGCTAATGTAGGAGGTCTCTATTACACGCTTGACATTGTTACTGGAGTAAGTCAGAAAAAAGGTTACTGGATTTAGTCAGAAAAAAGGTGAAGTGTTTGAGAACTTTGTGAGGGGTGAGAAGAAAACTGAATTCTGGTTTTGGGCCTTTAATCTCTTTAAACCATCAGTTTGGCCCAAGAGGATTTGTTCGGGTGTAAACAATCATCAATGCCTAATTTCAAAAAAAAATCTTGGAGGATTTCTTCAGGAACCTCAACCATGCTTCTTCTTCTTTCATTTATTAGATAAACATTAGATATTTTCTCAATCGTTTCATGTATTGATTGCCAAACAATACTTGCACTCCTCCGTGGTGATATTTTCTCGTATCACCATTTTGATTTATCGAATTTTCTTTGTACTTATATTATAATCGCAACCTTTCATTTTCTAAATCATCATGTCAAAGTCATCTTCATAAAAAAAATTAACAAATTTAGAGGTCATTTAGTCATTTATATATATAGGAAGGTATATATATATATATATCAATTAAATGGACAGTTCGCTATGAGGATCTTATTTTTTATCAAAACCGTTGATATATTTGATATATATGAATGACTATACCACCTCCAACCTTATTAAGTTTTTTACGTAGATCATCTTCATATAATTATTTAGAGAAAAAACAGTTACTCTTATAATATACGTACAAAGGCAATTCAATAAATTGAAAAGGGTGGTATGAGGAGATATCGCCAATGTGGGATACAAGTATTTTCCTTGATTTTTGATTGAGTATTTGAGCATCTATATTGCGCATAGAATTGTCCTATGCTATGGACTCCTTGTCCTTTTCGATTTTAGTCATCGGATCCACGTGGCGTCCAATGATTGAACCACTTTGGCAATTTAAAGGCATAGATGAACACATTACCTATACAAAGTTGATTTGTAATAGGGTACTTTTCTATACTAAAGCTAAATTAAGGTACTATGCTTATGAATAGTGCCATGCCTTTTTTTTTATCCTTTTTTCTTTTTCTTTAATAAAGGTATTATGCTTATGAATAATATGCTTACTTGTCAAGTTAAGAATAAGGAGATTAGACAAGCTATATTATCTTTCATCCCACAAAATCACCAGGCTCTGATGTTTTCGTAGCTGTTTTTTTTTTTCACAAACATTTGGGGTATCATTGGTACAGTTGGTATTGCTTTTGTTAAAGCTTATTTTTCCATGATTCAGCTGAGCGGAAAGTACAACCATACAAATATTGCCCTGATCCCAAATCGCTTTATGTAATATTGTCTATAAGCTCATCTCCAATATTATTACTAATAGTTTCAAGAATGTGGTGAAAATGATTATTAGTCCAGTCCAATTTGCTTTTGCTGAAGGTAGATAGGTCACTAATAATATCTTGGTGGTTCATGAAGTGTTACTTACCTTGAAAAAGATGAGAGGAGGTGGAAGGGGAAGAAACGGTTTTGAAGTTTAACACGAAAAAAGTTCATGATCGATTGGAGAAGTGTTTTTTCCAGGATGTGATGAAGAATTTTGGTTTTGCTGAAACTTTTATACAGTGGGTTATGGGTTGTGTTACCTTTGCTACCTATAGTGTTTTAGTTAATGGATAACCATCTAGTTTTATTCGACCCTCTCATGGTGTAAGGCAAGGAGGCCTACTATCTCCTTTCTTGTTTGTGATTTGTGCTGAAGGACTTATAGACCTTTTTCGGAGGCGTAAGGAAGAGGGTATGTTTTGGGGATCCCTTTTGTTCCCAATGGTCTTAAGCTTACTCATCTTTTTTTTTTTTATGATTTGGCGTTTATGTGTAAAGCTACTGTGTATAGGCTTATTTTGTTAAAGTGATTTTAAGTACCTACGTAGCTGAGTCTGGCCAACTCATCATTGTGATAACAATGTTGTCCTTTTCAGTAGAGATGTTTCTTTGGAAACCAAAGCTGATATGTCTGACTTTCTTGAGATTCAGTGCAATTAGGGTTTTAGCAAATATTTGGGCCTTATGGTAGATTTCGGTTCCTCGAAGAAAAAGTTGTTTGAAGGGCCTAGAAGCCACATTGAAGGTCATATTTAAGGGTGGGCAGAGCAATATTTATCTCATGTGGGTGAGGAATTTCTTTTAAAATTTGTTGCTATGGCTATGGCTACCTATTCCATATCTTGTTTTTTCTTCATGTGGATGTCTGTCATGATATTACCAGAATTATGGCTGATTTTTGGTGGGGGTGTATTTGAAAAAATATTGAAATCCACTGGGGCTCTTAGGACAGGCTTTCTAAACTGAACAGGCTGGTGGTTTGGGTTTCAAGAACCTGAGATGCTTCATTGTTGCAATGCTTGCCAAGAATAGCTAGAGAATTTTAAATTTACCTAACTCTTTACTAGCTCAGGCTTTGAGAGATAATATTTCCTATAGACATATCCTTAGGATTAAAGATATGCGAGAGAGTTCTTGGGGTTGGAAGGGGATCCTTTAAGGTCGCCAAGTTCTACAAGTTGGGACTAAATGTCGGTTAGGGGATGATAAACATACCAATACTCTAACTGATCCTTGGTTGAATTCACATAGAATTTTCATACCTCTACCACACTGTTATCTTATGTCTCATATTATGGCTAGTTTTATTGATGAGGACAGTAGAAATTGGAATACTGAGTCGGTACCCACATTTTTTAATCAAAAGGAGACTCAAGGTGTCTTAGCTATTCCTCTTAGCCTTTTGGGATGCTTTGATCGGTATATATGGCACCATGTCTGAAGTGGAGAGTACACTGTGAAGCCTGGTTAGTATGTTGCACGTGATTTGTTAAAGAGTGGGAAGTCCAAAAGGAAACAAGGGCCTGAGGAATCTAGTAATCCAAATATGCAAAGTGATCTTTGGGTTTTTATTTGGACAACGACTGTGCCTCCAAAGCTCAAGTTATTCTTTTGGAAACACTGTAAATAGTACTTAACTATGAGAGTTAACACGGTTAAACAACTTATTTTGGTGGATATTTTATCTCCTTAATATGGTGAAGCAGAGGAGACTCAGATACATTCATTCTTCCAATTCAAATTTGCTCAACTATTCTGGTTTGGATGTTCTTTGCAGCTTGAGATGAGCAGAATTAAGGATGGAGATTTTGAGTGGTACTAGTATTTTTTTTTCAAATATTTACACTGAATGGATAAGGGGAGGAGGCTATGCAGTCCCTAAGCCTTGGTCTATGGAAGTTGTGAAAGAGTTGTAATATGCGATGTCATTATGATATTGTAATTTATCCTGATACCACTATTCAGATGATGGTTGATCAGATGACTGTGTACCATATGGCTAGAGCAAACAAACCTCCACTCATCCAATCGATCACACGACCAGTGGTGGCTCATTGTGCTAGTTCTTGTTGCACCGTCCCTCTAAAGGTTTTGTGTAACGACCCGTCCCGAATTCCGGGATTAGTTTAGTGATTAATCTTGATTAGTGAGGTTGAACGGTGGTTAGTAGGGCGGAATCGGACAAATTGTGCAAAATGACCATTTTGCCCCTGGTCGTGGGCAAAATGTTGACTTTTTGATCGGGCGGTCAAACGGACTTTGACCGATGACCGTGACGTAGTTCGGGACGTCACGAGTTCATAGACAGGTGGCACGTTCGATTCCGACATTCGTAGTGAAAGTTATGGTGTTCGGAAGTTGAGGGGTATTTTGGTAATTTGGCTTATTAGGGGCCAAATGTTGACTTTTTGATCGGGAGGTCCGATGGGCGAGGGCCAAGGACCGTTACGTAGGTATCGTCAATCCGAATCCAACGACAGGCGGCATGCCGAAATCAGAGTTACGACGACGAAGTTATGGTCACGGACGTAATCGCGATAAACCGAGACTCGGAATAAAATAATAATATTTAAATAGGTGAACAGTAACTGACGAATCTGGACCCTTGGATGTAGTCCACATGTCACTCATCCCCACCTTCCCTAAAATCTGGATCCTTGTTGGCCATTGGATTATTTAATCCATTTTCTCCCCTTAAATCCTCACCATCCATTCAAACCTCAGATTAAATCTGGGCCCTTGATCTCATCTCTTTCTTCCCTTCATCTACTGATCACACTCATCCCTCTCACTCTGTTCTTTCTCCCACCCGAAACACATATGCACACAACCTACATGAACCACCTCACCAATCTCTTCTGTGTTGGTGTGTGAGTGAGATGAGCTGCACGGTGAGGCTTGAGAGACGGCGGGGGGACGACGGAGACGGCGGAGACGACGGCGGAAAAACAAAAACAGAGGAGCAAAAATGCAGAAATTGGAAGATCGTTATGGATTGGCTTTTGATCGTGTTTGAGGGGTGAGAGGAGTTCCTGGAGTCGAACTGGGCATGCTGGTGGCCACGGCGGTAGCCACGGCGGCGAGGTAAGCCTCGAACCCGTGAGTTTGTTTTCGGGTACAAAAATGGTAGGATGGGTTTTAACGTGTTTCGATCGATCTGGTGATTAGGATGATGATCTAGAAGGTGAGACGAGCTTCTGGGGATCGTTTTCGAAAGGAATGGTGGCCGGGATCGTGCAGACACGACGGTTGCAGGTGGCCGGTCTGCACACCTCCACGAACAGGTAGTGAAACGAAGTTGTTTATTAGTTTTTAAAGCATGGATCAACTGGAATTGATGAGACGATCTTGTAGGAACAAACGGATTTGAAAATGGTCGAGTAATGGCTGAGAACCAGTCGGGTTGGGCCGCGGGTCACGGTGACCCGTTTATCAGACAACCGGGTCAAAACGGTGACACTGTTCACGGCGCGTGAGTTTCACGCGCAGCCACTCACGGCGGCGCGTGACGGCGCGTGGGCACGAATCTCGAGGTGAGGTCAACATGACTTTTAATCCTTTCGATGTAACGGACATTTTGGAATTGGTTTCGTGTCGATCGGACACCGTCTCGATATTGTTCGGGATATCCGAAGGTTTTAAATTAAGTTTAAAAATAAGTAACAATTTGGGAAAATTACGGGACTTTGATAGGACGTTAATGATGAGGTTAGTAACCCTCTAATGTAATTTGGACAGGATTGGGAGTCCCGGTGATAGTGGTGTGGCCCGGGAGGGCCGGTGGCACGCGTATCGAGGCACACGGTTAAAACGGTCTGTGAGTGGACTTTGGTTTTATAAATCCTATGCATGCTTAAATGTGTTATATGGTTTATATACATGATTTCTATGATGGTATTTGTGAGCATTGATTTTGGTTATGTTGCACGTATTTCGAGGTGTTTTCCGTATTTCACGTATATCGGGATTAACGGTTTATTTGTGGTTTTGTGTGCTTGTGGTTAAATAAATAATATGATGAAATGGTTTTGAAATTGGAAATATGAACTCGGGCTTGAGGCCCACTTGTTTTGGAAATTTCGGACTTGGAGTCCATTTGAGAATCGGGCCGGGGGCCCAGTTGGTTAATGAAATCGGGCCAGGGGCCCAGTTGGTATGAAATCGGGCTGAGACCCATTTGAGTTATACTATCGGGCCAGGGGCCCAGTTGATTTGTGAATTCGGGCCGTGGGCCCAGTGGGTTTATAAGTCGGGCTGCGGGCCCAGTTGGTTTACAAATCGGGCCGTGGGCCCAGTGGTTTATAAAATCGGGCATGAGGCCCAGTTGGATAATAAATGTGATTTCGGGTCAGGGACCCTATATTTTATAATGGTGATTTTGGGTCAGGGACCCTAAATGGAATTATGTGGTTTTATGGAAATTTCGGGCAGGGCCCAATGGTAATAATGTGATAAAAGGATTTAATAAAATTGTTTTTCCATATACCATCTGGATACAAGGATATATGATGGTCTCCTCCAGATGTCTGGGACACTGGGGAAGTCACGGTGCATTGCCTGCGAGGGGTCATTATACGGAGCAGCCGGACCGTATGATGACTCAGGAGCAGGATTGCTATGATTGACGTCAGGGACGTCAGACATCAGGGATGTCAGATATATGGACCCGGAGAGACCCCGGGCAGCACGCGTAGCTTATGAAACCGTGAGATATGACGTCAGGGACGTCTAGCGTCTGGGACGCTAAGCATCTGGGATGCAGGTGATGGTAATGGTAAAATATGGATTAGTGAATAAAATGGATTATTGGTTATGAAATGGTATGTCGGGTCAGGGACCCTAAATGGTTTCGGATTTTGAATTAATGTTCATTTATGGTAGTGGGTGGTGACCCACATGGTTTTAATATGTATGGTGGTGGTATTCCACGGTTTTGGGCTGAGTTCCCACACTTGGTTTTTGGTTAACGGTTTTTGGGCTAAGGCCCTAATGGCTCGGTTGAACAAACGTTTTGGTTACTGGTTTTTGGTGGCATGCATACGTTTTTATTGGAGGGCATAAATGTCTTATAAATGTATTTGGTAAACTTATTGGTTTTTGTCCACTCACAGCTTTTGGTTTTAATGCCCTTCAGGTTGATTACGGATGCGATTGCAGCAGAGACTGGGACATTGCACACCTCCTCCATCGATCCTTGCGCACTCTGGATGCCCCGTTTGGGCAGTGACTCTTGGTTATCCCTGGTCCGACACCCCTTGTTGGACGGGAGCAGGGCACATTCCACGGTAATCCCGGGGGGATTGGGATGGGTCCTGTCAACTTGGTATCAGAGCACGGTTGCTCTATTTGTGCGCGCAGGTCGAGGGTGTGATGTCTCTTTGGGCTGCAATTCGTTATCAACCTGATAGATAGTGTTTGGGTTTGGATAGTGGATGGAGTGTGATTGGCCCGATACGCCGTGCGTTAATGTGATTCGACCCAAGTGGGGTTGATTGTGGTGAACTGGTATAGTGGGACCGTCGGTTCGGTCATGTGATATTGGATTGTTGTGCTGCTAGGTGCAGCCAGGTTCGGGGAACCTCATGTGAGTAATGGTCTAAAATGTGAACCCTTGTGGTGGTTTCTAGTGTGAGGGATGTTGGTTCATCGGAGTTGGCCGATGACCTAGTGATGGAACCCACGTTGATGGGATGGTAGGATTGGATTTGACGTCTATACGATGTCTAGACCGCGGGGTCTGTCAGGTGGTGGATTTTATATTATGGAAAACTGTTTGGTTCGGTTGAACCATAGGGTGTGATTGTGGAACCCTAATACTAAAAAGGTAAACCTTAATTGTGGTTAGTGGATGAGAACTTGTGCTGCGACGAGTGGCTGAGGTCATGGATGACCATGTGGATGGCTCTGGTGAGTTTAGGCAGAACTATGGGATTCGATGTACGGATACGGTTCTGAGATAAATTATGGAATCCCGTGTTGGATCGGGTATTAGTGTGAGGTATGGATACGGATCTCGATAGCAAGGACAGTTAGTCGGAAGTCATATGGAGATGACTGGCTATCGAGGGTAATCAGTGTGGTCATAATACTTGGGGATCAGGGGACGTTCAGGGAGCGTTCATTTTCCTGATATGGATTGTCAGAATGGTGGTACCCATAGTCGTGAGGTACGGGATCGTCGTTCGGTATGAACGGAGATCCAGGGTTGTCGTATTTGCACACGGTGTGCAAGTATGAATGTTTGTGGGTTGGTACTTTCGTGTTGATGCTAGTATGGATGCCTGTGTGCTGATACTAGTGTTGTTGATAGTGTGTTGGTGCTGGTACTAGCGCTGGTGCTAGTGTCGGTAATGGTGTTGACGATGAGCCACAAGTTGGGGTGTGACTCCGTCATGATGAACATATGTTCGGTCTTTGAGATTCGGTAGTGGTTGAGGGATGGACTGGATGGGATCCAGTTAAGATTGTGCTGTGTTGGGATAAGTTCCAATAGTGGTGAGATAACCAGTAAGGAGTGGATTAAAAAGGGTATAATTGAGACTTGAGTAATCTTGGGATGACGTCCCCTACGTCATGATAATTGGTGGATTTGGGGGTGTTGTTGGAAATGATTAAAACTGGAAAAGACGAGGAAAAACCATTAGTGGTATAAAGGTAGGAATTTGTAATTGAGAACTTGGGAAACCGAGTGTTGAACCTGTAAAGGTCGGGATGTGCGAACGGAACAATAGCGGATTGATTGTGGACACGGGGTTGTCCAAGTGAATTGAGGAGGTAGGAACCTTAGTGTCGAGGAGAGTTGTGATTGGGGAACGAGAGTGGTGCTCGTTTTTGGTGATTGGTATTCCGAAGTTATTGGGGTTGACTTCTTGCTTTCTGCCCTGGCAGACGTTGAGTGTAGTTACCAGTACGTTGAGCGTGTATTGGTTAGTGGGCCCATGTGTGTTTGTGGGTCACTAGGAGGAGCTACGTATTCGAAATTAGGTAAACGAGAATTCTCATTTTCTGCTTGGTGGCAGAGGATGTGGTGAGTGCAGTGAGTTTTGTTGCATCCACGTAGGATGAGTTTTGACGTCATCATTTTGGATCATCCTTGGTTTTCCTAGGTGGAATGACAAGGATTGATACAAGGTAATCCGTGAGAATCCGCAGTCTCGACGTGTCTCGTCGTTGACTGATCTGTCTAGTTGTGGGAGTCGGTTGTCGATCGTTGTGGCGATCTAGGATGTTGACGTTATTGTCAGGGACACAGTGTCTATCTGGGTCGTGACCTTGATGATTCAGATAGGGGGAGAGTATATCACTCTTACCTTGGTACGTGAGTCGTAAATGACGGGATTGAACTTCTTTTCGAAGTGGGGCCCGTATGGTATTCTACTCGGGTGAGTAGGTTTTCAAGGTAGTTGAATTTTGTCAACCTTAGACGTGTGGAGGTTGGATTGGCTTCCCTATGAAGTCAATCAAGTGTATTGAATGGGTAACCGATAGGTTTGGTTTTGGTGTGTCTTGGTAAATGTGAATGAGATTTCGGGATTTGGAATCGAATTTCTGGGTGACGATTCAGGATTCGATTTTGGAACTTGAAAGTATATTTCCGGATTTGGGTACGGAATGGTTATTCCAAATGCTAGCTTACGGAATAATGATTTCGGATTCGGATTTGGAAATGAGTTAAACTGTGATGTCTGGGTTTGGATCCGGGATTTCTTACGAAATTGCGGATTTGGATTCGGAATTGGAACTAGATGTTGGGTGGAGTTTCGTTTTGTCTCATGCTGGATTGGGCAAACGTACTCCATTATTGGAACGCGTTCGGCTATGACCTAGGTGGTTGTAGTCAGGTTATTAGGTAGATGTGTGTACTTCGTACATGGTTCGAGGTACAATACCTTGTAGACTTGTGATGTCTAGCTACGGTATACGGGATATACCCGAGGTGTGTTGGTGAACGTGTTGGTAGTCGGATTGGTTCCGATACCATGGGATTGGTTGTGGACCGGCCATTACTATGCAATGGGTCATGGTAATTCCGATGTGTTTAATTACACACAGGTCGTTTGAAGGGTCGGTAATCGTTTACTAAGTTAAGTACGTTGGTGGCATGTGTAGCCACGAGTGAGTCTAGTGTCAGTTTTCGACTGACAACAACTGTGTGGTGACAGATTGTCAGGATGTGTCAATATAGATCGTTGAGTGGGGTCAGCTGACTCCTAGTGGGAGTGGGAAAGGAACCGTCGAGTTGTTGCGTCAACGAGAGGGTGGATTTGACAAGTGGGGTCAAATTCGAAACAAGTAGTTTCAGTCATTCGACGGGGTCGAATGTAGTCGTTACGTTTTGAGTATTAGTGGTACGTAGAGTGCAGACAAGTTTTGCCTGGTTAGTTGGCGTACGGGTGTACACGTGTTGTGTGGTCGATTCCACTTTCCACGGGGTGTTTGTGGAATCAGGGTAATCGAGTTTCGAGAGCGAAACTTTTTAAGGAGGGAAGTACGTTGAGTTTAGATCGGTTGGAATTTCGAGGACGAAATTTATTAAGGAGGGAAGGTTGTAACGACCCGTCCCGAATTCCGGGATTAGTTTAGTGATTAATCTTGATTAGTGAGGTTGAACGGTGGTTAGTAGGGCGGAATCGGACAAATTGTGCAAAATGACCATTTTGCCCCTGGTCGTGGGCAAAATGTTGACTTTTTGATCGGGCGGTCAAACGGACTTTGACCGATGACCGTGACGTAGTTCGGGACGTCACGAGTTCATAGACAGGTGGCACGTTCGATTCCGACATTCGTAGTGAAAGTTATGGTGTTCGGAAGTTGAGGGGTATTTTGGTAATTTGGCTTATTAGGGGCCAAATGTTGACTTTTTGATCGGGAGGTCCGATGGGCGAGGGCCAAGGACCGTTACGTAGGTATCGTCAATCCGAATCCAACGACAGGCGGCATGCCGAAATCAGAGTTACGACGACGAAGTTATGGTCACGGACGTAATCGCGATAAACCGAGACTCGGAATAAAATAATAATATTTAAATAGGTGAACAGTAACTGACGAATCTGGACCCTTGGATGTAGTCCACATGTCACTCATCCCCACCTTCCCTAAAATCTGGATCCTTGTTGGCCATTGGATTATTTAATCCATTTTCTCCCCTTAAATCCTCACCATCCATTCAAACCTCAGATTAAATCTGGGCCCTTGATCTCATCTCTTTCTTCCCTTCATCTACTGATCACACTCATCCCTCTCACTCTGTTCTTTCTCCCACCCGAAACACATATGCACACAACCTACATGAACCACCTCACCAATCTCTTCTGTGTTGGTGTGTGAGTGAGATGAGCTGCACGGTGAGGCTTGAGAGACGGCGGGGGGACGACGGAGACGGCGGAGACGACGGCGGAAAAACAAAAACAGAGGAGCAAAAATGCAGAAATTGGAAGATCGTTATGGATTGGCTTTTGATCGTGTTTGAGGGGTGAGAGGAGTTCCTGGAGTCGAACTGGGCATGCTGGTGGCCACGGCGGTAGCCACGGCGGCGAGGTAAGCCTCGAACCCGTGAGTTTGTTTTCGGGTACAAAAATGGTAGGATGGGTTTTAACGTGTTTCGATCGATCTGGTGATTAGGATGATGATCTAGAAGGTGAGACGAGCTTCTGGGGATCGTTTTCGAAAGGAATGGTGGCCGGGATCGTGCAGACACGACGGTTGCAGGTGGCCGGTCTGCACACCTCCACGAACAGGTAGTGAAACGAAGTTGTTTATTAGTTTTTAAAGCATGGATCAACTGGAATTGATGAGACGATCTTGTAGGAACAAACGGATTTGAAAATGGTCGAGTAATGGCTGAGAACCAGTCGGGTTGGGCCGCGGGTCACGGTGACCCGTTTATCAGACAACCGGGTCAAAACGGTGACACTGTTCACGGCGCGTGAGTTTCACGCGCAGCCACTCACGGCGGCGCGTGACGGCGCGTGGGCACGAATCTCGAGGTGAGGTCAACATGACTTTTAATCCTTTCGATGTAACGGACATTTTGGAATTGGTTTCGTGTCGATCGGACACCGTCTCGATATTGTTCGGGATATCCGAAGGTTTTAAATTAAGTTTAAAAATAAGTAACAATTTGGGAAAATTACGGGACTTTGATAGGACGTTAATGATGAGGTTAGTAACCCTCTAATGTAATTTGGACAGGATTGGGAGTCCCGGTGATAGTGGTGTGGCCCGGGAGGGCCGGTGGCACGCGTATCGAGGCACACGGTTAAAACGGTCTGTGAGTGGACTTTGGTTTTATAAATCCTATGCATGCTTAAATGTGTTATATGGTTTATATACATGATTTCTATGATGGTATTTGTGAGCATTGATTTTGGTTATGTTGCACGTATTTCGAGGTGTTTTCCGTATTTCACGTATATCGGGATTAACGGTTTATTTGTGGTTTTGTGTGCTTGTGGTTAAATAAATAATATGATGAAATGGTTTTGAAATTGGAAATATGAACTCGGGCTTGAGGCCCACTTGTTTTGGAAATTTCGGACTTGGAGTCCATTTGAGAATCGGGCCGGGGGCCCAGTTGGTTAATGAAATCGGGCCAGGGGCCCAGTTGGTATGAAATCGGGCTGAGACCCATTTGAGTTATACTATCGGGCCAGGGGCCCAGTTGATTTGTGAATTCGGGCCGTGGGCCCAGTGGGTTTATAAGTCGGGCTGCGGGCCCAGTTGGTTTACAAATCGGGCCGTGGGCCCAGTGGTTTATAAAATCGGGCATGAGGCCCAGTTGGATAATAAATGTGATTTCGGGTCAGGGACCCTATATTTTATAATGGTGATTTTGGGTCAGGGACCCTAAATGGAATTATGTGGTTTTATGGAAATTTCGGGCAGGGCCCAATGGTAATAATGTGATAAAAGGATTTAATAAAATTGTTTTTCCATATACCATCTGGATACAAGGATATATGATGGTCTCCTCCAGATGTCTGGGACACTGGGGAAGTCACGGTGCATTGCCTGCGAGGGGTCATTATACGGAGCAGCCGGACCGTATGATGACTCAGGAGCAGGATTGCTATGATTGACGTCAAGGACGTCAGACATCAGGGATGTCAGATATATGGACCCGGAGAGACCCCGGGCAGCACGCGTAGCTTATGAAACCGTGAGATATGACGTCAGGGACGTCTAGCGTCTGGGACGCTAAGCATCTGGGATGCAGGTGATGGTAATGGTAAAATATGGATTAGTGAATAAAATGGATTATTGGTTATGAAATGGTATGTCGGGTCAGGGACCCTAAATGGTTTCGGATTTTGAATTAATGTTCATTTATGGTAGTGGGTGGTGACCCACATGGTTTTAATATGTATGGTGGTGGTATTCCACGGTTTTGGGCTGAGTTCCCACACTTGGTTTTTGGTTAACGGTTTTTGGGCTAAGGCCCTAATGGCTCGGTTGAACAAACGTTTTGGTTACTGGTTTTTGGTGGCATGCATACGTTTTTATTGGAGGGCATAAATGTCTTATAAATGTATTTGGTAAACTTATTGGTTTTTGTCCACTCACAGCTTTTGGTTTTAATGCCCTTCAGGTTGATTACGGATGCGATTGCAGCAGAGACTGGGACATTGCACACCTCCTCCATCGATCCTTGCGCACTCTGGATGCCCCGTTTGGGCAGTGACTCTTGGTTATCCCTGGTCCGACACCCCTTGTTGGACGGGAGCAGGGCACATTCCACGGTAATCCCGGGGGGATTGGGATGGGTCCTGTCATTTTGTGAAAGTCAACTATGATGGCACCTTTAATAACACGGATGGCCAGAGTGCCTATAGATGGGTCCGTCGTTCCACAATGAGAGAGTTCATTTCCGCAGGTGGTGAAAGGGGAATTCCTTGTGTTTGTTCTTTGCAAGTTGAAACCTATGCTCTATGTGCCGCTATGCTTGCATGTGCGGACTTTGATTGTAAGAAAGTTCTCTTTGAGACTAACATGCAACTCTTAGTGTAATATGTAACAATAGGCTCTTGATTGGAGGCTAGCATTGAAAGAGTAATCTACGATATCCTAGCTTTGCAGTCTCTTTTTGAGGCTGCTCAGTTTAGGTACACCTTTCAGAAGCATTAGGTACACCTTTCAGAAGCATAATACTACGACTCATGAAGTTGTAATTTTCAATAAGCATTTTAAAATATGTTTGAGAAGCCTATAGCCCCCGTGGTTATTTAACATTCTAACAAAAGATGTAAAAGTTTCTATTCATCTTAATTAATGAAGTATCCTTTTGAAAAATAAAAATTGTGTAGTTCCATTTTTTTTTTATGATTCATTATTTTCTTTCCATTTTTGCCTTTTCTTTTCTTTTTTAAAAATTTCCCCCCTTTTTTCTAAACTTTACATTATATTCATTTATTATTATTATTATTATTATTATTATTCCTTTTTTTTTTCCTTTTCCTTTAAACATTACATTATATTCATTTATCATTACTATTATTATTATTGTTATATTATTTTTTTTATTATTAAATCTTTAATATTTATTATTAATTTATTAATCAATTTGGGAATTTTATCTCATGCCTTGAGTCTAGTGAAATAGTATTATTATTATTACTACTATTGTTACTATTATATTATTATTTTATTTATTAACTAAAAACTATATTAACATACAAAAATTATTTTGTTTGTTATATAACTTACATTAGATTATTAGAGTTTAAAATTGTTTAATTTTCTTTCTAATCATTATTTAATGTGTACAATAGAATACCGATTTTATCCAAAGTTTTATTATCTATAAAACTAAAACTAATTAATGACAACCAACAAGTGAAGCAATAGTGACTTAATGACAACCGATAAGCTAATCAATAGTGATTTACTCAATATATAGTTTTATTTCCAAATAGCTAGACAAAAGAGGCTTAAGTTTTACTTCAAGGCAAATAAACAGAACATATAATCATAGAATTATGCAATTTTAAATATTCAATTTCAAAAATATTCAATTTAATTTTAAATCAAACATAAAATCTTAGAGTTTATGAAACAATCCGAAAATTCGAGAAATTTAATTCCTAAAGGCTAAAGTTTCGATTGTAAATTGACATTTTTGTTCTCTTGTTTATTAGCTGTCAAAGTTGACTTTTTGACTAGAACCCTTTTGCACATTTTTCGAAGACATTTGTATAGTTCTCGGAGTCTTGATTTCGTAGACAGCTGACATGTTAAAACCGGACATCAGATGAATTCATTATCGATCTGAAAAAATTTGGACACTAAGGGCAGTTTGGTCATTTGGCTGTGTTTCTGAGTCATTCCTGTGGGATGGTGACATATGTCACCATCCAATGCAGATTGGTGGCACCCTGCTCGTGTGTGTTGTGCATGTTTGTGTTGTGATTCAAACTAGAACCAAGTCCTAACATAAAAACTTCCACAGAGAGCCCAGAAAACAAGAGGAAAAATAAATAGAAAAAAGAGAGGAATGTGGATGGGAAGAATAAGGAAAAGAAATAAGAAGAGAACTAGAAAGAGGAGGAAGAAACTAAAGAAAACCTAAGAACCCGAAAGATAACCCGAGAGTTATTTTGAATTCAAAGATAGAGTTGTGGATATGGAAGCTTAAAATCAAGCCCACTAACATCCTTTTCAAGTTACCACGATCCAAATAAGCCAAAACTTCGAAGGAATCAGACGCGGAAAAACTCAGATTTGTTGGAGGGAAACACACACACACACACACACACACACACACACACACACACACACACACACACACACACACACACACACACACACACACACACACACACACACACACACACACACACACACACACACACACACACACACACACACACACACACACACACACACACACACACCTGTTCTCTGTCTTTTAATTTTATTCCTTTAAACTGATACTTTGTGGATTAATGTGAATTGGATAGGCCACCCGTGGCAATCTCAGCCACTAATCCCCCTCACCAAGTGACAAATGTCACTATGCAACACATCCTCATCTAAATCAGCGAGGTTAATCATCCTAATCACCCTGCTGCCTAAAATTACCATTTTCCCCTTCTATACACACATGACCAAAATGCCCCTAGCATTCCTCAATCCATAACTTTTTCATTCGGACTCCGATTGACGCATGCCACCTGTCTACGGATTCAGCGTCCCGAGACCTATCCAACGGTATTTCCGAAAAGTCCAAATAAGGTCCTGGTCAAAAAGTCAACTTTCGGCCCGTATAACCATGGGCAAAATCGTCATTTCCTTCAAATTTTCCAATTTTTCCTTTTTCGAATTTCCAGGTCGTCACAACCTTCCCCCTTTAAGAATTTCTTCCTCGAAATAATATACCTCTCCAACAACAATCATGGAGACTTAATTCACATACACATCAATACCTCGGGGTCCCACATGAACCTTTACTCGTTATGTGCAACAACCATAACCACTTTTTCCATTGTTCCCGGCTCATCCCGAGCCCTCATGTCACATCATGACTCATCCCGAGTCCTAAACCAACTCCTGACTCCCATGAAGTCCAAGTCCAATGTCTCGACTCCTCTTGAGTTTGAATTTAACATTCACTAACAGCAATGGCCCCACTGGCATATCCGGTCACCTAGCAAACACCCCTAGGCGAACCACATCCTATTCAGGATCTCTCAACACTAAACCAATTCTGGACTCCCTCTGAGTCCCATTCGATGTCCAAAATCCAAAGGTCACTCATCCGACCCCCTATCCTCGGGTCAAATTTATCCTGGGCCTAACATGCCCATCCATATACCATATCGTTATCGTAAACAACCATTCGGACCATCACAAGTCCACACAACCAAAATACATGACACAATGTTCGACCCCCAATCCAGGGCACTAATCACTCGAGGGATTTCCGACACCCTCATATCCCGTTTAATCACCAGGCCGCGCACAGGGCTCGCATCTCGGAGGCATGGAAAATCAGTAACCAAATGCTCTGATACCAATTTGACAGGACCCGTCCCGACTGGACTTTGATAACCGTGCCCAGTCTTGCTCCCGTCTGACAAGTCAACTGAAGTCCCGAAACTACCATTCAGCACTTATCAGACAAGGGATAACTGCACTGGTTTCCGCACATGCCTCCGCCTCTCGATCAAGCCCGAACGTCGTGCCACGGCCTGGAGGGTCATCAAAACAGGAAAGGTGTGATTGGACAAAAATAATATCATTTCAAACACATTTATCAAAATACATCATTTACCCTCTAGTTTATCAAACCATGCATGCATAGATTCAACATATGAATAATCACCGGCTTTCTAGCCAAATCTCATGAAAACATCAAATCCCGGCTCTCCAGCCCAAATGTCATTTAAATCATTTCATAAAACCATTTTATCATACAATAAAGCATATAACTCGGGAATTACACATCCGAGTGTCCTCTGGGAATTACACATCTAGAGTCGGCATCCTGCTGGAAATTACACATCCAGCCTCACCAGGAATTACACATCCGGTCTCTGTCGGAATTACACATCTAGAGTCCCTCCGGGAATTACACATCCGGAGTTCCTTCGGGAATTACACATTTGAAGTCTACCCACGAATTACACATCTGGGGGCATCAAACATCAATACACAATCAAAATCTTTATTTCAAAATCATCATTAAAACCATGCCAAAACCATTTATCACCGGGTCTCATGCCCAAATCTCATTTCTGATTTCTCGTAAATCCAAAAAACCATTAAATAATTCAGTACACGTAAATCCGTAAAATCATATCCGATAATCGTTCAATTCCATCATTTTATCATTAAAATCATTAACTCATAATAATATTCAAAACATCCTTTTAACATCCCGGGCCTAGCCCCAAATCATAAATTCCACGCAAATCCGTATAACCGCAACCGAAGTTGCCATTTTCACATAAATCCATAAAATACCTCAAAAGCATGATAAATCCACCAAATCAATTTCCCGACTCAAAACCAATCTCAATTTCCGGGCTTTCGTCCAAAACAGTAATTTCACAGTTTCTCGAAAAATGCCCAAAACACCGATTAAAATAATCATTAAATCCCGAAATAATCCTACCAAATCATTGAAATTCAAATCATGCCATAAATCATGTAAAACATTTAACTATGCATGCATATCAGCTTATAAAACAAACGCCCACTCACACACCGTCCAAACCGCTCACTTTTTGAGCTGCACGCGTTTCCGTAATTTTTTACATTTTCCAAGAATCTCGAATCCTGTCCAAAATCATTATTCAGGGTTACTAACGACTTAATTAACATCATACTAATTCCCCATAATTTTCGGGAATTAAATATTAATTTAAAACATAACATAAACCTTCGGACTCTCGAAACAATATCGAAACTGTGTCCGATTGACTCGAAACCAACGCTAAAATGTTCGTTACATTGCATAGAACAAAAGTCATGTTGAACTCACCTCGGGAATCATGCCCACGCGCCCTCACGTGCCGCCGTTAGTGGCTGCGCGTGAAACTCACGCACCTGCTACAGTGTTACCATCTTCACCCGATTCGTTGCAAAAACGAATCCCTGTGACTCACGGCGTGACCCGTTTAGTTCTCCATCAATTCAACGTCGTTTTCGACAATTCAAACGTCCATTAGCATCGAATAAGTTTAATTAAGGATCTGTAAACTCAATTACATTCGAACTTACCTTACTCCTCCCGTTTGATCTCGAATTCTCGAAGAACAGTTGACCTCTGATCATCGTCCAATCTCCATCAATTATCCTTGTTTTCCTTTAATTGACGCATCAGGGAGCTTCGTGGGATTCTCATAAACATCTTTTCAAGTTCAATTTCATTGTCCCATGTCTCAAATTCCTCGACTCAAGCGCGCAAATTCGAAGTTTTCCCCCTCTCTGTTCTAGTCCAAAACATCTCCAATTTCCTTCGAATATCATTGTGTTCGACTCGTCTCAATCCTAGGAAGCTAAATTCACGATCAATTTCACTCATAAACGTCTAAGAATTCGAATTCGATCCTAAGGTCCATTTATGGTTTTTGGGTTTAAGTCTGGGTACAACTGGGTTTTTCTTCCCCTTTTCTTTTCTCTAAGTCCTCACGATTTCACTCTCCCTTACATCAAAGTCTCAATTAGTGTTGGTTGCTGGTAAGATCGATCAAATGAGATCATGGTCTCTGTTTTGTTGGAGGGAAACACACACACACACACACACACACACACACACACACACACACACACACACACACACACACACACACACACACACACACACACACACACACACACACACACACACACACACACACACACACACACACACACACACATGTTCTGTCTTTTATTTTTATTCCTTTAAACTGATACTTTGTGGATTAATGTGAATTGGATAGGCCACCCGTGGCAATCTCAGCCACTAATCCCCCTCACCAAGTGACAAATGTCACTATGCAACGTATCCCCATCTAAATTAGCTGAATTAGCGAGGTTAATCATCCTAATCACCTTGCTGCCCAAAATTACCATTTTACCCGTCTATACACAAATGACCAAAATGCCACTAGCATTCCTCAATCCATAACTTTTTCATCCGGACTCCGATTAAGGTATGCCACCTGTCTACGGATTCAGTGTCCCGAGACCTATCCAACGGTATTTCCAGAAAGTCTAAATAAGGTCCCGATCAAAAAGTCAACTTTCGGCCCTTATAACTAGGGGCAAAATCGTCATTTCTTTCAAATATTCCAATTTTTCCTTTTTCGAATTTCCGGGTCGTCACAATCTCAGTATCTCTACGTATATCTGAACTTGGACATACTAGAATGAGTCCCACTGGGCGTGCTAGAATAGGTTCTTGCCAAAAATTTCTTTCTTTGAGCGAGTTGGTTTGAGATCACCCTCGATGGGTCACCATGTGAAACAAGGCTGCAGAGTGTGGGACCAGACTCTCGCATGTGCCTCTTTATTGTTTGGTGTGATGTAGGTTACACTGGATGGGTTGAAAGCGTGAAGGGCCTTCCTGCCACGATCTATCCCTAGATATGCTGACCAGGAACCAAACAGTCCTCAACTGCCTTTAATGCAAGTGTGCCATTAGTCGAAGCTACTACTACATAGTATATAGTTGTTCTGTTTGTGGCCTAAGAACATTTGTTTTGATTAATCGATTATGTGGCAAGCGGGCAAGATAACTTGCGTTGTTCTTTTCTATGCCTTCTTCTTAAGCTATTCAAGGATTTTAATAATTTTTTTTCCAACGCAATCCAGGTTCTTGTGTTTTTCCTAATTTGTCAGGATGATTAGGGGTCCTAATTTGTCATGAAACAAGCTTGGATGGGTTATCCTAAGTACCAATCTTTATGTGAGAAAATCCAGTTTGTATTAAAATGGAAATGGAAGTATAAGTAATGAAAAGTAGAAGTACCAGAATTGAAGTGCGATAACTGAAATTATAAACGGTAAAAGTGATTTATTCCTTTCGCATTTGAACCTTAAGTAGGCAGGAAATTATAGAAATCATCAACTAAAATGAATATTAGTCGGAATCAAACCATAGGTTGGTAGAGCATTCAGAGGTAACAATGAGACGTCGAAAGAGTTGTTTGAATGCTTCAATGACTATCCATCGATTAGCAATCAGAATGAGGTTAATTCTAATAATGGTGTTGTGGGAGCTAGTTAGAAAAAAAGGTTACTATTTTCCTGCCTCAATGACTATACATAGTTTGGTAGTCGGGATGAGTTTAACCCTTATAACAGTGATATGGGAGCTAGTAAGAAAGAATGCTAATGTAGGAAACTGAATCTTGATCGTACATCTAAAGACGTAGATTTTGCCACTTAGGCGAACTTTTTAAACAATGAAACTTTTGAGGGTTTACATTTGTTTGAAATTGATGTTGATCGATTTGTTGGTTTTGATTGGTTGATTAGTTGTCCTTTGAGAAAATAGCTTCTTCTTTTTTTGTAGGTGGTGGAGATGTTGATAAAGTTGCCAAGTAGGGTCTTTGGCGGGTACACGCTGCTATTTATTCCGTTGGAAACCCCCCATTTGCCTTCTAATTCTTCGTATGTCATCAGAATTGCCAACATCTTCTTCTTATGCACATTTTCAAGTGGATAGTAGGACTGGAGCTTCTGGTTTTGGGCCTTTAATCTCTTTAAACCATCAGTTTGGCCCAAGAGGATTTGTTCGGGTGTAAACAATCATCACTGCCTAATTTCAAAAAGCATTCTAGGAGGATTTCTTCAGGAACCTCAACCATGCTTCTTCTTCTTTCATTTATTAGATAGACATTAGATATTTTCACAATCGTTTCATGTATTGATTGCCGAACAATACTTGCACTCCTCCGTGGTGATATTTTATCATATCACCATTTTGATTTATCGAATTTTCTTTGTACTTAAATTATAATCGCAACATTTCATTTTCTAAATCATCATGTCAAAGTCATCTTCATAAAAAATTAACAAATTTAGAGGTCATTTAGTCATTTATATATATATATATATATATCAATTAAATGGACAGTTCGCTATGAGGATCTTATTTTTTATCAAAACCGTTGATATATTTGATATATATGAATGACTATACCACCTCCAACCTTATTAAGTTTTTTACGTAGATCATCTTCATATAATTATTTAGAGAAAAAATAGTTACTCTTATAATATACGTACAAAGGCAATTCAATAAATTGAAAAGGGTGGTATGAGGAGATATCGCCAATGTGGGATACAAGTATTTTCCTTGATTTTTGATTGAATATTTAAGCACCTATATTGCACGTAGAATTGTCCTATGCTATGGACTCCTTGTCCTTTTCGATTTTAGTCATCGGATCCACGTGGCGTCCAATGATTGAACCACTTTGGCAATTTAAAGGCATAGATGAACACATGACCTATACAAAGTTGATTTGTAATAGGGTGCTTTTCTATACTAAAGCTAAATTAAGGTACTATGCTTATGAATAGTGCCATGCCTTTTTTTTATCCTTTATTCTTTTTCTTTAATAAAGGTATTATGCTTATGAATAATATGCTTACTTATCAAGTTAAGAATAAGGAGATTACACAAGCTATATTATCTTTCATCCCACAAAATCACCAGGCTCTGATGTTTTCTTAGCTGTTTTTTTTTTCCACAAACATTGGGGATATCATTGGTGCAGATGGTATTGCTTTTGTTAAAGCTTATTTTTCCATGAATTAGTTGAGGGGAAAGTACAACCATACAAATATTGCCCTGATCCCAAATCGCTTTATGTAATATTGTCTATAAGCTCATCTCCAAGATTATTACTAATAGTTTCAAGAATATGGTGAAAATGATTATTAGTCCAGTCTAATTTGCTTTTGCTGAAGGTAGATAGGTCACTAATAATATCTTGGTGGTTCATGAAGTGTTACATACCTTGAAAAAGATGAGAGGAGGTGGAAGGGGAAGAAACGGTTTTGAAGTTTAACACGAAAAAAGTTCATAATCGATTGGAGTAGTGTTTTCTCCAGGATGTGATGAAGAATTTTGGTTTTGCTGAAACTTTTATACAGTGGGTTATGGGTTGTGTTACCTTTGCTACCTATAGTGTTTTAGTTAATTGCTAACCATCTAGTTTTATTCGACCCTCTCATTGTGTAAGGCAAGGGGGCCTACTATCTCCTTTCTTGTTTGTGATTTGTGCTGAAGGACTTATAGACCTTATTCGGAGGCGTAAGGAAGAGGGTATGTTTTGGGGATCCCTTTTGTTCCCAATGGTCTTAAGCTTACTCATCTTTTTTTTTTTTTTTTATGATTTGGTGTTTATGTGTAAAGCTACTGTGTATAG
The DNA here is from genome assembly GCA_032719365.1 of Prinsepia uniflora. Classification (NCBI taxonomy): domain Eukaryota; kingdom Viridiplantae; phylum Streptophyta; class Magnoliopsida; order Rosales; family Rosaceae; genus Prinsepia; species Prinsepia uniflora. The sequence continues at coordinate 60,268,647 of CM064863.1, read as the reverse complement.
GCTTATTTTGTTAAGGTGATTTTGAGTACCTACGTAGCTGAGTCTGGCCAACTCATCATTGTGATAACAATGTTGTCCTTTTCAGTAGAGATGTTTCTTTGGAAACCAAAGCTGATATGTTTAACTTTCTTGGGATTCAGTGCAATTAGGGTTTTAGCAAATATTTGGGCCTTATGGTAGATTTCGGTTCCTCGAAGAAAAAGTTGTTTGAAGGGCCTAGAAGCCACATTGAAGGTCATATTTAAGGGTGGGCAGAGCAATATTTATCTCATGTGGGTGAGGGATTTCTTTTAAAATTTGTTGCTATGGCTATGGCTACCTATTCCATATCTTGTTTTTTCTTCATGTGGATGTCTGTCATGATATTACCAGAATTATGGCTGATTTTTGGTGGGGGTGTATTTGAAAAAATATTGAAATCCACTGGGGCTCTTAGGACAGGCTTTCTAAACTGAACAGGCTGGTGGTTTGGGTTTCAAGAACCTGAGATGCTTCATTGTTGCAATGCTTGCCAAAACAGCTAGAGTATTTTAAATTTACCTAACTCTTTACTAGCTCAGGCTTTGAGAGATAATATTTCCTATAGACATATCCTTAGGATTAAAGATAGAGTTCTTGGGGTTGGAAGGGGATCCTTTAAGGTCGCCAAGTTCTACAAGTTGGGACTAAATGTCGGTTAGGGGATGATAAACATGCCAATATTCTAACTGATCCTTGGTTGAATTCACATAGAATTTTCATACCTCTACCACACCGTTCTCTTATGTCTCATATTATAGTTAGTCTTATTGATGAGGAGAGTAGAAATTGGAATACTGAGTCGGTACCCACATTTTTTTAATCAAAAGGAGACTCAAGGTGTCTTAGCTATTCCTCTTGGCCTTTTGGGATGCTCTGATCGGTATATATGGCACCATGTCTGAAGTGGAGAGTACATTGTGAAGCCTGGTTACTATGTTGCACGTGATTTGTTAAAGAGTGGGAAGTCCAGAAGGAAACAAGGGCCTGAGGAATCTAGTAATCCAAATATGCAAAGTGATCTTTGGGTTTTCATTTGAACAACGACTGTGCCTCCAAAGCTCAAGTTATTCTTTTGGAAACACTGTAAATAGTACTTAACTATGAGAGTTAACACGGTTAAACAACTTATGTTGGTGGATATTTTATCTCCTTAATATGGTGAAGCAGAGGAGACTCAGATACATTCATTCTTCCAATGAGAATTTGCTCAACTATTCTGGTTTGGATGTTCTTTGCAGCTTGAGATGAGCAGAATTAAGGATGGAGATTTTGAGTGGTACTAGTAGTTTTTTTTCAAATATTTACACTGAATAGATAAGGGTAGGAGGCTATGCAGTCCCTAAGCCTTGGTCTATGGAAGTTGTGAAAGAGTTGTAATATGCGATGTCATTATGATATTGTAATTGATCCTGATACTACTATTCAGATGATGGTTGATCATAAGGATATAGACTATGAAGGGACATTAGTTTTATAAACTATGATGCATGTATAGTTAAATATTTTAATTACTTTATTGCATGATTTGACTAAAATTATTTAAATAATGATTTCATATGATTATTTGATGATTTCCGGATTTATGGAATGATTACTAGACACGATTTTACGATTATTTTATGGAAATAGTATCTTGGGATCATGTAATGACCTGTCCCGAAATTTCATGGCTATCGAGGTTAATCAAGGATTAAATTGAGATTTATCAGACGATTAAGCTAAAACGACGATTTTACCCTTGGAAGGAAAAAATGTTGACTTTTGACCCGGGAGGTCAATTGCATGTGGATTGAGGTCCATTACGTAGATCGAGGGATTACGATCATGTAAACATGAGCCACGACTAATTTAGACGTCGTATGGGAAAGTTATGGGTCTAGAACGATTCGATCGGATTTTACGGTGACACATTTTTCAAGATAGTTGAGTTTTAGTTGTTATTAAAGGGGCTCAAGATATCTCATCTGGACCAATGGGTGAGTGATAAGCCTCACTCATCCCATTGGCCCATACTCCCATATTCATGCACCTATCTCTCATCTCTCCTTTCCCTTTGTTACGAACAACCCGAAACCCTTCCCCATTTTCCTTTGCATCTGGTGCTAGCCTATGGACGCAGAGAGTAGGGGTGACGTCGAGAGAGACTGAGAGACATGCTGGAGAAGGGTGGAACCGCGACGGCTGGCCTGAGAAATCCAGAAAAAGGTAAACCCGAGAACTCGTTTAGGTTTGAAATTCTAACTTTGATTTTTGGACGTTTTGGATAGTAACTGAAGCCTAAGTTTTGTTCCTTGAGTTTGGGCAAGTTCACATGAACAAAACGAAGGAAAAAGAACGTTGGAACAGCCCTAGTAGAAAGCTCGAAGGTGACCGTGAAGATTCGATCTTGGCCAGGCAGTTTCAGGTGCGTTTTCGTGATTTTAACCTTATAGAACTTTTCCTGGGTGAGAGGTGAGTCTAATGGAAGAAGAATGGAGATTTTTGGTTGAGAAACGAGGGAGAACAGACCGGGTTTAAAATCGGGTCAAAGGACTCATTACATGGTCGCGGGTCGACCTGGCCAAAGGTAAGAGACGATGACATGGCAAGCCACGTCATCTTGTTAGGCCACGTGACCAGCTAGGTGGTGACATATGGCGAGGTGACACGACCCATCCCAATCCCCCCGGGATTACCATGGAATGTGACGTGCTCCCGTCTGACAAGAGGCGTCAGACAAGGGATAACCGATTGCCATTGCCCAAACGGGCTTCCAGAGTGCGTAAGGATCGATGGAGGAGATGTGCGATGCTCAAGTCTCTGCTGCAGTCATATCCGGAATCAACCTGAAGGGCATTAAAAACAAAAGCTGTGAGTGGACGAAAATAAACAAGTCTGATAAAAACATTTATAAGACATTTATGCCCCCCAGTAAAAGCATATGCATGCACCATAAACCACTTTTCACATATTTATTCCGCAATAACCATTAGGGCCTTAGCCCGGAAACCAAAGCATAGTTTCAAATTCCAAAAGTCAATCCAAGAGTTATTTCATAAATCCAGTAATACTCATTTATTATTTTTCCATCTCCGGCATCCCCGATGCCTAGCGTCCTAGACGCTTGACGTTCCAGACGTCATATCTCACGGTATTAAGAAACGCGTGCTGCCCGGGGTCTCACCGGGTCCATATCTCTGACATCCCCGATGTCTGACGTCCATGACGTCTAGCAATCCTGCTCCTGGATCACTATACGGTCCGGTAGTTCCGTACAATGAGCCCTCGCAGGAAATGCACCGTGACTTCTCCAGTGTCCCCGACACTTGGAGGAGACCAGGATATAAATATCCTCATATCGAGATGGTTTTATGGAACACATTTTATTATTCATTTCCAAAATATCACAATGGCCCTGCCCCGAATTTCCATAAAACCGTCATAAGTCCAAATAGTTGAATCAAATCCGAAATAAGTTTATTCAATTCCATTTTAGGGTCCCCGACCCGAAACCACATATATAAGTCAACTGGGCCCCTGTCCCGATTTCATAAGTCAACTGGGCCCCTGGCCCGATTCATAAGTTAACTGGGCCCCTGGCCCAATTCGCAAATTAACTGGGCCCCTGGCCCGATTCGTAAATTAACTGGGCCCCCGGCCCGATTCATTTTAACAAATTCGTAACCGTTTCATGGAATCATATCCAACCACATTTATGGAAATCAGTGCAAATCCAGAAAACCTCGATTCACGTGCAACACGTAAATCGTCTCGAAATGCGTGAAAATATATAAATTCACTGATATCCAAAATAAATCATATAATCACAATTATAACAATCATGAAACAGTTATGCATGCATCGAATTTATAAAACCAATGTCCACTCACAGACCGTTTAACCGAACGCCTCGATACGCGTGCCATAGGCCTTCCCGGGCCACACCACTATCACCGGGACTCCCAATCCTGTCCAAATCACATAGAGGATTACTAACCTCATCATTAACATCCTTTTCAAGTCCCGTAATTTTCCCGAATTTTTAAGTATTTTTAAATTGGATTAAAAACCTTCGGACATCCCGAACAATATCGAAACGGGATCCGATCGACACGAAACCAAAGCTAAAATGTTCGTTACATTGTATAGGATAAAAGTCATGTTGACCTCACCTCGAGATTCGTGCCCACGCGCCGTCACGCGCTGCCGTGAGTGGCTGCGCGTGAAAGCCACGCGCCTGCTACAGTGACTGCTACAGTCACCATCTTCACCCGTTTGTCTGGTAAACGGGTCTGATTACCCGCGATAGGATCCGGTTCAATCACACCCAATTCGACATCAATTCAATCCGTTCTTGATCCTACAATAATCATTAACCAATGAATTTCAGGTCTGTGACATCGATCAACATCAACCATTCCTTAATCAAGCCATCAACCCGTGATCACCCAAAACGGGTCAATCACCAAAACTCCTCCAATCCTCAACCATTGTCAAATTAACTTCATATGAAGCATATAAGGATTAACACGAACCAATTAGCCTGATTAATTGAACACGACATTACCTCAATCACCACGACTCAAGCTTGGATTTTCCGGCCGTCCACCTCGTCCGTTCACGGCCCTAGGAGCCCCAAAGCTTGCCCCATTTGATCTGGTTCGACACGTTGAAGTTCCAGAAAGCTCAATCCATCATCAATTAGGCTTAGGCTGGCCTAAAACTGGAAGTTCGAATTTGAATTTTCCAGAACCCAGTTTCGGGTTTTCAGAGAAATCCAGCAACAATTACACTCATTCCTTTCATTCTCAGTCACAGAGTGACCCTCTCGACTCACTCTCAATTCTAACAATCCAACTCAGTCCTTAAAAGCACCCAAAACCATCCTCAATCCACTTTGTACAGATCCCCTGCACTGACCCTAAAACAAAATAAAATGGTGCCCACGTTCTTGTGATCGATTGCCAGCACAAAACATGTGCAATCATACCCCACACTGTCCCAATTCAGTCCTTAAATTGATAAACAACCATGGGATCGATCGCACAAACATCCACTTCACGACCAGTTCAATCCAACAGTGCCCCGTGTGAAATTACAATTCTGCCCTTGTGCAGAAAATTACCAAAATACCCCTCACGCATCCTGACTCGTAACTCGGTCATACGGACTCCGATTGATGCGTGTCGCCTGTCTACGAACTCAGGGCATCGAGACCTTCCTAACGGTCCTCGGTCCTCGGCCATCGGACCCCCCGATCAAAAAGTCAACATTTCCCCCTATAGCGTCCAAATTACGAAAATGCCCTTGCACTTCCGTACATCATAACTTTCACCACGAACGTCGGAATCGAACGTGCCACCTGTCTATGAACTCGTGACGTCCCAAACTACGTCACGGTCATCGGTCAAAGTCCGTTTGACCATCCAAATTAAAAGTCAACGTTTTGCCCACGCCCAGGGGCAAAACGGTCATTTTGCACAATTCGTCCGAAATCACACAACTAATCCCAGATTAGTAAATCACCATTAAATATTATTAAATCCCGATATTCGGGACGAGTCGTTACACGAGGTGTCAGGTCGAGTCAACATCGACGTGGCAAATCCACATCAACACTGTCAAACCACGTGGACTAGTTAGGTGATACCACGAGCAACATTTCAGAGTTATCAGAGTGACATGGCAGGTGACGTAGCAGTACATGTGGGAGGATGACTTCAATAGGTGACATCATCCTATAACATGTGTCACGTGTCAGATAGTGACACGTGGCACCATTCAGGGAGTGACATGTGGCGGGTTGTCAGAAGCTGTTAGTTGTCAGGTTGTCAGTTGGCTGACGTCAGCAGGTGACGTTAGCGTTAACCGAATATTGACCTGCACGTGAGGGCGCATGAGTACAAATTTTGAGGTTAAACTGATCTTATTTGAAAGGTTCCAACGATCTGAATCCAATGGTGATGGTTTCAGGGCGATCAGAGGTCGTTTGGGTAGTGTTTTGGAGGTTTTATTCATCGGGAAGCGTGTTCGGGTCACGTTTACCGTTCCGAGGTTTAGGGGGTGTTTACGTATGAACTCGTATAGATTGTTAGTGACCCTTTGGTGTGATTTGGACAGGCCCGGACGTTCCGAAGGCTTCGGATTAACTTACGGCACGGGTTTTGAGCGCGCAACGTGTACTGTTTATGAGTGGACTTTGATTTATTAATGATGCATGCATATATGTTGTAATGATTTTATGAGCATGGTTTGAAATGCAAGGTTTGCATATTGCTTTGAAAGATAAATTGCATAAAGATTTATATATTAGTTTGATCATGGTTTGGAAATGAACAGTGATTTGATTGATGAAATGATTTTGAGTATTGTGAAATGAGGACTGGACACTGTTTTTATGATGTTTGTGGAAATTGTGTTTTGGGCGGAGAGACTATGCAAAACAACTTATTTGATTTGAGATACAACAGTTTATGAAAATGTGTTTCCACTATTTTCACTATGACCATTTTCCGTGATTATTGATATGACTCTAGTAGGAATGTGTTTCCCCGGAGAGAGCTTTTGGTTGTGAATGTGTTTCCCCGGAAAAGACCCTATGATGTTGTTGCTCGCCTCCAGAATGTGATATGTCCCCCCAAAGAGGTCACAGATGCATTGCCTTTGTCGACCAGTCGTGGGAGGCTCGACTCAGGAGTGCTTATGAAGTATGTTGAACGTTGGCCATAGATGTGTTCACGACGACGTGCTCGGACGTGAGCAGTCCTGGAGCTTATTTGCACGCGTTGCTTGGATATCGTGACTGATGATGATATGGTGGTATGCGATAGATGTGGGATATGAGGATGGGTCATGATTTTTATTTATTGTTTTGTGTCCAGATATTTTCACATGTGTTGGTTTTGCAATGAAAGCATTTTCTTTCATATGTTACTGTTTTATTGGAAAGTAATGGTTTAATTGCTTATGCATGCATGCTTTATAAAGCGGAGGGTTAAATGATGATTTCGGAAATTGCTTTTCCAAACTATTTTATTTTGTCCACTCACACTTTTGATGTTTTTGGTACTATCCAGGTTGATCGCAGACGCGGCTGTAGTAGATACCGAGGTATCACATGAAGTTGCGTACTCTGGAAATCCCGAGTGGGTCACGGTAATATCTCTGGTCTGACACGTGGTGTTTGATGGGAGTAGGTCAGCCCAAGTTAATCCTGAGGGATTAGGGATAAGACCTGTCAGCTCAAGCCTGATTTTGAATTTTTCTTACATCATTTTAAGTCAAGGATTTATGTGAAAATTAGTCTTCTGGATATTAATACTGTTTTCCATGAATACCATCCTCCATGGTGTTGTTCCCTTCAGACGATGGGATGACATTTCGGAGAGGTAGTGATGTGACACTACCTAGACAAGAGTAAATGCTAAGGAGACTCAATCCCAGAAATGTCAGGATGTCGCATCAATCGGATGTATATGTACTATGCCATTTTTGATCTTAGATGACAATTTTTCACTGTCATCTGATTGAAAAAAAAAAAGTGATGTCTATATGAATCATCTATTTGAATCATATCAAACGACACTTATTAACTGTCGTCCATTAGGCTACTAAACAACAATTTCTCACACAAAATGTCATCTGAGAGCCTAACAGACAATAGTTTTAAAAAAAAAACTGTTGTCTATGTGCGAAAATTGTTGTCTGGCGGTGCATCAGGCAACATTTTTTTGAAAATTGTCATCTATTAGCCTAATAGACAACAGTTAATAAATATCGTCTGATATTATTCAAATAGATGACACTAACAAAGGCGACAGTAATAATCTTATTAGAAAATGATATTTGTGTATCAATTCCTCAAGCACCTAACGTCGATTCAAATATAAATTTTTTTCAATGAATTACAAATGCATCAAACGTTATTCTTTTATTAAATCAACCAAAAAAAAAATTCGTACATTGCAATCCAAAAAATATAAGAATTAGCTATATTAGCTATAAAGACTCTAGAAAACCTAAAAATTGTTGGAAAAAACAATAAGCCTATAAAGACTCTAGAAAACCTAAAAATTGTTGGAAAAAACAATAAGCAACCAAATTGACGTGAATAAAGAATAAAGAACGCATTGACAAGCTTTCTATAGATCCTTCATGTGGATCATAGTTTTTCCAGCTTCTGTTTTGGACTTGAAACCTGGTCCTCCGGTTCATCTTGTAACAAGTACGTAGAAATTGTACAGAAATGAAGTACCCATTTGATGTTTAGGTCCAAACGCCATTGCATATGTACATATCTTATGATGTCAGACTGAATATGGAACACAAAATTCCCTAAAGAAATCATATCAAGGGCAAAAAAGCTCTAATAGGATGCAAAGTCCCAGTGGTATTAATTGCACACCCGATTATGGGAAACTGAGAAATAATGACAAACCATATCATTATCGTAGTCACATCACAACATGAAAAATTCCAGAAATATAATTACCGCCAAACACACCAATAGCATGAATATTTAGTCATCGAAACAACAAAAGGTACCAGCTAAAGAATGTAATCATAACCAAAACTAGCTGTGACGTCTCTTGACATGTAGTTATACATGAAATCTGATGCTAAAGAAACTTAGAAAAGTGAAGCACTGTAAAAAAATAGAGTTGGAGAAACCATGAAAGGATCTAAGAATCTGAGAGAAATAAGAAAGCAGACAAGTTCTAAGAAATTCTGGAACCCAAACATACAAATAGTTATTGCAAGAGAAGTATTTCCAGTAAGCACAACTGAAGGGTGAGCTCCTAAATAATTTTAAAAGAAAAATCTGTGAGATACTTATATTATTTACGAACTTTACCATTGTTGCACCAGTATACTTAGCAACATGGCGCATATCATCTTTCTGAACGCGCCTTATAGCGATAGCCCCAACCTCCACAAAATACTGAAATAACACCAAGAATATAAAATTAGCGTAATTGGCTGACCTTCAGCGAATTTTTTCAAGATCCCTGGGATCACTAACTAGAATTTGGACACCCATTTGCATTTTGGTCTTCTGAAGATTAAGGTCAAGACATGCAATTTTCGCAGGTGCAACTTTAAGTGGCATCCCTTGAGCAGCGCGGCTTGTATTTATCGCATAACCAGTCAAGAGATAGCTATCTCTTGCGCTTTTTCCATGAACTTTCAAAATATTAATCCCCTGAAAATTAAGGGAGCCCCTAAGACTTGTACTTAACCAATTTAAAAAAGATAGAATGATAAAAAAGAAGATATGAGAACATGATGTAACCTTCTTGAATATGAGAATGAATCTATCATGTACAAACCTTGATTTGGTACTTGACTTCCCCACGAGCATTGGTCATCTTGACAGCTTGTACTGCATCTACAACCTACAAAAACAAATCACATAATAATATTGTCAAAACACGCAGACAAAAAGAAAGCATGGGTTTCTTCTGCTCAACGAAACTTCACAAATAAGTTTTTTATGAAAAGTAATTTATATGAATGATAAACCAAGCAATATTGACCCTTTAAAAAAAAAAATTAAATTCATGGAACATCCATACAAAATAAAAAACAGAACAACATACCATATTCACAAAGAAGTCACTATCACCACCTATCAACTTTGAGGACATGCTCGTCTTTACAGAATTTATCAAAGAATCCTTTCCAAGCTTGTCAACCTATGAAAACCAAGAAAGACCATTTATTCAAACAAGAACATTTTTCTTATATTAAACACTGTACCATTGACCCAAAAACTTTTATATTCGAAACCATAAAGCCTGGAAACTATCAATAGTCACGAATATGAGAGTGTTAGCACTAAGCTTTATTTGTAAAATTCAATTGAAGGTCTGGAAAACGATTAGCTGTTTTCAAACCACATACAATGCTCCCAAACCTCTAAGAGATTACTTGAAGTAGCGTAGCACTAAAGTCACACGAGAATATTTTCCCACGTATTATGTACAACCAAAAATGACACCTATTCAAGTAATAAGAGACCCTTCTTTTAACACACTTTGCAAGGAGAAGTCACTTAAGGAGTCTTAACTTAACAGATAATTTTTCCTCCATATATTTGCATGCTTCCCTCATAGCAAGTTGTATACAGTGGAATAAATGGTCAAACGAAAGGCATTCTTTTACATTAGAAAACCACCAAGTTACATAGCAAGCTGTACACAGTGGAATAAATGGTCAAACATAAGGAGTTCTTTACATTAAAAAACCACCAAATTATAAGCCACAATTTTTTTTGCATCAAGTATAAAGAATACAGTTGCTAACTATTGAAACAAATATATATATATATATATAGAAAAGGTGCTCGCTTTGTAACCGCTGATTATGGATGTTGGGTGAATTTTGTTCCTTACTAGGTCATTTGCTCTCTGAAGAATTATAATCAAACAAAAGATTACCAAGTGAGCATCCTTTAGAACTTCAGATACCTTCGAGAAAAAAAAAATATGAGGCTAGAAGAGAAACCAGACATAATTTACCTTAAGCAATTCTGCAGCTAAAATGACAACTGATGTTGTCCCATCTCCAACTTCTCGATCTTGAAGCTCAGTCAGCTCCAAAAGCACCTGTAAAGCTCAAATGAAACTATATGATATATTTGACAGGGAAAATCTGCCTGACTTGTATGACGCATCCACAGTAGCATAGAATCACGAAATAACCAACTTTTACCCACCTTGACAGCAGGGTGTTCGAATTCTAACATCTTGAGTATAGTAGCTCCATCATTAGTAATAGTCACATCACCAATATCATCTACAAGCATCTGAAATGATAAATCAATAAACAAAGTAAATTATCAGAAACCCTTGCACACATAATCTAAGACATTGTGCTAAAGGATTAGTAGGTTCAGTGCCCCATAAGATGAAGGTAAACTTCATAGCAAGTATAAGAATACTATAAGACAAAATTCATATGCTAACTCCAAAGTCGAAGATTTTGACTTTTGAGTAGAGAAATGCACCGCAACTTATTTGACTCAGCAATAATCAATCCATAACCTCCCACAGAAACCCATCAAAAAGGGGAGAAAACCATTTAACCCACAATACAAAATAGTAGTAGCTGAACTGAAACCCTATAAGCACATAACATTTTATACATATACAAAGACAGAAACATATAAGAGAGAGAGAGAGAGAGAGAGAGAGAGAGAGAGAGAGAGAGAGAGAGAGAGAGAGAGAGAGAGAGAGAGAGAGAGAGAGAGAGAGAGAGAGAGAGAGAGAGAGAGAGAGAGAGAGAAGAGAAGAGAGAGGGGGGATGGGATACCTTGTCGAGGCCTACGGGGCCAAGTGAGGATTTGACAATGTTTGTAACAGCTTGACATGCCATCACTGTGCTCATCAAATAGAAAACCAGAAAAATTAGCAGCAATTCCTTACAAACCCAAAAATGAAACCCCATAGAGTGAACAGAGAGAGTACCATTTTGAGTGCGAATGTTCTGACCGTACTGACGGTCACCCAAAATATCGGGGGTCTATGAGGACATAGTCATTTGTGCTTGGCCTGAGAGTGGTTGAGCGCCAGAGAGAGTATAAATCCTAGATAAACCCCAGATCGGAGCGGGGCTTGTACATAAAGCGAATTAAGCCGAATTGCAAAGTGAGAGTAGAATTACACCTTGCACGCCATAGCCATTGCTGCAATTACCACAATTTTGCTTCAACTTCATAGAGACTCAAAAGGTGAAAATGGAAAGGCCAAAATATTATGATTAAATAAGGAAAAGAAACCATAAAGAAATTTCAAGCGAGGAAAGGAAAGGAGATTGATGATTGGGGAAGAAAAAGAAGCCACGAAGAACCAACTCTTTTGGCAAGAAAAAACCCATACTTGGGTTTAGGGGATGATGATGCAGAAAGCATCAAACTGAGAACGGAGAACCAGCTTGGGTAAGACCAATCAAAACCTCCCTCGCTCGTTCTCCCTCCTCAATTGCTCCTTCACGATGTATCAGGTGCCTTCACACTTCTAGGTTTTGTTTTTTCAAGTGATGAATAGTGCTGAGCGTATTTTACAATTTGGTTTGCTGCTTTCAAGTTTTGGGAAATTATTCATTTTCTCCTTCCATGGACTTCAATAGACGACACTTTTATTAAAAAGTGTTGTCTATTAGTTCTCAATATATTATCTAATAGATGACTCTTTTATTAAGGTGTTGTTTATTATTTTCTAATATATTAAAATTTAAGATAGTTAACACAGATGATTATAGATGACAGTTTTAATTAAAACTATCATTTTTTAAAATAAGATGACAGTTTTAATATAAACTGTCATCTAACTAGTGTCATCTATGACTAAAAATGACATAGTGATGGATAATGGGTTATCACCCAAACTTTATATAGATCCCGGGGATGTACTCAAATATGGCAGGATTCCGTGTAGATCCTCAGACTGTTCAGATGGTGCAAGACTTTGTGCGGATCCCGAGGTTTTTACCCATAGCACATATTGTTTATCGTAATTGGTGTTTCGATATTGAGGATGGTTGTTTTTTTTATCGTTATTTGTGTCCAAATTTTTATCACATGATTTGATGAACATGGATTTTGGAAAAATGTGAGTCATGAGAATTTTGAGACATGACATGATTTTGTGGCTCTACAATATATGATTTGATTTGAATTGGAATCTGGTTATTCATGTTTTACGATATGCATGCATGTTTTGTAATTAGAGGGAAAACAATTTATTTTCTCAAAATGCATTTCTAAATGTTTATTTTCTCCACTCTCACATTTGATGTTTTTGTTGACTCTCCATGCCATTGCTTAGGTACATGGGCTGATACTAAGACTGAAGCATAAGTTTACCACTGTGCACTCACCTACTTTTTTTAGAGTATGATTTTGGTACTTTTACTGTACAACCGCCTATGCCATGTAATCCCATTAATTGGTTTTTTTATTTCAACGATTAAATACACTTTGTTATCCCTTGCCTGATAGTTTTTATCGTTTTTGTTATTACTTTTAAGGGCATTTTAGTATTTCAATTTATTTGTTAGATAGAAAGGGAACCTTTTATAATTATCAAAGCATTTTCGAGAGGAGTCTTGCATGTTTACAAATTTTTAGGAATTAATTAATAATTACAAAAAAAAAACATAATAGACATGAAATTAAAATTAGAATCCGAAAATTTGCTTCTAAAATTTTGCTATTTTTTTCCTTCTCTTTTCAAGTTTCTGAACCCATTTCTAATATTTTGATTTATCATTGACAATATGAGATCAATATTAAAAGAACTATTGATATATTCATAAAAGGAACTATCAATATTACCAACAAAATTAATATTTTCATCTTTAATTATAACACACGTGAAATTATATAAATAAATAAATAATGATGTATATAAATAATAAATTATTTTTTAAATATTTTCTCATATCCTAAATCTATTTTTATATATCAAGATCATGATCAATTGCATCTTACTGGGATCAGAACTAAATCAAAATGTTCGCCTCACCCAGTCGAGCTCTGGTCAAATGGAGGGATCAGAGACATCGACACAGTGAGGGGACTCGGGCTGCTTCATAATCATCCGCTCAGACTGGCCTATCAGGCAGGCTCCACCTGGTTGACCACTCGGCTCTCTGTCTCAGGTTCAACCTCTACCTCCTAAGCTTCCGCTTATTTTCTTATGAGGTTTTAGCCTGTCAAAGCTACATGCTTTAAATTCCTAACCTTTATCGACCTCTCTCGTCTCCGTGTGTATATGCATGTTTGCGCTTATATTATTTGATTTGTTTGAGTAATTGGGTTTCATTTGGGTTTGGGTTTGGGTTTCGGAATGTCCAATGAGTCCTTGCGTGATGGGATTTTATGATTTGGCAAAAAGTTGATCAAAAGGGTGGTTTTATTTTGATGAACATTTTATTGGATTGAACAACTAATTTTGGTGTCAAGGCCTCTATACTTATGGAGATAGTCTTACGGAGATAGTCTCATAGAGATAGAGAGGAAGATCATGAAGGAATGGGAAAATGGGGGTTTATGCCAGAGGCCCATACAATGTTTCTTCCAGTCCCTCGTAGAGATAGAGGGGACGATCATGAAGGAATGGGGAAATGGGGGTTTATGCCAGAGAGGCCCATACAATGTTTCTTCCACAGTCCACTAACGGGGGAGATAGGCCCATAGATATCGTATTTATATGAGTGGATTGTTCCGGATTGGTGATTTACAAGGATTCCCTTTACTTCCACTTGTCCAGACCAGGGACTCGATCCCGTGGGCTCCTTTCCCAATACTCTGAAATGTAATCGGAAAATAAGAACTTAATTTTAGATAAGATTGTCGTAAAGCAATAATCTTTAGCATCATTGCGTCTCCTTTGGAGCTCTATAACTTTGATTATTTTCCTACTCCATTGCTCAAGATTTCAAAAGATGAAACAGGATGGCATTCATGCCATGTGATGAGGATTAACAAGATGTCTTGTTTCTTCTGTCTTGTTACTCAATAAAAAGAGAAACTTGATTGTGGTCCCTAGAAATAATTAATAGTACAGTTGCAGACATCATAGGAAATTCAATATTTCATAAGGATAGGTCAAGAGAGAGATGACTAAATTTTGAGGAGTCTTTAGGGCCAGCGCAAACGATAAATCATGGGGACGGAGTTCATGCACACCCCCCTTTGACGTAAAATAGTAGGGCCTAGAGTTGCGACACAAGGATCTATTCTCCTCTAACTCTCATTATCTTATTTCTTCTGGGAAAAAGAAAAAAAAAAACTGGGTTTGGAGAGAGAAGAATGAGAAGGAAATAAAAGATAAGTGGTTTTGATGAAGAGACAGGGGAGAACATCTATGCACTGGTGTGAGTTTTGGGATTTTGAGTGTGTTCTTGCTCGAAATCTTTTGCCCGTTTTAGGAGCTGAGACGCTTCGAAACAACCCTAACTGGACTTCCGCGCGGAACCTTTTTTCTGCAGAGCGAGGGAGGTGGATCGTTTGTGGGATCTCTTTTGCTTCAATGCAATATGGAGATGTTGGATGGGCTGAACGTGATGGGTCTTGAGCCATGATCGATCCTTAGATGGATGAACCAGGAAGCAAGTAGGCATTTCAGCTCAGATGCAGGCGTGCCACCTATAGAGAAATTGCTATTGGACAGTACAATTGAGTTCTATTTTCGACTCGAAAGCTTTCCTTCTGATCAATGCGATTGTGAGACGGGCAGACAAGGAATCCCTACTGTAACGACCCGTCCCGAATTTTAGGATTAGATTAGTGACTAATCACGATTAGTGAGCTTAATCGGTGATTAGTTGAGCGAAATCGGACGAACGATGCAAAATGATCGTTTTGCCCCTAGGCTTGGGCAAAACGTTGACTTTTAATTTTGACGGTCAAATGGACTTTGACCGATGACCGTGACGTAGCTTAGGACGTCACGAGTTCATAGACAAGTGGCACGTTCAATTCTGACATTCGAGGAAGAAGTTATGACGTTCGGAAGCTTAAGGGCATTTTGGTAATTTTGATTAAAAGAGGCAAATAGTTGACTTTTGGACTGGGAGGTCCGATGGCCGAGGGTCGATCACCATTACGTAGATCAAGACGGTACGAATCCGTAGACAGACGGCACGTCAAATTCGGACGTTCGACGGCGAAGTTACGATTCACGGAAATACGAAAGTACTATTGCACGAATTACGAGACAAGTGAATTTTGGATTCTAGTGGGCCCCAGATATTTAGTTCCTACCCAATGAATGAGTGACAAGTGTCACCCATCCAATGGACACCATTTTCCCTTCATGCATCTCCCCATTACATCGATCATTCATTTTTCTTCCTCACCAAAACACAACCCGATCTCAACCCCCCCCCCCCCCCCCCCCTCCCCCTCCCACTAAAACCAATCCAACCCTTTTTCCATTTGATCATGCCCTGAGAGACCAGAGAGTGAGAGAGGGACTGAGGACGGCCACGGGAAGCTGGAACCGCCATGGACGACGGCGTGGTACAACCCGAGAGGTACTCGGTTTTACCACTTTTTCTTCCATTTTTAATTTGTGACATTATGGGCTGCTTTTAGTGATTAGGATGGGTTAATGAGTTATTAGATCATAATAGGATGGTTTTGGGAGGTTTTGGACGGCTGGGTGAGTTTTGGAAAACTTGAACCGTGAGGGGCTTTCGGGTTCACGGGTTTAGGGGGTTTTAGGGAGTCTTAATTTTATATTTAGATTCCTAAGATCAAGCTAGAAGAATATGATCGATTAGGAGCAAAACGGGTGAGAACTGGACGGGGAATGGACCTGGACCGGTCACGCTGGTCCAAGTTGCATAGAAAACCGGGCCGGACCGATCTGCTGAAGGTTAGAGACGGTCTACAGTAGCCGGCGCGTGATGCCCACGCGCAAGCCATCCTTGGGGCCCGTGTAAGCATGTGAGGGGGAATTTGAAGGTGGTTCCAACGTACAAAATCTTCTATTCGATGTAACGAACATTTTGGGACTGGTTTCGTGTCGATCGAACACCGTCTCGATAATGTTCGGGGCATTAGAAGGTTTAGGTTCGAGATTTAAAATACTTAAAAATTTGAGAAAATTACGGGGCTTCAATGGGAGGTTAATTAAGTAGTTAGTAACCTTCTATTACGATTTGGACAGGTTTGGGAATCCCGGAGGCGACGATTGACCCGAGAGACGCTTATGACACGCCTACCGAGACGCGGCTTCAGACGGTCTGTGAGTGGACCTTGATTCTAAACTGTGATGCATGCATAAATTTTTTATATGTTTTATGGATATGATTCTATGATGTTGATTTGGATATTGGTGAATACATTGTTTCACGCATTTCGAGGCGATTTACGTGCTTGCACGTAAATCGAGGTTTTCGAGTTTTACACTGATTTTCCGTACTTATGGTTTGGATATGATTTCATGTAATGGTTTTGGATTTGAAAAGGTAACTCGGATTCGAAACCCATTTGATTTACGAACTCTCGAACTTGAGGTCCAGTTGATTTAACGAGGTATCGGGCCGGAGGCCCATTTGGTTTACGATTCGGACCAGAGGTCTAGTTTTTATGTGGATTCGGGCCTAGGGCCAGTTATGTGGTATGATGGTGATTTTGGGTCAGGGACCCTAGAAATGGATTTATGGGTCATGACGGTTTATGAGAACCGACATGAACCCTTGGAAAGGATTTTATGGTTCATGACGGCTTATGGGGGCAGGGCATGAATCCTTGAAAGTTGTAAGAATGATTTCAAAGGTTTTTCATATGCCATCCTTTATATATGATTGTCTCCTCCAGGAAGGTCGTTGACCTGGGTGGACTCCGGAATAGTCACGGAGCACTGACTGAGTGGAGTCGCCCCTCTGTGGGTTCCTTACTCTCAAATGGGCATGGTTCGTTACTCCAAGGAGGGTCATTGATCTACGGACATTGACCTGGTGGACCCTGGAGAGACTTGGGTTTGAGGCCCCGGTTAGCACGCGCGTAGCTCTATTTTACCGTGACAAGTTCTTAGATATGAAATATAATGGATAAACATGATTTCAATTGTTTGGGAAATTGTGTTGTATGATGATAAATGGATTTGGGCTGAGATCTCACATATGTTACTATGTTATGGTTTTCTGTAAATGATTTTGGGCAGGAACCCGTGTGACTTATATTTACGGAACTTGGGGCTGTGACCCTAAATATGGTTGTTTAAATATATATGATTGGATAAATGGTTTTACTATGGCATCCATGCTTTTAGTGAAGGGTATAAAGATCTTTTATAAATGTGTTTTTATAAACTCTTTATTTTTGTCCACTCACAGTCTTTCTGTTTTTAATACCCTTCAGGTTGGATACGATGCAGACTGTAGTAGAGACCGAGATATCACATACCTCCTCCGGATCCTGCATACTCTGATAGCCCGAGAGGGCAAAAGTTGAAATTTCCCTTGTCTGACACTCCGTGTCAGACGGGATCAGAGTCGTTCCTCGTTAATCCCTGGGGGATTGAGGACGGGTCCTGACACCTACACTGTTCTTTTCTATGCCTTTTTCAAAGACTTAAAATATTTTCTTTCCAGCGATGCCCAAATTAGAAGTTATTTCGGCTTGATATTCAAATTGGCGATATTGTTATTTCAAAAGTTAAATAGGAGATGGTCTCAGGTTCCCTCGAGTTTGATCAAAGTATTCAGACCAATACACAAAGATGATGTCCCGATTTGGAGAGTTGCGAACCACACTTGATGATATATTTCGAGAACGAATCATTATTTAAGAAAATCCGGTTGTATTGAAATGGAAATGGAAGTACAAATACAAGAACGTAAAAGCACTGGAATTGAATAACAACTGACATTACAAGTGCATAAACAGTAAATTATTTTCTTAACATTTCAAGCCTATAAGGGGTAGGAAATTCTGGAAATCTTCAACTGAAATGAATATCAGTTGAAAATCATGCCATGAGATAACAAAGCACTCAAATACGACAGCGAGACGTCGAAAAAAGTGGTTTGAGTTCCTCCGCGACCTTCCGTATGTTGGTAGTCGGGATGACTATCTGTACACCGGTAGTCGGGATGGCTATCCGTAAGACGGTGACCGAAGACTAGAGACCATCCGTGAACCAGTAATCGAATTATTATCGTGAGTCTATGTTTGGATGACTGTTCGTATGTCGGTAGTCAGGATAACTATCCGTGTGATCGGTGCCCAGAGACTATCCGAAAGCTGGTAGTCAGAATGACTGTCCGTAAGTTGGCATTTCGATAATATCAACACTTATGACACTGAGTGGTTAGAAAGAAGGTTATCTTCGCAGAACCTCAGCCGAAAGTCAAGAACTAGTCAGTTAGGAAAAGGACAACCCTTATGACACTTGAGCGATCAGAAAGAAGATATGCGCAGGGATGCGAAGCCCACCATTATGACGGTGTTTAGTTAGAAAGACAGTTAGGCAAGTGCATAAATGCCTTAAAGGGATGAGAAGATAAACTGCATCCTAATTTCCTAATTTGAAGGAGCAGTTTTTGCCACAAAGGCAAACTATTTTTAAACTTAAAACTTCGGTTAAAGGTGTTCATGGGTTCGAAAATTGATGGAGATCAATTTGCTAAGGTTGATTGGCTTTCCTTAAGAAGATGGGTTGCTCTCTATTTATAGGCAGT